>CP125974.1:86811555-87354473 GCA_030063025.1 Avena longiglumis | reverse complement strand
TCATTGTGCTTCGTTCAGTTACGTATTGCTCTTGATGTCGTCACGGGGAATCTAGTACCAAGGTACTCGTTCGTTTTTACACACGCAAGAAAAATCGGTGGGAGTAATATTGATTTTTTGTATGGCGCATGAACCAGATGGAAGTAAATTTGACTGAAGAAAGTTGTTCGACGTACACTTATTTAATGAGGCAGCGCTGTTGCACGCAAAATAGCTAGACTGGCTAGCAGCTGCTTTGCATGCATGGTGCAGCCAGCCCAGGCCGAGACGCATGCGCATCGTGCGTGTGGGAAGCGGGCGTGATCAATGCGAAAGAGAGAAAAAAATAGCTAGGATGCGACGTACTGTAACCTGTTGGAGATATGCCCAAGAGGCAATAATAAAGTGGTTATTAACATATCTTCACACTTATGATAAATGTTTACATACCATGCTAAAATTGTATTAACGGAAACATTAATACTTGTGTGATTTGTAAACTAAAATAAGAGTCCCTAGTAAAGCCTCTTGTTAAACTAGCTTGTTGGTTAATATATGATCATGGTTTCACGATCATGAACATAGAGATGTTATTAACAACAGGATCATATCGTTAGGAGAATGATATGGTGGACATACTCCTATAGATAAGCGTAGCATAAAGATCAAGTCATTTCAATAGTTCAATTGCTATATGCTTTCGATACATAGTAACCTAATTCCTTCGACCATGAGATCATGCATATCACCTTTACGGATGGATGCTTTGATGACATCAAACACCACACCGTCGGGTGGCTATAAAGGTGGCATTAAGTGTTAGGAAAGTATTGGTTGAAACACATGGATCAAGAGTGGGATTTGTCCATCCACATGACGGATAGATATACTCTGGGCCCTCTCGGTGGAATGTCATCCAATTGGCTTGCAAGCATGTGACTTGGTCACAAGGGATCACATATCACGGGAGCGAGAAAAGAGTACTTATCGGTAACAAGGTTGAACTAGGTATGCGGAGATACGGCGATCATAACCTCGGATAAGTAACATATCGTGAGACAAAGGGAAATTGGTATCGTATGTAAGTGGTTCATTCGATGCAAAGTAATCGTAGAAATATGTAGGAGCCATATGAATTTCCGATTCCTCTATTGGTTATTGTTGAGAAGTGTCTCGATCATGTCCGCATAATTCACGAACCGTGAGGAGACACATAAGGATTGACGTTGTTTGAGTAGTTATGGTATTATGAGAAAGAGACCGAATGTTGTTGAGTCTCGGATGGGATCCAGGATATCACGAGGTGATCCGGAATGGTCAGAATAAGATTCATATAAGGAAAGTCCCGTTTGAGTTGGGAATGATTCGGTGTTTTCATCGAATGTTCTAGAAGGTTCGGATTGTCCGGCACTCAGGGGAAGGGTACATGAATGTGTCATTACATATTGGAATGATTGCATCATGTACTAAGTGTTCTTGCTGTCCCAAATAAAGGATTAAATTGAATCCTAAAACAGAAAAGTCAAATGTCAGGTTTGAAAGTCAAGCGCCAAAACAAGCTGGGAAACAAGCAAGAGGAGTTGGAACCAACCTGGAGGAGGAGTTGGACTCCTCCAGGCCGGCGCCCAGCCCTAGGCCGAGTTGGGGAGGGACTCCTCCCTCCCCTGGCGCGCCAAGACACCCCTCCCATAAAAGGAGGGGCAGGGCTCCTCCTAGAGACACATAAGTTCCTATCTTCTACCTCCGGTTTAGAGCCGTTTTGGTTTAGAGCTTCTAATTGCTTTAGCCTGCGGTTTAGAGCCTTCTAATTGGTTTAGAGGCTTCTAATTGGTGTGTCTAATTACTAGACCACTAATAGCCTCTCTCATAAAGCTCCACCATACTGCTTGGCTTAAAGCGAAGCCTGGATTTCCCTCTACTTAGGTACGCCCGTTGTCTTTCGGAATCGAGGAGAGTGCTACAACCTCCATTTGCTGGAACAAGGAGAGGAAGGTCTTCGTCAATCGAGCGATGTGACCATTGCTGAGCGCTGCGGAGCCTGGCCGGAAGGATCGTCTCGCGATCTTGAGATCGGAAGTGTGACTACATCACCCACGAGAATCTGCTCGTTAACCGCTTTGGAATCTTGAGGTGAGTTCCTCTATCGACTCGTTGCTACAATCTAGTAGATAGATCTTGGCTTGTCTGTTTGTATGCGATAGAAATTTTTTGTTTTCCATGCTACGAACCCCTACGATTGGTATCGAGCCGTGTCTATATGTAGATCATTTATGCAGTAGAACACAATGGTCATTGTGGGCGTTGATGCTTTTATTGTCGATTGCTTCTTGTGTACTTTGTATCTTGCGGTATGTTGGGAAGCGGCCGGGCTAACCTTACATGACATCGTTCATGAGACTTGCTCCACGCTTGACATGCAACTTGTATTGCATAAGTGGCTTTCTTGGTGCTGTTTCTCCTAGCATAGTTAAGATCCAATTTACAACGGGTGATTGACAATACTAGTATCAATGTTGTGGTTCTTGTTCGTAAGTTAGGCGACACTTATTGAAAGCCCCAAACCACGTAAAATATGCAAAGAAAGTAGAGGCGTCTAACTTTGTTTTGCAGGGTGTCTGTGATGTGATATGGCCATGATTGTGATTATATATGATGTATGCAATGTTCCTTATTGTAAGTTGGCCGGCGGGAATATATATGGTTGTCTTTAATTTATGTTAAGACCCGTGTCTATTCAAAGTAGTTGTAATAGTTGAAGCGATGGGCGACAACCATGGAGGCGTCATTGACCTTGATGCAATGCGGTGATGATGGAGATCATGTTCTTTGGAAGATGGAGATCGGAAGCACAAGAAGAAAAGGCCATATCATATCACATATTATGAATTGCATGTGATGTTAATCCTTTATGCATCTTGTATTGCTTAGTAGGCGGCGGTAGCATTATAAGATGATCCCTCATGCACATGAATTTCAAATCATAAAGTGTTCACCCTTAGTTAGCACCGTTGCTAAAGCTTGTTGTTTGAAACACCACGTGATGATGGGTGTGCTAGATTACGCAAGTGTATACAACGTGAGCAAGCCAGTTGCTCATGCAGAAACTAAGGTTTGATCTTGTGAGCCTAGCATGTCTGGACATGGCCTCGGGAACACGGATTACGAAAGGTAGAGCATGAGTCATATAGTAGATATGATGAACATGTCGATTGTTCGCCATTGAAGCTATATCAACTCTCGTGATGATCGGTTTTGATGTGGTGGATTTGGTTCGTGTGATCACTAAAACAATGTGAGGATATTGTTTTGAGTTGGAGTTCACCTAGATTAATTTGATTATTAATTAGAACTCAATTTATCATAAACTAAATCAAAGTGAATTTGCATAGTTGTTGTAGTCATTGGCATCCGTTTACCACCACGCTTAGTTATAATTGAGATGATAGAACTATATAATTCTGGTTAATTTACTTTCGAACTGGTATCGTATTGTTTTGAAGTGTTAATATAAAGTTTAAAAGTCCTATTGCAAACTTTCAAGAAGTTAGGTTACTCCATGAAGTTTAATAATTGGTATTAAATCAAGAGTGACAATTCCAAGAGTTAGTATATGAGTATCATGTTTGTCTCCATGATTCTTGATATTCAAAGAATTCTCTTAATATCAAGGTTATCTAGGATCTGAAAGAGTTATTTAGAAACCATG
The DNA here is from genome assembly GCA_030063025.1 of Avena longiglumis. NCBI lineage: Eukaryota > Viridiplantae > Streptophyta > Magnoliopsida > Poales > Poaceae > Avena > Avena longiglumis. Next base: position 87,350,788 of record CP125974.1, on the reverse strand, counting down.
ATGTGTGGAAGATATTGTGATATCTGAAACAAAGTTTTAGTTGCAACATGATAGAGTATAATATGGCAAAAGTCATGTTCTCATATTTGATGAGAATTTGCAAAAGGTTGGAGACACTCGTTGTCTGATCCTCCAAAAGGTTTTGGATAGCAACATTATACTCATAATTCATTGTTATAAGCTAAAAGTAGCTTGATCATGGACGATTCCATGTTAAGGGTGAATATTTGATGTAGGTAAAATGTTTACTACACCAAGAGATTACTAAAGAAAGGAATTTAAAGAACACCAAACATTTGATGATGGTGATCTACTTCAAAGTGCAAGTCCAAAGACATTGGTATTTAACTATACACGCTTTGGACTATATGTCATATGTATGACTCCTTGTTGATGTTGATAGATTCTTTCAAACGAATGAAATCTTGAAGAGAATCTCATAAATATATGGTAGAAAGGAAAAGACTAGAATTGTTCAGTTTAAGTATATAGATGATATACATGTTATGGCTATATTTTTTTGCTTATTAAACAATGTGGTTCTTAAGTATTTAATACTGAATTTGTTGGTATGAATCGTCATACGAAACAACAGAATTCATGAACTACAATGGCCTAAGTAACTAGCAAAAGAATATGTGATGATGTTCATCGAGAACAAATAAAGGGTTATTGTGTTGCTCGTTAAGTATCAAAGCTTGCCTTCAAGATTTGTTTTATCAGGTATTATGAGAACAAAAGGGTTGTTCAAATAATTGCCGTAATCCATAAAAGATGGATGATTCACAAAATCTCGTTGGAGAAATCACATCCATAAAACTAGTGCTAAAAAATGTCGAAAGACAAATTGATTGAAAAGATCACTTAGGAAGTGACATCGCCGTTTAAATTATATTGGAAAGAAAACATGAAGAAACTCCATATGTATGGAATTTTGGAGTCTTTTGATTTTGATCAAATGACGCTTGTGAAACTTTCCTAGAGATAATTAAAACTTCGTTCATAGGCCAAAAGGGAACGAATGACTAGCTTATTGGAATTTGTACATATTGTTGTACGAAGTCCATTATGTGTAGTCAAGATGGATTTCAACTTCATATGCTTTCTCCGAAAATTTGAGTGAATATATGAATATTTACTTAATAAGGATGAAGTGTGAAATATTTGAAGAGTTCAAAAGACTTTCAAGATGAAGTGCAAAATCATTGTAACAAGAATATAAAGTTTATGATAAAGATCATAAAGGAAGATATTTGAGTTCTGAGTTTAGCATAATACCTAAGATTTAAGGAATCGTTCCATGGATTTGCATTTTCCCGAAACACCATAAGAGTATGGGCGTTCGAGATATGTAATTAAACCTTGTTTGACATGGTAAGATCAAAGGTATAATTTATAAAACTGCCATTATATTTTAAAAATTAAAAGCTTTAGAGATTACCGTTTTCCTTGAAAAGAGCTCCATCATAATCCGTTGAAATGACACCATATAAGGTTATGGTTTGGGATAAAACCCAAGTAGTCCTTTCTTAAACATTGGTATGCTATACATAAGAAAGATGTTTGCAACCAAAGTCGGATGAATCTGTCTTTGTTAAGTATTTCTCCATAACAGGAGACAAAAGTGTTTGTCGCTTAGAACGTCAAGTTTCTTTAAGAAGGAATTTTTCGTGAAAAGTTAAGTGGGAGGACAATAGAACTTTGATAAGGTTGAAAGAACCTTAGCTATATGTGCAGAGTTAGCATAGCGCGAAAAGTGTTGAGGCAGCAACAATGCTCATGGCTCACGTGCCTCAAAGGTTGTGATCACGGAGATCTAAGTTCCTATTGAAACAAGTAGGTCGGGTAAACAATCAAATACCAAGATTTGAGGTTGAATCATTATTTGAGAATAATGAACCGACTACATGCAAAGAAGCGATGATGGGCCCGACTCAGTCTAATGGCTTGAAAGCCATAAAATCCGTGATAGTTCCATACACGAATAAAAAAAAAATCAAGTTTTGAACTTGAAGGACCCTCAAGAAAGGTGTAAGACCTTACAGTTGTGTTTGGATCTATAAAGAAATAGACATGGATGTTTCACATCTATGAAATAGTCGACATGTTGGGAAAGAGTTCACAACAATGTTCAAGGGTTGACTATGACAAGATTTGATCTGTCATAGTGATATTTAGTCTAGACGGATTAATGTAGCAACCACTACATATAATTTGTTATATGGTAGTTGAATAAACAAAACAAGTTCTTCTAATAGAATCGTTACCTAGGACATGTGCATAACACGGTCCATAGGGTTTTGTTAATTCAAAGGATGCTAAAAGCATATGCAAACTTCAATGGTTGAAGTGAGCATCGCGGAGTTGGAATCTTCACAATGATGAAATTGTTAAAAGAGTTTAAATTCATCAGAGACAATGAAGATGCTTGCATTTGCAAGAAATTAAGTGGGAGCTAAGACATATTTCTAATACATTATGTAGGAGACATATTGTTGATTGGAAGTGATGTATCTTTTATTAACATAAGATAAGAATTTCATCTCGATGAAAGACTTAGGCAAAACCAAATATTTAGCATCAATAGACGCTAATATGGTTGTGCCAAGTACATAGACAAGATATTGAATGAGTTCAATATAGAAACTACAAGAGAGGTTCTTGTCACGAGAGAAAGGATTGAATAAGTTCAATGTTGATGATATATTCAAGTGTATTGACATTTGGTAAAGTGAAACAAATAATCAAGTATAGATTGATACTTGATGTATAAAATCACAAAGAGTATTTATATCATCTTTGTGATATGTACAAATCAGATATGTCCTATGCTCTAAATGTTGTGAGCATATACCGAATGATGATTAGTATGATGATCATCGCACAATAGTAAGGATATTCTTATGATCTTTTGGAAGAACTAAGAGTATAATATTTGTAGAAGTGACAAATAGATGGTTAGTTCATTGTAAAAGGACTAAATTGATACTAGTTTTGTCACAAAGTACAAATTAAGTTTATCTCAATCTAAACTAAGGGTGGCACAATATAATGGAAGGTGAGTTCCATAATGGATTTGGATGAGTTCCAAAGTTAAGACATTGTGAGATACTACAACAAAAGGCTAAGTATATGACTGCTATTATAGCAGCAAAGAGGGCATTTGTGTCAAGTAGTTTGTTATCAAACTAGGTGTAGTTCACGGAGGATAATACTATGAAGATATATTGTGCGACAATATTATCAACATGTTTTAACCCCAAAGAACTAAAGGTCACACGAATGACCAAATTCATACAAAGCCATCTCATTAGAGAATGAGTGATGCGTGAGGCAAAGACATGCAATTACACGGACACGGAAATGTCAAGATCCAGGAGATCAGTTGACCACTAGCAATCGTGTACATACAACACCGAAAGCCATAGGTGTTGAATACACAAAGGTTTGAAACTAGATTATTGACTCTAGTGCAAGTGGGAGACTGTTGGAGATATGCCCAAGAGGCAATAATAAAGTGGTTATTAACATATCTTCACACTTATGATAAATGTTTACATACCATGCTAAAATTGTATTAACCGGAAACATTAATACTTGTGTGATTTGTAAACTAAAATAAGAGTCCCTAGTAAAGCCTCTTGTTAAACTAGCTTGTTGGTTAATATATGATCATGGTTTCCTGATCATGAACATAGAGATGTTATTAACAACAGGATCATATCGTTAGGAGAATGATATGGTGGACATACTCCTATAGATAAGCGTAGCATAAATATCAAGTCATTTCAATAGTTCAATTGCTATATGCTTTCTGATACATAGTAACCTAATTCCTTCGACCATGAGATCATGCATATCACCTTTACGGATGGATGCTTTGATGACATCAAACACCACACCGTGAATCGGGTGGCTATAAAGGTGGCATTAAGTGTTCGGAAAGTATTGGTTGAAACACATGGATCAAGAGTGGGATTTGTCCATCCACATGACGGATAGATATACTCTGGGCCCTCTCGGTGGAATGTCATCCAATTGGCTTGCAAGCATGTGACTTGGTCAAGGGATCACATATCAGGAGCGAGAAAAGAGTACTTATCGGTAACGAGGTTGAACTAGGTATGCGAGATACCAAGCGATCATAACCTCGGATAAGTAACATATCGTGAGACAAAGGGAAATTGGTATCGTATGTAAGTGGTTCATTCGATCGCAAAGTAATCGTGAAATATGTGGGAGCCATATGAATTTCCATTCCTCTATTGGTTATTGTTAGAAGTGTCTCGATCATGTCGCATAATTCACGAACCGTAGGGAGACACATAAGGATTCGACGTTGTTTGAGTAGTTATGGTATTATGAAAGAGACCAAATGTTGTTGAGTCTCGGATGGGATCCAGGATATCGAGGTGATCCGGAATGGTCCGGAGAATAAGATTCATATAAGGAAAGTCCGTTTGGAGTTCGGAATGATTAGGTGTTTTCATCGAATGTTCTAGAAGGTTCGGATTGTCCAAGCACTCCGGGGAAGGGTACATGAATGTGTCATTACATATTGGAATGATTGCATCATGTACTAAGTGTTCTTGCTGTCCCAAATAAAGGATTAAATTGAATCCTAAAACAGAAAAGTCAAATGTCGGTTTGAAAGTCAAGCGCCAAAACAAGCGTGGGAAACAAGCAAGAGGAGTTGGAACCAACTTTGGAGGAGGAGTTGGACTCCTCGGGCGGCGCCCAGCCCTAGGCCGAGTTGGGGAGGGACTCCCTCCCTCCCCTGGCGCGCCAAGACACCCCTCCCATAAAAGGAGGGGCAGGGCTCCTCCTAGAGACACATAAGTTCCTATCTTCTACCTCCGGTTTAGAGCCGTTTTGGTTTAGAGCTTCTAATTGCTTTAGCCTGCGGTTTAGAGCCTTCTAATTGGTTTAGAGCCTTCTAATTGGTGTGTCTAATTACTAGACCACTATGTTGGAGATATGCCCTAGAGGCAATAATAAATGTAGTTATTATTATATCTTTGTGTTTATGATAAATGTTTGCATTCATGCTATAATAGTATTAACAAGGAAACATTGATACTTGTGTGATTTGTAAACTTAATTTGAAGTCCCTAGTATAGCCTCTATACTTCACTAGCTTGTTGGTTGATTAATGATTGTGGTTTCCCTATCATGAACATTGAGATGTTATCAACAACAAGATCATATCGTTAGGAGAATGATATGGTGGACATACTCCTATAGATAAGCGTAGCATAAAGATCAAGTCATTTCATTAGTTCAATTGCTATATGCTTTCGATACATAGTAACCTAATTCCTTCGACCATGAGATCATGCATATCACCTTTCTGGATGGATGCTTTGATGACATCAAACACCACCGTGAATCGGGCGGGTGGTTATAAAAGTGGCATTGAGTGTTGGAAGGTATTGGTTGAGACATGGATCAAGAGTGGGATTTGTCCATCCACATGACGGATAGATATACTCTGGCCCTCTCGGTGGAATGTCATCCAATTAGCTTGCAAGCATGTGACTTGGTCACAAGGGATCACATATCACGGGGAGAAAAGAGTACTTATCGGTAACAAGGTTGAACTAGGTATGCAGAGATCACGATCATAACCTTGGGTAAGTAACATATCGTGAGACAAAGGAAATTGGTATCGTATGTAAGTGGTTCATTCGATCGCAAAGTAATCGAGAAATATGTGGGAGCCATATGAATTTCCAGATTCCTCTATTGGTTATTGTTAGGAGAAGTGTCTCGATCATGTACGCATAATTCACGAACCGTGGGAGACACACTTAAGGATTCGACGTTGTTTGAGTAGTTATGGTATTATGAGAAAGAGACCGAATGTTGTTCGGTCTCGGATGGGATCCGGATATCACGAGGTGATCCGGAATGGTCAGGAGAATAAGATTCATATAAGGAAAGTCCCGTTTGAGTTCGGAATGATTATGTTTTCATCGAATGTTCTAGAAGGTTCGGATTGTCCAAGACTCGGGGAAGGGTACATGAATGTGTCATTGATCATTGAATGATTGCATCATGTACTAAGTGTTATGCTGTCCCAAATAAAGGATTAAATTGAATCCTAAAACAGAAAAGTCAAATGTCCGTTTGAAAGTCAAGCGCCAAAACAAGCTGGGAAACAAGCAAGAGGAGTTGGAACCAACACGGAGGAGGAGTAGGACTCCTCCAGGCGGCCGCCCAAGGCCGACTTGGGAGGGACTCCTCCCTCCCTGGCGCGCCAGGACCTCCTCCCATAAAAGGAGGCAGGGCTCCTCCATAGACTTTACTTTCTACTCTAGATCTCCGGTTTAGAGCTGTTTTGGTTTAGAGCTTCTAATTGCTTTAGCCAACAGTTTAGAGCCTTCTAATTGGTTTAGAGCCTCTAATTGGTGTGTCTAATTACTAGGCCACTAATCCTCTCTCTCATAAGCTCCACCATACTGCACGGCTTAAGGCGAAGCCTGCGGGATCTCCCTCTACTTCGGTACCACGCCTTGTCTTGCCGAAATCGCGAGAGTGCTACAACCTCCGCTGCCTCTTTGGAACAAGGGAGAGGAAGGTCTTCGAAAGTCGAGCGATGTGACATTGCGCGCTGCTTAGGAGCGATGGCGGCTGGAAGGATCGTCTACGATCTTGAGATCGGGAAAATGCGACTACATCACCCACGAGAATCCGCTCGTTAACCACTTTGGAATCTTCGGTGAGTTCTTCTATCGACTCGTTGCTACAATCTAGTAGATAGATCTTGGCTTGTTTGTTTGTATGCGATAGAAAATTTTTGTTTTCCATGCTACGAACCCCTGAAAGGGTATCGAGCCAGGTTTATATGTAGATCTGTTGCGAGTAGAACACAATGGTCATTGTGGGCGTTGATGCTTTTATTGTAGATTGCTTTTGTGTACTTTGCATCTTGCGGTATGTTGGGATGAAGCGGCGGGCTAACCTTACATGACATCGTTCATGAGACTTGCTCCACGCTTGACATGTAACTTGTATTGCATAAGTGGCTTTGGTGCATGTTTCTCCTAGCATAGTTAAGATCCAATTTACAACGGGTGATCAACAATGCTAGTATCAATGTTGTGGTTCTTGTTCGTAAGTTAGAGCGACACTTATTGAAAGCCCCAAACCACGTAAAATATGCAAAGAAAGTAGAAGCGTCTAACTTTGTTTTGCGGGTGTGCTGATGATGTGATATGGCCATGATTGTGATTATATTCGATGTATGCAATGTTCCTTATTGTAAGTCGACAACGGCAGAGCCATATGGTTGTCTTTAATTTATGTTAAGACCGCGTGTCTATTCAAATAGTTGTAATAGTTGAAGCGGTGGGCGACAACCATGGAGAAGCGTCATTGACCTTGATGCAATGCGGTGATGATGGAGATCATGTTCGTGCTTGAAGATGGAGATCGGAGGCACGAAGAAGAAAACCATATCATATCACATATATTGAATTGCATGTGATGTTAATCCTTTATGCATCTTGTATTGCTTAGTAGCGAGCGGTAGCATTATAAGATGATCCCTCATGCACATCAATTTCAAATCATAAAGTGTTCACCCTTAGTTAGCGTTGCTAAAGCTTGTTGTTTGAAGCACCACGTGATGATCGGGTGTTCTAGATTCGCAAGTGTATACAACGTGAGCAAGCAGATTTGCTCATGCGAAACTAAGGTTTGATCTTGACGAGCCTAGCATGTACGGACATGGTCTCGAACACGGATCACCGAAAGGTAAAGCATGAGTCATATAGTAGATATGATGAACATGACGATTGTTCGCCATTGAAACTATGTCAACTCGTGATGATCGGTGTTGATATAGTGGATTTGGTTCATGTGATCACTAAAACAATGTGAGGGATATTGTTTTGAGTGGGAGTTCACCTAGTTTAATTTCATTAATTAATTTGAACTCAATTTGTCATAAACTTAGTCTAAACTATTGCAAATATGTTGTAGATCAATGGCAGCCCTACCATCAATTTTAATGCGTTCCTAGAGAAAGAAAAGTTGAAAAACAATGGAAGCAACTTGCGGATTGGTTCCAATTTGAGGATTGTCCTCACGGTGTAATTTGACCTATGTCTTTGGATGCACTTGGGTGACCCACTGCGATTTGCTTCGATGAAGTAAAGAATGTTTACCTTCGGAAGAATCAGTACTCCATAGTTCAGTGTGCTATCTTGTATGGTTTAGAATCGGAGCTTGAGAAAGGTTTGAAGAGTCAGACCCACATGATATTGTCGAGGATCTCAAATTAATTTTGAGACTCATGCGGCAATTGAAAGCTATGAGGCTTCGAAAGTTCTTTAAGCGCAAGATGGAAGAGGGCAGCTCGTCGGTGAGCATGTGCTTAAGATGTCCGGGCATGCAAACAAACTTCAAAGCTTGGGTATTGTGATTCCTAATGCTTTGGGGATTTCGTGTCCTCCAATCACTACCACCAAGTTACAAGAACTTTGTGATGAACTACAACATGCGAACATGAACAAGACGTTGCGAACTCTTTGCCATGTTGAAATCTGCAAGTGGAGATCAAGAAAGAGCACCAAGTGTTGTTGGTCAATAAGACCACCAAATTCAAGAAAGGCAAGTCTAAGCAAAAGGACACTTCAAGAAGGGTGGTAAGAAAGCTACCACGCCAGAAGAAGACCAAGGCTGGACCTAAGCACAGGCGAGTGCTTTTCTTGCAAGGGAGAAGGTCCTTTGGGCGGAATTGCCCAAAGTACTTGGCGGATCAAGAACGGCAACATCAAGAAGAAAGGTATATCGATATACATGTTATTGATGTGTATCTCACTAGTACTAAGTAGTAGTGCACAGGTATTTAATCTTGGTTAGGTTGCTCATATTTGTAACTCGAAGCAGTCTTTGCGAATAAGCGGAAGCTAGCGAAGAGCGAGGTGACGATGCGGCGTGGGAAGCGGATCAAAGGTTGATGTGATCGCGGTCGGCACACTACCTCTTCATCTACCATCGGATTAGTTTTATACTTAAATAATTGTTATTTAGTGCTGCGTTGAGCATGAACATTATCTCGGGATCTTGTTTATTGCGAGGCGGTTACTTGTTTAAGTCAGGAGAATAATGGTTGTTCGATTTATATGAGTAATATGTTTTACGCACATGCACCTTTGATAGATGGTCTATTCTTATTGAATCTCGATAGTGGAAATACACATATCAACAACATTGAGGCTAAGCGTTTGAAATCAGCGATAATTCGACCTATATGTGGCACTGTCGTCTTGGTCACATCGGAGTGAAACGTATGAAGAAACTCCATTCGATGGACTTCTTGAATCACTTGATTTTGAATCACTTGAAAGATGAAGCATGTCGATGGGTAAAATGACTAAGACTCCATTTTCGGTATGATGGGAGCTACGGACTTATTGGAAATCATACATACCGATGTGTGGTCCAATGAGTGTAGCATCGCTGTGATGGTTATCGTTATGTTCTTACCTTCACGGATGACTTGAGTAGATATGGGTATATCTATTTCATGAAACACAAGTCCGAAACTTTCGAGAAGTTTAAGGAGTTTCAAAGTGAGGTAGAGAATCAACGTAACAAGAAGATTAAATTTCTGCGTTACGATCGTGGAGGTGAATATCTAAGTTACGAGTTTGGCGAGCATTTAAAGAAGTCGGAATACTTTCACAATTGACACCGCCGGGAACACCACATGAAATGGTGTGTCCGAACGTCGTGTCGAACTCTCTTAGATATGGTTCGTTCTATGATGTCACTTCTGATTTACCGCTATCATTTTGGGGTTATGCATTAGAAACAGCCGCATTCACTTTAAATAGGGCACCGTCTAAATCCGTTGAAACGACACCGTATGAATTATGGTTTGCGAAGAAACCAAAATTGTCGTTCCTTAAAGTTTGGGGATCTGAAGCCTATGTAAAGAAGTTACACCGGACAAGCTTGAACCCAAAGCGGAAAAATGCGTCTTCATAGGATACAAGGAAACTATTGGGTATACCTTCTATCATAGATCCGAAGGCAAAACATTCGTTGCTAAGAATGGATCCTTTCTAGAGAAGAATTTCTCTTGAAAGAAGTGGGAAGGAAAGTAGAACTCGACGAGGTTGTTGAACCTTCTCTCGAAAGCGAGTAGCGCGACACGGAAGAAGTTCTGTGGTGCCTGCACCAATAAGGGAGGAAGCTAATGATGATGATCATGAAACTTGGTTGAAGTTGCTACTGAGCCTCGGAGATCAACGAGAACTCGTACCACTCCAGATTGGTATGATTCCGTTATGAATGTCATGGTGGACAACACCGATGACCGAGACATATGAGGAAGCGATGATGAGCCCATTCCAATAAATGGCAAGAAGCCATGAAATCGAGATTGGATCCATGTACGAAAACCAAGTATGGACTTTGGTGGACTTACGGATGGCGGAAGGCTGTCGAGAACAAATGGATTTTCAAGAAGAAAAGCAGATCTTGATGGTAATGTTCATCTATAAAGCTCGACTTGTCGCAAAAGGGTTTCGACAAATTCAAGGAGTTGACTACGATGAGACTTTCTCACGATGGCGAAGCTAAAGTCTGTGAGGATTATGTTAGCAATCGCTGCATATTATGATTATGAGATATGGCGGATGGATGTCAAAGCATTCCTCAATGGAGACATTGATGAAGAGTTGTATATGATGCAACCCAAAGGTTTTGTCGATCCTAAAGGTGCTAACAAGGTATGCAAACTTCAACGGTCCATCTATGGATTGAAGCAAGCATCGAAGTTGGAATCAACGTTTTGATAAGGTAATCAAAAGTTTTGGTTTTATACAAACTTATGGAGAAGCTTGTATTTACAAGAAAGTGAGTGGGAGCTCTGTAGCATTCTTAATTGTATGTGGATGACATATTGTTGATTGGGAATGATGTAGACCTTCTTAATAGTGTCAAGGAATATTTGAATAATAGTTTTTCAATGAAGGATCTTGGCAGCTTACATATTAGGCATAAAGATTTATAGAGATAGATCGAAGCGCCAAATATCATTGTCACAAAGTACATATTTGGACAAAGTTCTAAAGAGATTTGGAATGGAAGAAAGCAAGAAAGGGTTCTTGCCCATGTTGCTAATCGACCTTGAGTAAAACTCAAAGTCCGACATCGGCGAAGATAGAGAAAGGATGAGTAAGACTCCCTATGCCTCAGCCATAGGATCTATAATGTATGCCATGCTATGTACTAGACCGACATTGCATATGCTGTTAGTTTAACTAGCAGATATCAAAGTGATCCAGGAGTGGATCATTGGACAGCGGTCAAAATATCCTTAAGTACTTGAGAAGAACTAAGGATATGGTTCTTTCTTATGGAGGTGATGAACAGCTCGTTGTTAATGGTTACACCGATGCTAGTTGGAACACCGATCCGGATGATTTTAAATCACAATCTGGACTCGTATTTATTTTGAATGGTGCAGCAGTTAATTTGGAGGAGTGCAAAGCAAAGCGTTGTGGCGAGATCTTCAACTGAATCGGAATACATGGTCGCTTCGGAGGCTTCAAGAAGCGATATGGATGAAGGAGTTCATTACTGGGTGTGGTTCCAAGTCGCTGGACCCAATGTCTATCTCTTTGTGATAACATGGGCGCCATAGCCAATGCGCAAGAACCAAGGTCACACAAGAAGTGAAGCATATCAAGCTGCGTTTTCACGCTATTCGAGAACATATCCAGGATGGGGATATAAAGATTTGCAAAGTACACAGATCTGAATGTGGCGGATCCGTTGACTAAACCTCTCCGAGGGCAAAACATGACCAACACCAAACTGCCATGGGTGTTCGGTATATTACCATGTAATCTAGATTAGATGACTCTAGTGCAAGTGGGAGACTTGGAGATATGCCCTAGAGGCAATAATAAATGTAGTTATTATTATATCTTTGTGTTTATGATAAATGTTTGCATTCATGCTATAATAGTATTAACAAGGAAACATTGATACTTGTGTGATTTGTAAACTTAATTTGAAGTCCCTAGTATAGCCTCTATACTTCACTAGCTTGTTGGTTGATTAATGATTGTGGTTTCCCTATCATGAACATTGAGATGTTATCAACAACAAGATCATATCGTTAGGAGAATGATATGGTGGACATACTCCTATAGATAAGCGTAGCATAAAGATCAAGTCATTTCATTAGTTCAATTGCTATATGCTTTATACATAGTAACCTAATTCCTTCGACCATGAGATCATGCATATCACCTTTCTTGGATGGATGCTTTGATGACATCAAACACCACACCGTGGCGGGTGTGGTTATAAAAGTGGCATTGAGTGTTGGAAGGTATTGGTTGAGACACATGGATCAAGAGTGGGATTTGTCCATCCACATGACGGATAGATATACTCTGGGCCCTCTCGGTGGAATGTCATCCAATTAGCTTGCAAGCATGTGACTTGGTCACAAGGGATCACATATCACGAACGAGAAAAGAGTACTTATCGGTAACAAGGTTGAACTAGGTATCAGAATCAAGCGATCATAACCTTGGGTAAGTAACATATCGTGAGACAAAGGAAATTGGTATCGTATGTAAGTGGTTCATTCGATCGCAAAGTAATCGTAGAAATATGTGGGAGCCATATGAATTTCAGATTCCTCTATTGGTTATTGTTAGGAGAAGTGTCTCGATCATGTACGCATAATTCACGAACCGTGGAGACACACTTAAGGATTGACGTTGTTTGAGTAGTTATGGTATTATGAGAAAGAGACCGAATGTTGTTCGAGTCTCGGATGGGATCCGGGATATCACGAGGTGATCCGGAATGGTCGGAGAATAAGATTCATATAAGGAAAGTCCGTTTGAGTTCGGGAATGATTAGTGTTTTCATCGGGAATGTTCTAGAAGGTTCGGATTGTCCGGCACTCCGGGGAAGGGTACATGAATGTGTCATTGATCATTGAATGATTGCATCATGTACTAAGTGTTGCTGTCCCAAATAAAGGATTAAATTGAATCCTAAAACAGAAAAGTCAAATGTCGGTTTGAAAGTCAAGCGCCAAAACAAGAACCGTGGAAACAAGCAAGAGGAGTTGGAACCAACGGAGGAGGTAGGACTCCTCCAGCCGGCGCCAGCCCAAGGCCGACTTGGGAGGACTCCTCCCTCCTGGCGCCAGGACCTCCCTCCCATAAAAGGGGCAGGGCTCCTCCATAGACGCTTTACTTTCTACTCTAGATCTCGGTTTAGAGCTGTTTTGGTTTAGAGCTTCTAATTGCTTTAGCCAACAGTTTAGAGCCTTCTAATTGGTTTAGAGCCCTCTAATTGGTGTGTCTAATTACTAGGCCACTAATCCTCTCTCTCATAAGCTCCACCATACTGCACCGCTTAGGCGAAGCCTGGGATCTCCTCTACTTAGGTACCACGCCGTTGTCTTTGAAATCGCGAGAGTGCTACAACCTCCATTTTCTTTGGAACAAGGGAGAGGAAGGTCTTCGTCGAGCGTGTGACCGGCTGAGCTGCAGGAGCGTGGCGCTGGAAGGATCGTCTACACGATCTTGAGATCGGGAAGAGTACGACTACATCACCCACGAGAATCCGCTCTCGTTAACCACTTTGGAATCTTCGAGGGTGAGTTCTTCTATCGACTCGTTGCTACAATCTAGTAGATAGATCTTGGCTTGTTTGTTTGTATGCGATAGAAAATTTTTGTTTTCCATGCTACGAACCCCTACACACTAATAGCCTCTCTCATAAAGCTCCACCATACTCGCACCGGCTTAAGGCGAAGCCCTGCGGGATTTCCCCTCTACTTCCGGTACCACGCCGTTGTGCTGCCGGAATCGCGAGGAGAGTGCTACAACCTCCGCTGCCTGCTGGAACAAGGGAGAGGAAGGTCTTCGTCGAGTAGCGATGTGACCGATCGAAGCGGAGCACCTTAACGCGGAAGGATCGTCTCACGCGATCTTGAGATCGGAAGTGTCTGACTACATCACCCACGAGAATCTGCTCTCGTTAACCGCTGGAATCTTCGAGGTGAGTTCCTCTATCGACTCGTTGCTACAATCTAGTAGATAGATCTTGGCTTGTCTATTTGATGCGATAGAAAATTTTGTTTTCCATGCTGAACCCTACATAACCTGCACACGCGCCCGACCTGCATCTGCATGCATGGTGCAGCCCGCCCTTGGCGCCCTCGCATGCCACGCTCGGTCCAACGGTCTCGAGTGTGCCAATGCTGTACGTTATATTTATTACATATTTTAGATTTTGATATTTTTTCTGCTGGTCATAGTGACATGCATACTCCCTCTGTCCACAAATAAGTGTACGTTTGGCTTCAAAATTTGTCCACAAAAAATGTACTTCTACCTTTCCAATGCACTTGGGCATCCACTATGTAATCCATAAGGCTATCCATAAGCCAAAAAGTAGTCCATAAGACTAGTCATAGTGGGAGTAACTTAGGTAGTAACATGCATGTACATGCAATGCCAATTAGGCAAATTGGTGACATGGCATGACAATTAATGAAGAAAGAGAGAGAGAGGTAGTAACTTAGCTAGTTACCATAACATCACACATACCAAGATCATATGAGTCTACAACCTAATTAATTAGCTCTTGCATGACACCATACATATGTTATCACCCACTATGAAGGTAGTAACATCAACTAGTAACATGTGCAAGTTACTAGTCTTAGTTACTTAGCACTATGACCAGCCTAAGGCTATCCACAAGCCAAAATTACATAGATGTGGTATCATGCAAAGTCTCATTTATTGCAATGAACCTGAGGGGAGTAAGTTTGATTGGAGAAAGTTGTTACACGTAAACTTATTTAATGCGACGGAGGGAGTAAATACGCTGCAGCGCTGTTGGACGTAAAATAGCTAGACTGCGACGCTAGGGCAACATTGCATGCCCGCATGGTGCAGCCGCCCGCCACCCTCGCATGCCCGCTGTTGCGTAAAAACGATGAAGCCAATCGATTCGAATCATCCATCCCACGGACCGCCAAGAGCAAGCCACGAAATCCTTCTAAGAGACGCCAACCACTCAGGTTGCAGAACAAGCCCTTCCACGGATCGCCCAGAGCCACCCGCGGAATCCTTCTAGAAGACGCGATCGGACGACCACAGTGTCGCTAGGGTTAGATCTACGGTCCTCATTCGGCCTTAGGGTTAGCGGGGTTTAGGATGTCAGCGGGTTTCACAAGTTTGACCAAACATTCAAATGTGCATAACTAATTCAAAAAAAATCAAAAAAATACAAAACCTCCGCATGGTGTCATGTTATGTCACATAGTTGTGAGGAAAAATATCAAACTTGGTATATTGATCATATTTCAAAAAACCCTTCACAAAATGACATATCTCCTCCGAGGTTATCTGGCTTTCGGGTCAAATGACCAATGATATGGCTAGAATCAAGGCATAGTTTGTGATAATGTGCCCATATTTGGCATGCATGTCTATAATGGGATGACTAACAATGTTGTAGCACAAAGTTTTCCTTTTCGATGCACAGAAAAATCATTTTCTATTTTCTGAGTGCCGAAAGAGGGGGGGATTTGTGAAGCAACCACCAAATTGAAGTTTCAAAATGGTAACATCCTATTTTTCAAAAATACTAGACCACCTAGAATGTACAATTTCCCAACCTGAGTATCTCAAACCTTTTATTCCATCCCTGGTGAAAAAGACAAATCCTGTAGAATTTGGAAGTGGTAAGATATGAACTACGTACATGATTCCATCTTGATGATTTTTGTAAAAATAATTTTTAGGTTCACAACATGCTATTTCATCGAGATCCAATGCTAGTTTTGCGAGCCTCAGCCCTAGCTAAGAATATTTATGAAAACCCTTCAAGTTTGACGGACATTCAAATGTGCATAACTAATTCAAAAAAAATCAAAAAATACAAAACCTTAGCATGGTGTCATGTTATGTGACATAGTTCGAGGAAAAATATCTAACTTGGTTTTAGAAATGGAAAAAAACTTGCTTAGAAATGGGATGGTTTACCCTAGCTTTGGAGCCCATTCCTACCCCATTTTGGGTGAGGGTGAGTTGTACTTCACAAAAGGGATCAGGGTGAGGATGAGTTGTATTGTACATATGAGAAAAACGTTGGAAGCTCATACAAACATAGAAAAGTGACATAGCTACATATGTTGAAATTCAAATTTACCATCATATTTGAATTTTGTCCAAATTATCAACAAGTGACAAATTATTATAATAACAAATGTTTACAACAACAAGTGCCAAATTATTACAACAACAAGTGTCAAATGTTTACAACAATAACAAATGTTTACAATAACAAATGTCTATTTCTTTTGGCTCTTCTTACCCCTCGTTTTCTTCTCCTTCACAAGTTTCACACCACACAATAGGTTTATGCTCTTCTTTTTCTTACCATTACCATCTGGCGTCCCCACAGAACGTCCAAGAGTCTCCTTCACCTCCTGCACCTCCTCAACAACCTCATGATCATGATCCAGAGCCTCATCAACATGGTCACTTTGCACCAGAGCCTCAACAACATGGTCACTTTGCACCAGAGCCTCAACAACTTGGTCAGTTTGCACCAGAGCCTCAACAACAGGCTCATTTTGCACCAGAGCCTCAACAACATGCTCATTTTGCACCAGAGCCTCAACAACAGGCTCATTTTGCACCAGAGCCTCAACAACAGGATCATTTTGCACTAGAGCCTCAACAACAGGCTCATTTTGCCCCTCATTTTGCACCAGAGCTTCCAAATCAAAAACGGTGTGCCCTAAAGCCTCAACAGTTTGCACATCATCCTCCAAAACAAGTTGATTGCACCTCGAAGCACCAAACATGATCGGTTAGTTCTCTTCTTTCTTTGGCCATTGATTCTTGCCCTTTTCTTTGGCGCATTCGTCAACAACAAGAGGTGGGCCTTTTCTCCACGCTTCCTCCACGAAAACAAGCAAGTTAGTGGGGAGAAAAATCATCAACAAGAAATGGGATAGATTTTGGATGAACATACTTTGGCTTTTCAGCGGTGTATCGCACTTGGTAGAGCATCGGTGTCCAAGTTCTTCACGAGTTTGCATCTATTCTTGTTACCTTTTGGGCCCTTTTTGGCTTGGCATCTTTCTTTTCATCTTTCTTTCCCTTCTTCTGCTCCACCTTTCTCAAACCAAGCCTTGAATCTACTCGCTTGGGCTGCACCTTTCTTTTCATCAAAGGAGGACACAAGGAGAACTGAATGTCCACTTCAAACTGAGGCCGATCTGTAAGTCTTGGAATTGGTGTTCCATATGCAGCCTTGAATTTTGCTACAAAATAATACTCATGCAAATATGGGTGCATATTTAGCTTGTGTTTGGAGGCCAAGAAAAGTATGGCATGCTCACAAGGCTTCCTAGTGTGTTGCCACTCAAGGCATGTGCATTCATGCAATTGAGTGTCAACAACATGCCTCTGCCATCTTTGTATCTCGACTTGACACCCACAATGAGGATTTCTCAACACGCAAATGTGCAAGATTTACGCTCCTGACCACTGTGCACAACATCAGGAAGCTTATCTCCTTAAAGAACATCACCAAGCCTTCTTCTCAATTCCCACAACCTCATGATCATGATCCTGATCTGGTCAACCATGTCATGGACAAGCAAGTCTTTTAACTCCTTCACTTTGTTGTTGAAACTTTACCAAATTATTGTTGATATGATCACATTTGATGGCGGTGTTAAAACCAGACTGTACCATAAAAGAGAATGGTAGGTTTCCAACCATGTACAAAACTTGACCCTATCCTCCTCGAGCATGCCTTAATCTTCTCAAGGTGATATGAATGTATGCACTGGTGTAAGATCTTGCTGCTGGCCACATGCGTCCAAAATCATCTCCTCTGAATTTTTGGTCAAATTCATCCACATATGGCGAAGCACTCCCTCCTCGGCATGAGGAAAACAATCTTCTTGCATTTTCTAAACCTTTACATGCATCTGTGCTGCCAATGGAGAGGCGGCCTATGCTCTTTTCAATTGCATCATGAACCATGTCCATGATGCCTCTGTCTGAAACATGCCAATAGCTACTGAGGAACATCCAATTGTGTCCATCTAAAGCATTGCATCTTTAGTTGACCATTCCACTTTCCATCAAGAAAGATGAGTCTATACTCAAATATGGATGACAACTGCTTTGAAGCCATCGATGCAAGGCTTTAAAGCCATGAAGAATTTAAAGAAGAAGACTTTCCCATCGGTTTGTTACCTCGATATCTATCTCCACAACACTTTAGGGTGACCTCTTCTCTACTTACCTTTGAAGTTATAAAGCATTGAAAGGTATTTGCCCAATCACCATATAGCTCTTTCATTGCCCTTTGCTTTGCCTTCCACACTGTTGTAGTATAATTCAAACAATGGTCTGCTTTTCCAAGTCTATTTTGTCTCTTTGGTCTTTGTTTGGTGTTGTGGCTAAAATGGGCTTGATCTTTTCGCAACCCATAATTGTGATGTCATCTTTGTAACTGTTTGAGAACTTGTAATGCAAGTATGAGGTTTTGGAATTTGATTCACTCTTATTGTCCTTCCATCGGGTTGGCGTCTAGCAGATATATACCACTTGCAAGGCTTGGCACCACCATCATAACCTATGCATTTTGCATAGAACTTCTTTATCAGTCCACATAGTCTTGGTAGCAAACTCACGTTTGTTGCATATGTCTGAAACACATCTGAATTCATCCATGCTTGGAAAAAATCTCCCAACTTCAATAACTGGATCCTCTTTGTCATAAATCATACTAGCTCATCATCATGTGCATCATCTACATGAACTGCAGCATTTTCCAACAACTCTAGATCTATATACGCCTCTTCATCTCTTAAATGGTTGTCACCATCATTTGCAGCTTCATCCCTCTTCTTCTCCTTGTCTCTGTCATCTATAGGAATGCCAAAAAGCTTTGCCATTTCAATGTCATCTATTGGTGCAATGACCAAATCGGTGCGGTCATGTATCTCAACTGAAATCCAATCAACAGTTACAATCCTTTGTGCATTACCATCTCAGCCTCCCTTGTGCATTAGCATCATCATCCTCCACCATTAACACTTCCAACTCGGTAAGCATAGGCATTACTTGCCTTTGTGCAGCCAATCATCCTCGACCATCTGAAAGCGACTTGAGGCCACATATCCAACCCTCGAATCGGTTTCAGATCAATGAGCTCTGCTAAAAAGTAAACAGTTTTGCTTGTCCAACGTTTCGCTCATCGATTTCATCAACTATATGTTCCCTGTCTCAACCCTAACATAGTCACATTTACAATCATCAAATCGTAACAAAGAAACTTCTTGCTCGGCCCCCAAACCACACCATCCCCAATTTTTCCACCATTTTCCTTCATCGCCTCCTCTCCCATGTTTATTAGCTCTTGGGGATCAACATGTTCTAATTCCACCTCCCATTTAACAACCGTGTCTCTCTCAATGATCTGCGTCGCCATCAACTAAAACAGCCCTAGAGGAAAGAAATTGATGCGAAATTGAAGGTTTGGCGGCGCAACATCTCCCCTGTTTTTGGCGGGCCTGTGAGCTAGCGAGCGAACAGAGCTCAACCTTCGAGAAATTAAGTGCGAGATACGGGATATACCGATTAGAAGTCCCTCTCCATGCTCCATATCGTTCCCCCTCGCCACCTCGCCTCCACAATCTAGCATCAATGGGCACGCTCGGATCTCGAATTGAGAAGAATGGGAGATGAATTAGCTTTCAAATGGCACTCACCACCTTCGTCGTCGAGCAGCGCCGCCGCCTAAATTAATGCCCGTGCCGCCGCCGGTGCGAAAACGATGGGTGAGGTCCGCCGCCGTCGGGAAGCTACAATCAGTGTTCTGGCGCTCTCGGTCGAGCGGTTGGTTTGACGCTGTCCCAACCAACCGGTTTGGCTTAACCCTAATATTGGAACAAAGTTAAATGTGTCCTTACGACGCTTTTAAGGCCCGTGTGGCTGGATATTAGCTGTCTCACAACCGTCGCATCATTATTCTTTTCAACGATGTCGCTCTTCCAATTCCATGTAAAGGCGTCGCATAGGAGCTATAAGCCCATCAATTGGCTATATTTCAGGCGCATACATAGGTTCGTTGGACAGAAAATATAACACTCTTACTTATCTTGCATTCTTGAAAATAATATAGCAATTTAAAAGGAACCGCAATGGAAGTAATTTAAAGAGAACACCGTGTAGTAATTTAAAGGAAACTACAATGGAAGCGCGTGGTGTAATGTCCACTGATGCAGTTTACGGTAGCCTGACAGGTCGAGTTCTCTCTTTCAATATAACAAGAACTGATCCGACAGGAAGGATATGACATAATTCTCAGTCACTTGGTTAATTTAGTTGGACAGATTGACACATTGTCAGGTCAATAGTCTCAAGTAACAAAGTTTAAAAGAACTGCAATGGAAATGAACAACCGCGGAGAGAGAGAGAGAGAGAGAGAGAGAGAGAGAGAGAGAGAGAGAGAGAGAGAGAGAGAGAGAGAGTATGCATGTAAAGTGCGTGACATGTGACGCCCTTGTAATCATCTGCGCGACCATGTAGTATCGATCCCTCCCATTCGGCATACGTCGTACATTACTCCCTTTTTTAGCTACGTCACGTTGCCGCTGCATTGATGCATACATGCCGTTGTGGTAGACGGTGCACAATAATAGTACATGTACTCCCTCCGTCCGTAAATAAGTGTAAATCTAGGAATACTAGATAAATTAGTTTTCTCTCTTCTTTTATGAGGCTCTATCTATTATAAAGAAAGGAGAAGAGTGAGGATTGGTGGATGATATGGAGGAGAAGAAGAGAGATTGGAGGATGAAGTGGGGGAGTGATTACGAGAAGCTAATTGTATTTATTTAGTGTCTTGGTATTATAGATGTACAATTTTTTTAGATAAATTTAAAATGCTAGATGTACATTTATTTGCAAACGGAGGGAATATATACAAGGCCGATTGATTACTCTGGCACACATTTTTTTTCTCTCGGATCGGACATTACCAACACCAAAAGAAGGACGAGCACCAGACACTATCCTGACACCACTACAGGACGCGCGCGCTACGCCGAGGGCAAAAAGCCGTCGGTGTAGCCTAAAATGCCCTCGGCGTATGCTACGCCGACGGCTGCCCTCGGCGTAGCCTCCTCGGCAAAGGGCTCCCTCGGCGGAGCACATAGAGGCCGTCGGCGTATCAAAATGCCGTCGGCGTATTCTACGCCGAGGGCAATGGCGTCGGCGTAGCGGCCGTCGGCATAGCTTGTCGACAGGTTGCAAAAATATTTTTTAAAAAAAATTAAATTTTTTATTTTATTTTTTTCTTAATTTTTGAATCTTTGAATTGTTTGACTCATTAATCTCTCACTTTGAACATTTTTAACACTAATTACACTTAATATTTAATTAAATTGCAGTCTTGGTCGAACTTCCCGGAAGGTCACCCATCCTAATACTACTCCAGCTTTAGCACGCTTAACTTCCTCGTTCTTTCAGAATCTGTTTCCGCAAAGTAATTCATACATTGTTGTCAATACTATGATATCAATCCTATTAACACTTATATCAACATGTCACATGTTTGTATTTTTTGAAATTACAAACAATTATTTAAATAAACATTAATGAATAAGTAAAAATATTATTGAATTCAAATAAAAATATAATAATTTTACTTTTTTGTATTTTTCTATTTAATATGGAATAATTAATATCTTTAAATCTATAAATCGGAATTTAACAAATAATATGTCTAAATTGATCAGAAAAATGAGAGGAATCCAAATATGATATCCATATCAACTAATCACAAACCCTCAGTTTTTGAATTATCTATTTGGTGGTTGCTTTAGAAAATTCCCTTTTTGCGCTCGGATAATGAAAAATGGCTTTTTGGTGCGATGAAAAGGAAAAATTGCATTGAATCTTTGATAAAATAGCATATTGTGAACCTAAAAATGATTTTTGTAAAAAAACATGAGCAGCGGATCATGTACCTGTAGTTCATATCGACCCACTTTCTCTGGATTCAAATGATTTGTCTTTTCACCAGAGGTGGACGGAAAGGTTTAGGATTCCTCTATTGGGACATTGTCTATATAAGATGGTATAGTATTTTTGTAAAATGTAGAGGTACCATTTTGAATTAGCCATTTGGTGGTTGCTTTACAAAATCGTCCGTTTTTTGTGCTCAGAAAATGGGAAATGGCTTTTAGTGCGTGAAAAGGAAAACTTCCTCCTGCAACATTGTTCGCCATCCCATGATGCATGTGTATGCACAATATGGGCACATTATCATAAACTATGCCTTGATTCTAGCCATAACATTGGTCATTTGACCCGAAAGCCAAGAAACCTCGAATGAGATAGGTCATTTTGTGAAGGTTTTTTGAGACATAATCAATATATCAAGTTTAATATTTTTACTTATAACTATGTCACATAATATGACACCACGAAGGTTTCGCATTGTTTCGATAGTTTTGAATTTTTATGCCCGTTTTAAACTATCGTCAAACTTTGTCGAGCAGCGGGCATGAAGATTCCTAGCTCGGGCGAGCCTTGCTAAACTTGCATTGGATCTTTGATAAAATAGCATATTGTGAACCTAAAATGATTTTTGTAAAAAACATGAGCATCGGATCATGTAGCGTAGTTCATATCGACCCGCTTTGCCGATTCGAGAATTTATCTTTTCACCGGAGGTGGGCCGGAAAGGTTCGGATTCCCCTATTGGGACATTGTCTATATAAGGTGGTATAGTATTTTTGTAAAATGTGGTGGTACCATTTTGAATTAGCCATTTGGTGGTTGCTTTACAAAATCGTCGTTTTTGTGCTCGGAAAATGGGAAATGGTTTTTGGTGCGAAAAAGGAAAACTTCCTCCTGCAACATTGTTCGCCATCCCATGATGCATGTGTATGCACAATATGGGCACATTATCACAAACTATGCCTTGATTTTAGCCATAACATTGGTCATTTGACCCGAAAGCCAAGAAACCTCGAATGAGATAGGTCATTTTGTGAAGGTTTTTTTGAGACATAATCAATATATCAAGTTTAATATTTTTACTTATAACTATGTCACATAATATAACACCACGCAAAGGTTTCGCATTGTTTCGATCGTTTTTGAATTTTTTATGCCCGTTTTAAACTATCGTCAAACTTTGTCGAGCAGGGCATGAAGATTCTTAGCTCGGGGCGAGCCTCGCTAAACTTGCATTGGGTCTTTGATAAAATAGCATATTGTGAACCTAAAATGATTTTGTAAAAAACATGAACATCGGATCATCTACACCGTAGTTCATATCGACCCACTTTACGATTCGGCGAATTTATCTTTTCACCGGAGGTGGACGGAAAGATTCGGGTTCCCCTGTTGGGATATTGTCCATATAAGATGGTCTAGTATTTTTGTAAAATGTGGTGGTAGTATTTTGAATTAGCCATTTGGTGGTTGCTTCACAAAACCGTTCGTTTTTTGTGCTCGGAAAATGAAAAATGGCTTTTTGGTGCGACGAAAAGGAAAA
Organism: Avena longiglumis; assembly: GCA_030063025.1. Lineage (NCBI taxonomy): Eukaryota > Viridiplantae > Streptophyta > Magnoliopsida > Poales > Poaceae > Avena > Avena longiglumis. The sequence goes on along the minus strand of CP125974.1, from coordinate 87,327,184 downwards.
CTTCCTCCTGCAACATTGTTCGCCATCCCATGATGCATATGTATGCACAATATGAGCACATTATCACAAACTATGCCTTGATTCTAGCCATAACATTGGTCATTTGACCCGAAAACCGAAACCTCGAATGAGATAGGTCATTTTGTGAAGGTTTTTTGAGACATAATCAATATACCAAGTTTGATATTTTTTCTTATAACTATGTCACATAATATGACACCACACGAAGGTTTCGCATTGTTTCGATCGTTTTTGAATTTTTTATGCCCGTTTTAAACTATATATAATATTTTATGTTTCACTTAATTTTTATTTACAAATGTGTAATATTTGAGTGTAGATAGATAGATCTTATTTTTCTGCAAATTTTGATATATTATTCATATTTTTCCGAATTAGAATGATTTAGTTATGATTTTTCAAAGTTTAATGAGGTAAAATAAAAAAAATAGCTTCGCCGAGAGCAGCCGTCGGTATGCTAGGATATGCCGAGCAAGTCTCGCCCGACGGCTGCTTGGCGAGCTGGCGCCAGCGTGGCGGCCGGCGTCGGCGTATTCCCATTCCTGTAGTGCACGGCGCCACGCCTAGTCTGACCCGCACCGGGCGCGCGGTAAGGCAGTCGGATCATTGAGCGTGGGAACTAGCTAGGCTAGCGTTGCTTCATTTATGATGATAGCTGCTTGTTGGCCAATTGTCGGCTAGCTTCCATTAATTCAGGTCTTCGTGTCTGTATAACCTAACATTTCCGCTTCCATTTATTCAGGTCTTCGTGTTAGGACAAGCGTAAGTACGTAGTACTAGTGAGATTAAGTGAAACAGACGACGAAGCCGAAAGCTGTCTCACTCGTGCCAGAACTGTCGTCGGATAACATATAACATTTATTTATGAGAAAATCGCTCGCGCGTGTGGGTTGTGTCCATAGCTCACACGCATAAGTAGCGTACGTACGTGCTAGTACTTCATTAATGAGAAGACAAGCTCCCATGGAGTACCAGTACTACGGAGTAGTATACTAGGTTCAGGGGCGGAGGCAGAAATATAGCTTAAGAGGGGCCTACCATGGTAATCAGCCATTAGGGGGACCAATCATAGTAATTACTACCTCTGAAAAAATGTTTTTTGACCAAGATTAATATAAAATTTAGCTTGTTGCAATATACATAGGGGGGCCAAGGCCCCTGCTCGTACCCCCTAGCTCCGCCACTGACTAGGTTCGTGGCGGATTCCCCGGGCTCCAGACTGCCAGGTCGGGTGGAGTTGGGTTGAATCGCGCCTCCTCCCCATCGTCCGTCGCCGATCGTGCGGCTCGTACGTGGGCAGAAGTTGTGAAATCTCCGTATGGGCCCAGCGCAGCGTCAACTCCCTCGCTAACTCCGGAAAACTCCAGGCCTACCCCGTTTTATATAACCATCCTCGACAAGAGCCGCCTCTCCGATCACGTGTTGAGGTACTCCTACGATTGATTGATTGTGATTAGTAATAGTATGTGAGGGGCAACGACTGACGGCCGAGTGCGCCGCTTTATATAACCAAAGCCTTGCGGGATCGCTGTCTGTATAGCCTAACATTTCCGCTTCCATTAATTCAGGTCTTCGTGTTAGGACAAGCGTAAGTACGTAGTACTAGTGAGATTAAGTGAAACAGACGACGAAGCCGAAAGCTGTCTCGCTCGTGCCAGAACTGTCATCGGATAACATATAACATTTATTTATGAGAAAATCGCTCGCGCGTGTGGGTTGTGTCCATCCTATATAAGTCTACTATCTTGTGTGGAATTTTTAATGCTCGCATTCTACACATTACTACTTCTCGTACTTTAATGATATGCATAGTTTGCCTCACAAAAAAAAACACTTCTCTACGTTGACGGCTCACTAAAGTTTGGTCATTCATTATGCATATCATACTATTATTAGGGTACATCCACGTATTTTCTCCCAAAATTCAGAACCGATACCTACCGTTCAAATTTGAGTAAAGTTGGTCGAAATTTAAAAATAATTCTAAATGTAGCTATAATTTGAGATAAATCATCATATCACGTAATTTTCCATCCTATAAGGTCAATTTTGCATGGAAATTTCAATGGTGGCGTGGTACACCTTTTTTTTGGTAGCTTCTTCACAAAAAGCACACAATTTGCTCTCTCTTTGCACTAAAAAATGGAAAATCATTTCTAATGAAAAGCTTGGAAACTCTAGTTGGGATGTTGTTTGGCATGCCAAGATGTACAGCTATGCCAAATTTTTGATGATTATAACAAATTATGTAATGGATTTGACCATGAAGATGGTCGTCTGGGTGGAAAGCCGAGCTAAGTCATTCATTTATCGTGAAGAGATTTTTCTGAATTTTATTTTTTAAAATTTTCTTTTGTTCAGTTCAAATTTGCCAAATGTGCCATTCATACTAAGGGCAGAAATTTTGAAGTTTGGTAATGTATTGTGCATAGCATACTATCAAGTACCACCATGTATTTTTCTACCAAATTTAGGACCAATATTTATGAAATGTATAGTTCAAATTTTAGTAAAATTGGTCGAAATTCAAAAATAATTCCAAATATAGTTTCAATTTGAAATAAAATTGTCATATTCCGTAATTGGCCATCTTATAGGGTCTATTTTATGATAAAATTTCAATGGGGGCACCGTGCACCTTATTTTTGGTAGCTGCTTCACAGAAAAGCACACATTTTGCTCTCTCTTTGCACTAATAAAAAGGAAAATCAATTTTTTATATAAAAAAGAAATTTCTAGTTGGTAATGTGATGATCATAGATTTTAGATGAAGTTTGGTTACAAATTATTTTGATCGATTTTAGATGAAGTTTCAAAGTAATTGTTTTATATATATATATATATGCTTGTGACGATCATAGTTTTAATTAAAATGTTGGGGGAGAGATTGAAATATGTGATCTATTTTATATCATCTGGAAAATGAGAAAGTGAACAGGTGATGTAAAACAACCATTCTGATGATCTAAAACTTTTAGTTCACCTGTTTTGGGTGTTCTATTATAGATCATATGTGAGAAATGCTCTAGGGTAAACCGGCCAGTGGTCATATAGATAGAATCGAATTGACCAGTTTTTTATTTATGAAACAAAATATTACACATAACTAAAAAAATACCTTAAGCTCACCACGCACACATTAGTAGCTATAACAAACAAGAGCATGCCGTTTGAATCAGTTTGCTTATGAACCACGTGGACTGGATCAGCAAAACATTATGGACACTTTGACAGGGGATAATATACAGATTTTCAAAGAGGCATGTACGGACATTTTTTTGAAGGAATATGTACTAATTTTGCATATATACTGCGTACTTAGTATCCATCAGGCTAGCTAACTGTATACTGCTTAAGAGGAACCGAACCATCAAGCTAGCTAACTGTATACTGCTTAAGAGGAACCGAACGATCAAGCTAGCTAATTGTTCGAACATGGTAGCCATGCATGTGGATGCAATCTGAATGAGCAGGCAGCCATGCATACACAGCAAGCACCGCTGTGCACCTATCCCGTGCCTGGTAGCGCCGCTGTGTGTTTGACGGCGGAGAAGTTGGCCGGTCCGGCGGATATTGTCAAGAACCAAGAGGGAACTGAGAAAAACATGGCTATATTTGTACATACCTGGACGATGAGTAAGAGATGCAATCAACCGACAAAGGACAGTTGCCATCATGCATGTCCATGCCGCCGGTGCTGCTCGCCATGTTACAGTAGGTACATCGCCGTTTTCGTTGATTCTGCCGTTGCTCGGCGTGTTACAGCGACGTGATTACTATGAAACGGTCGCCGATGCCACGGGCAGCGCCACTGTCAAATATTAGAAGGCTGACGGCCAAGCACGGTTGAAACTACATGTGTAACTATCCTACTCATTTGGAACATTAGTAGCCGTGGAATGGCACGCATATTCCTAGGAGGTTTCAATTGTTTGTTAGGATAAGAAAAGTTTGTTGCATGTTGAATAGATATGAGCTAAAGAGGAGGGGTACGGTTAGTTTATTGTTGCGGTGGCATTTCTCCAATAATTATCTCGAAGTGTGACACCACACACCACCGCATCTTTGAATTTAATAGTAAAGATTTCCACTCAATGCATTAGCGGGTCACTTCTGGTGCTTTGGAGGTAAAGTTCGTATCCTCGGGAGATCAACTAGCTAGATGATGTGTTCACTAAGCCGGCCACTCGACAAATGTTAGACTGTTTTGCACCAATATAAATCTTGTATGCACTGGTTTAGATCGAGAGTGAAATGTTAAAACGTGTTAGAGTTGGATACCGTATATGAGGCAGAGTGTTGGATACCGCGCTATACTTGTAAACACCGACATGTACATGTATACCACCTCCGTTTCAAGGATTAACGAGTAACTTTTCTCAAAAGTCAAAGAACTAAAATTTGACCAAGTCTTTAAAGAAAATATTAATATTTACAATACGTAATAATTCATACCTTTTAATACATCATGAAACATATTTTCATATGGTATCTATATAATATAATAGTTTTTTCTTAAAGTTTGGTCAAATTTTACATGCCTTAACTTTAAAAAAAAGATATATGCCTTAAGCCCTGCGATGAAGGTAGTATTATATATATCAAGATCCTGAGGTGGGGGCAGCACCCCACCGAAACCAATTTTCTGTGTGCCTAAGCTAGAATCTTGAGGATTACTGCCTAAATATTTTTATATACTTTATACTACCCACAGATAGTCTTTCGGTATGATAGATACTACCTAGATTATGGGAAAACACCTTGTCGGTCCACGAGATCGTAAATAGCGATCCATCACCTTGTCGTGATTCATGCGTCCTTATGAGGTGTAACAGTTGCAACTCACAAAAAAACCACATAGAAGAGGCGTGAAGGCGTTGCTTGGCTTCGTAAATCGGTGGCGTTGGCACTAGGCTACCGTTGCTTTCGGATTGAAAGATCAGTGATCAGTGGTATAGCGTGGAGCTGAGAGATGTAGGTTCCGGAGAACTCTCTTTCGCTGCGGAAACGATGTATGTTTCAGAGAACTGTCTATTGGAGCAAAGCAGGACGCATGTTCATGTATACAAGGATGCTTTTAATGAATGGCAATATATCAAAGCGTAGTTGGCATGGTGATGGTATGAAATGTTGTCTGTGTTATGAAGTAAACAAATTAAACATCTCTTCCGAACAATTAATTTACAGATAAGGTGTATGTGTAGCGTAGGCGTGCTGTTGCATCCTTGGTTGTATTTGGTTGACTCAGTAGTGATGAATTGATATTATGACTAACTTGATATTGAGTCAGTTTATGTGTTGCGCTTCTGTGTATTGTTCAATGTCAAGATAGCAATATTATGTCAATCTTAATAATGTGCAGTCTGCGCCTACCAACTCACCGCCATGTGGTCAGATGCAGATTTTCCTTATTTGTTTGGACAATGATCTTTAACCATTTGATCTAACGCATTCTTTGTTGGGGCCGCGCTGTCTGACAACATGAACAACCGCGGAGAGAGAGAGAGAGAGAGAGAGAGAGAGAGAGAGAGAGAGAGAGAGAGAGAGATGCCAAGGAAGGCCACGGCCACCAAATTTTATACTCCACGTAATCCACCGAATTGAATTGTCTGTACTGTAGTAGATGATATTATGCTCACCAAACAGCATGCCATAATCGGTCATGGACGCCATAATTGCCGGAGACGGAGAGCGAGCGCTGCAAGGATGGTGATCGAGCACGACGAAAACTGAGATGTTCATGACTACCCACAGCTACATCTCTATCTAGAGTACATACTCCCTGGTCAAATTAAACTTAACCTGTTTTTTTAGTGATTATTGAATTTTAAAGGAATATAATATAGATATTTGTGATCGATCGGATCTCTCGCACGCAAAGAGCAGGCCGGATAGCCTGCACCCTGTAACTAGCTTGCATGCCAATTCCGAACCCTAGCTTTTCACGCTCTTTCTCTAAATTTCAAAGTTTTTTTTTCCTCCAAAACACCCAGCTCCTATACTATGTAGTATATAACTACAAAGAGCACCTCCAACGGCCGGGTGCGACTTGGGCAGACTCGCTCATTAATTAAGCTTGGTGTTGATATCTCATGTTATACTTGGTGTTGCATTGTTAAGCTTGCACCTAGATTAGCAGCCCTGAATCAATTCTTGGACCTGATCGATGTATAGACTTCATCTCACTGGTACAAACGTAGAATCGTATGGAACCCATCACAATCAAGTGCTCTTGTTATTTTTGAAACAACAAGTGCTCGTGTTCTCTGCCTGACACTAGAGCAATCAATTTTTTGTCTCGTAGGACCGACCAACCTGTTGCTGCATGGGTGGAGGCCTGAAAATGAAGGAGACCAAGTTGCTAGCGGAGAAAAAATGTAGCTATGAATCAATTAATTCTTAGGACAATTTGTTTGGGGTTTGTCCTCTAGAGATTATGTTTAATGATTAATTTGCCATGCTTGTTTTTAAAAAGTAGTTTGGTTAGTTTGAACAATCGATTCCAGCAGCCCTGATTCTGAACTCATCAAGCAGTAGATTAATTTGCTGCTCTGCTTTTATGTGTTGGTGCAGGAGGATGAACTGGGACTGCCCATGCATCACCATCAGTGCCCGAACTGCGGTGTACCTAGCTGCTATGATCTGGATGTAAATGTGGCTGACAACACTTTGTGCACAAATAGATCCAGTGTGTCTTTTTTCCTCACAATCTACAGTCATTAAATGGCTGAATATCTCTTGTGCATTTTTTAAGATCATATATATCCAATGTAGTACAGTATATTCTAAGGTTAACTCATACTAGCAAGGAGCTAATACATACTCCCTCCATTCCGGATTATAGGTCTAATACATAGTTTAAGAAAATGGTTTGACTGTAAATTTAGTCAACCAGCTAAAAGTTACACATTAGCATGAGAAAATAATGAATGACCAAACTGAGTCACATGTTTACGAACAAGGTTTACTGAGGCACACACAACAAGGTTTACTGACGAACCCACAATAACAGTACACGTACTGACGCACACACAACCAGCTAGGTTTACTCACGAACCCACAATGACAGAGAGCACACGTACTGACGCTGACGCACACACAACCAGCTAGGTTTACTGACGAACCCACAATGACAGAGAGCACACGTACTGACGCTGACGCAGACACAACAAGCTAGGTTTACTGACGAACAGACAATAACAGACAGCACACGCGTACTGACGATACAAGAACACATATATAGCACACTGAGTCACTGACACAAGAACACAATATCATGGATCTGCCTGCTGGGGCGGATGGAGGCGGCGGCGGTGGCGGCGGGTGGAGGCGGAGCGAAGCAGCGAAGAAGCAGATGTTCTTCAGTTGTTGCGCCGGACGGATGGAGGAGGCCGTGGCGGCGGGTGGACGCCGTTGTAGGCGCGGAATGCTGCCGCGGCAGCGTCCGCGCGGTCACGGCGCGCCTGGAGCGTGGCAGCTGCAGCGTCCGCGCGTTTGCGGCGCGCCTGTACCTTCCCTCTAGCATTGTAGCCAAGCGAGAAGCCAGTGACGAGCGTTTGCACGATCACCACCGCCAACACCCACCCCTTTGCGATGGGGCAGGAAGAGTGGCTGGAGCTGGAGGGTGTGGTGTCGCGCTGGCCGACTTGGGCCCAGGGCCGGACCACGTATTTGGAGGGCCCTAGGGTGACACGACACCAAGGACCCTTCTTCATATTGGCACAATTTTCTAGGTTCAAGGGGGCCATGGCCCCCCTACTACGGTAAATTCCTTTAAATAGTTTTTCCTAATATTTACGCTGAAAAATAAAGATTATTCAAAGTATACGTATAATGCTAAACAATGTCTATCAAGCTCTACCACATGTTCACGCACAAAAGACTTAAAAATATTAGCATTCACGAGAAAAAATATTACTATAACATTATTATAATGCAATAGAAATTAAATAATCATGTTTTGTTATAAAAAAATAGGATCACTTGTGTCCATGTGCACCAAATCTCTACTCAATATGGGTACCGTAAACAATTGGATTGGGCCCCTAACTCCTGGGACCCTGGGCGAGCGCCCCTCTGCCCCACCCTATGGGCTGGCTCTGGTGATGGTCTTTATATAGGCGGCCAACAAGGGAGTTCACCTGCGCACGTTTCTGCACACCGTGGGATCGTGGTTGAGAACGTGGGTAATGGCCGCTTTCAACAAGGGTGTTCCAAGCCTCCTCTTATAGCGCTAAGGTGGTATGGAACCACATGCATATGGGCCATGGGCTAAATAATTAGAATATTATATTTCTTTGAGCATTATGATAGTAGAATCCCAGTGGGACCTACTGCCTCTCGATCTGTATTAATAAAACCCCAATAAAGGGGCAGAAGAGTTTACAATAGTTTACATGTGTAATCTAGTATCAGCAGCCATAAGCAAGTAAAAAGAAAGTAAATTACAGAGGCTAGAACAACTGATACGACAGGGTGTAAAGAGTCCTTTGTTCTGTACATCAGTAATCCAAAGTCGGTTTTGAACCTATTCTTTCAGGATAGAACTTCAGGTATAATGCCATTAAAATATAAATTGTTTCTTTCTTTCCAGATACTCCATGCTGCATACATAAATTTTTTCAAGAACATTGGTCTGTTATCTCTTTTCTTAGATTCAGCAATGATGTCCAAACGATCCCCAAGTTGAACCCAAGTAATATTTAGCAATGACCAGCAGCTCCTACTAAAACTGCAGTGAAAGAAAAGATGTTCCACTGTTTCCTCCATATTATCTTGGCAGAGAATACAATTATATCCTGAGTTAAGAATTTGTTGTTTCCTTTTCAGCAAGTTTCTAGTGTTCAATCTATCAGAAAACAACAACCAACAAAAAAACTTGATCTTTGGGATTGATCTTGACTTCCATATCGATGTAAATGCTTCATGCACAACTATGTTCCTGAAACAGAAGTTATAGTAGAACTTAGCTTTGTACTCCTTGCCCCAGGTGTAATTCCATGAGTCTGTTCTGTGATTCCCAAAATTCAGATCAGAAGCAAGCTGTTGAAGATCTCGACCTCTGTTTAGCCTCACGGGAAGAGGTAAGTGAAAGCTTTGTGACAGATGTGTGGTATGTAGAAATTCTTGCAGACACATCCTCCTTCAAACAAAAATAAAAGCTCTGGGAAACATTGTTGAAGCAGTCTCATTAAGCCAGTTGTCTTTCCAAAATAACACGGTGGTACCATTGCCAATCTCACATCGAGAAATTGTCAACACCCGGATTTTTAATCCCAGATGCCTGTTATGCCGTACATCGCAATCCCAGGATTACCATTTTTGCGAGACATAACAGATTTGGATACCACAGTACATCATCCATTATAAACCATACATAAGGTCTTACACAAATAAGGATCTCATGATTCAGTTCATAATACAACTCAAGCAGCGGAAATACGTAATAATAGCGTGGCGTGGCTCCATCTTGAGGTCACAGGCAATGCGACAATGGGAGATGATCCTAGTTGTCGTAACCTTCCGGGTTCCATCATCCTGGTACTCCTCTTCATAGTCTGGCCACGGGAATAGCCAGGGACAAAGCCATGAGTACTCTTTAAGTACTCGCAAACTAATACTAACAAGTGAAGGGGGGTTTTGTAGTAGGACACTAAGCTCTAGGGTTGTTTTGCAAAAAGCCAGATTTACCTCTACTAAGTTTAGAAATGAAGAAAGCTAGTTGAAGTTTTATAACACCTAAGTGGGAACTTGTATTTCATATCACAACTCTGTTGTGGTCAAGTCAAAATCTCAATCCATTTCACAAGTCATTTTGAAAACATCTGACGGGGGAACATTATGGCCACTCCAACTGTCCATAACCGCAAACACGGCTATTCGAATAGTTTGACACTCTGCAGAGATTGTACACTTTCACCACAATATTCGATACATCCGTCAGGAACAAATCCTGAATTCACCATACTCAGTATGCGGATAATCAATCCTAACCTTTCAATTACATGCCCTAGTATAAGCACCTCTCATGTGAGTTTGGCGTCCCAACCATGACCAACTGTCATCCTGGGTACTGCACAGGTGGACAATCTTCACAAGATAGTCTCAGCTTAGACCTTGGCCGTGAGGGAACTAATACTAAGGTATATAAGTTTCCAGTCAAGCCCTACCCAATTTTCGGGTATTGTGGTTGTACGGTAAAATTAGAATGGTATCGCATCCATACAACCATCAGTTTTATAAAGGGCTAAGGCTCATGCCTCAACATTTTCATCACCAAAAATCATCTGGTGTTCGGAAACACATGTCCAAAATATTTCAATAGAATGATCCATCATTCCAAGGTTTTCATAACCATTTTCACCAAGTATTCCCATTTAAAGTTGATCAAGTTTTATGTTTAGCACTAGCATCTACAAGTGGGGGTAAGTACTAATGAGGGGTGGTAAACTAGTGGAGTTTTACTAAGTTCAATCTCATGCCTTAGGATGACATAAAGATTATCTAGCTTAGGCCAAGTTTTATGCCTTTATGCAACCTTCAATTATCTTTCTAATATCTACAATTTATTCCAGTAAACTCTAAGTAAGAGCTTTGATAAAGAAATAAAGTATAAAGCTTGCAAGTAAAACTAGGATTGGGTATCCTCAAATGTATCTAGCCAAGCATGCTTAATGCATTGCATAGGTTATTTAACTCTCATAATTGCAAGTGTTAGCTTGCCTTGTGCAGAGCAGTGGTTGAAGTTCTCCCCGGCTTCTTCTTCGTAGTATCCTCCTTCTTCCTCGTGAAGAATTCCTCTATGAAGAACCAGAAGTATCCGGAAGTGTCGAAGGGGACAATTACGAAAGCATCTATGGAATGGAGACCGAAGTATCTGAAGTGTAGATGTATCATATATAGTGATCAAGTCCAGTAGCATCGACCTCTATCCTCTATATATATTAATCTCGTATAAACCTTAAAGTTTAGTTTGCTTCTTTATCTTGTTCTCAGAGTTATTATAGTTTAGCCCTGATTCATCGGGATACCTCTATGGACCTAAGAGGATCTCGAAGTCATTGTGTAATTTCTGGATGTAATAATAATAATGTATGCTTGTGGACCCGCTTTGTTTCTGTTGTACCACTCTGAGGATGTAATATTTGTGAAATGGTGTTTCTTGAGTGTTATGTCCACGACTATAGTTTACTACAACATGCAGTGGTATGCTGGGTCATCACATACATCCAGTAACCACTATGTGTGTTTCCATCATACAAAATGTGAGTATCCTTTTCTGCATCTTCCAAGTCTTGTCAATGTAAGGGCAAGTGACACATAAGTATCCTAGCCTCTGATTTGAAGTCCACATATCAGCAGTGAGTGACACTCGAGCACCACAATTCTGCAATATTTTTCGTAGCATTAATCTTTGGTCTTTGTAAGAATCCATGCAATCATCCTTAATGGTTGTTCTTGAAACCATTTTGAACATTGGATTCAATCCCTTAACAAACTTTATGAAGCCACTATACTCCACAATTGAGAATGGTAGCCCATGTTGAACTATCATGTTTGTGAGGTCTCTCCTGGAATCTTCTTGGCTAAAGTTCCAACCATCCAAAGTAGCGACTTATGGAAATGCTGCAAAAGCACACAGTTTTGCAACCATCTCATGCATGTTTTTTCTTGCCACACAAGTCTTTACATGCCTACGCATATGGTTAGTTTCCGAACTTTGAGAGGCAAGAAAGACTTCATTGGCAATGTTGGTATCGACCTTGTGCAAGCTTTCCATTTTCATATATTGGAATGAAGTATTTCCATAACTAGCCTATGGAAGATCTCAACAATGCTTGCTTCAGGCGATCTCAACAATAACTCATTGATCGAACTATGGAGCAGCCTCGCGAAGTAGGAGGCATGCCACCTCCAAGGGTTCCCCTGCGTCAAAAGGAACATGGGTCTTGGCACTACCGAGCTGCTGCTATTTCTTCATTTTCTCAAGTGCCCTCCTCTTCCTTTTCTTCTCATTTTTATTATTCTTCAAGTGTGGATTTTCTAAGTCATGCTCTGGAACCTTTGTCTTCTCATCCTTTGACAACAATATTTGTGGCTTCTCTTTCTTATCTATCTTATTCTTAATCTGCGGCTTTTTTGTGGCATTTTGTTCATCTGGAACATCCAATAAATCAGTTTGTTCAGCGCCAACAGTCATACTGGGCTCTTCTACATCAGCATAAATCTGGGTCTTCTCAGCCATTGGAAACAAGATTCGTCTCTTATTAATAATTGCAGTGTTGCGCTTGCTTGTTGGCTCCTCCGCATCAATTGGCTATATTTTCAGGCGCATACATAGGTTCGTTGGACAGAAAATATAACACTCTTACTTATCTTGCATTCTTGAAAATAATATAGCAATTTAAAGGGAACTGCAATGGAAGTAATTTAAAGAGAACACTGTGTAGTAATTTAAAGGAAACTACAATGGAAGCGCGTGGTGTAATTCGGCATACGTCGTACATTACTCCCTTTTTTAGCTACGTCACGTTGCCGCTGCATTGATGCATACATGCCGTTGTGGTAGACGGTGCACAATACTAGTACATGTACTCCCTTCATCCGTAAATAAATGTAAATCTAGGAATACTAGATAAATTAGTTTTCTCTCTTCTTTTTCTTTTATGAGGCTCTATCTATTATAAAGAAAGGAGAAGAGTGAGGATTGGTGGATGATATGGAGGACAAGAATAGAGATTGGAGGATGAAGTGGGGGAGTGATTACGAGGAGCTAATTGTATTTATTTAGTCTTGGTATCATAGATGTATATTTTTTTTTTAGACAAATTTAAAGTGTTAGATGTCCATTTATTTGCAAACGAAGGGAATATATACAATGCCGATTGATTACTCTGGCACACATTTTTTTCTCTCGGATCGGACATGACCAGCACCAAAAGAAGGACGAGCACCAGACACTATCCTGACACGGCGCCACGCCTAGTCTGACCCGCACCGGGCGCGCGGTAAGGCAGTCGGATCATTGAGCGTGGGAACTAGCTAGGCTAGCGTTGCTTCATTTATGATGATAGCTGCTTGTTGGCCAATTGTCGGCTAGCTTCCATTAATTCAGGTCTTCGTGTCTGTATAACCTAACATTTCCGCTTCCATTAATTCAGGTCTTCGTGTTAGGAGAAGCGTAAGTACGTAGTACTAGTGAGATTAAGTGAAACAGACGACGAAGCCGAAAGCTGTCTCGCTCGTGCTAGAACTGTCGTCGGATAACATATAACATTTATTTATGAGAAAATCGCTCGCGCGTGTGGGTTGTGTCCATAGCTCACACGCATAAGTAGCGTACGTACGTGCTAGTACTTCATTAATGAGAAGACAAGCTCCCATGGAGTACCAGTACTACGGAGTAGTATACTAGGTTCAGGGGCGGAGGCAGAAATATAGCTTAAGAGGGGCCTACCATGGTAATCAGCCATTAGGGGGACCAATCATAGTAATTACTACCTCTGAAAAAATGTTTTTTGACCAAGATTAATATAAAATTTAGCTTGTTGCAATATACATAGGGGGGCCAAGGCCCCTGCTCGTACCCCCTAGCTCCGCCACTGACTAGGTTCGTGGCGGATTCCCCGGGCTCCAGACTGCCAGGTCGGGTGGAGTTGGGTTGAATCGCGCCTCCTCCCCATCGTCCGTCGCCGATCGTGCGGCTCGTACGTGGGCAGAAGTTGTGAAATCTCCGTATGGGCCCAGCGCAGCGTCAACTCCCTCGCTAACTCCGGAAAACTCCAGGCCTACCCCGTTTTATATAACCATCCTCGACAAGAGCCGCCTCTCCGATCACGTGTTGAGGTACTCCTACGATTGATTGATTGTGATTAGTAATAGTATGTGAGGGGCAACGACTGACGGCCGAGTGCGCCGCTTTATATAACCAAAGCCTTGCGGGATCGCTGTCTGTATAGCCTAACATTTCCGCTTCCATTAATTCAGGTCTTCGTGTTAGGACAAGCGTAAGTACGTAGTACTAGTGAGATTAAGTGAAACAGACGACGAAGCCGAAAGCTGTCTCGCTCGTGCCAGAACTGTCATCGGATAACATATAACATTTATTTATGAGAAAATCGCTCGCGCGTGTGGGTTGTGTCCATCCTATATAAGTCTACTATCTTGTGTGGAATTTTTAATGCTCGCATTCTACACATTACTACTTCTCGTACTTTAATGATATGCATAGTTTGCCTCACAAAAAAAAACACTTCTCTCTACGTTGACGGCTCACTAAAGTTTGGTCATTCATTATGCATATCATACTATTATTAGGGTACATCCACGTATTTTCTCCCAAAATTCAGAACCGATACCTACCGTTCAAATTTGAGTAAAGTTGGTCGAAATTTAAAAATAATTCTAAATGTAGCTATAATTTGAGATAAATCATCATATCACGTAATTTTCCATCCTATAAGGTCAATTTTGCATGGAAATTTCAATGGTGGCGTGGTACACCTTTTTTTTGGTAGCTTCTTCACAAAAAGCACACAATTTGCTCTCTCTTTGCACTAAAAAATGGAAAATCATTTCTAATGAAAAGCTTGGAAACTCTAGTTGGGATGTTGTTTGGCATGCCAAGATGTACAACTATGCCAAATTTTGATGATTATAACAAATTGTGTAATGGATTTGACCATGAAGATGGTCGTCTGGGTGGAAAGCCGAGCTAAGTCATTCATTTATCGTGAAGAGATTTTTCTGAATTTTATTTTTTAAAATTTTCTTTTGTTCAGTTCAAATTTGCCAAATGTGCCATTCATACTAAGGGCAGAAATTTTGAAGTTTGGTAATGTATTGTGCATAGCATACTATCAAGTACCACCATGTATTTTTCTACCAAATTTAGGACCAATATTTATGAAATGTATAGTTCAAATTTTAGTAAAATTGGTCGAAATTCAAAAATAATTCCAAATATAGTTTCAATTTGAAATAAAATTGTCATATTCCGTAATTGGCCATCTTATAGGGTCTATTTTATGATAAAATTTCAATGGGGCACCGTGCACCTTATTTTTGGTAGCTGCTTCACGAAAAGCACACATTTTGCTCTCTCTTTGCACTAATAAAAGGAAAATCAATTTTTATATAAAAAGAAATTTCTAGTTGGTAATGTGATGATCATAGATTTTAGATGAAGTTTGGTTACAAATTATTTTGATCGATTTTAGATGAAGTTTCAAAGTAATTGTTTTATATATATATATATATGCTTGTGGCGATCATAGTTTTAATTAAAATGTTGGGGAGAGATTGAAATATGTGATCTATTTTATATCATCTGGAAAATGAGAAAGTGAACAGGTGATGTAAAACAACCATTCGATGATCTAAAACTTTTAGTTCACCTGTTTTGGGTGTTCTATTATAGATCATATGTGAGAAATGCTCTAGGGTAAACCGCCAGTGGTCATATAGATAGAATCGAATTGACCAGTTTTTATTTATGAAACAAAATATTACACATAACTAAAAAAATACCTTAAGCTCACCACGCACACATTAGTAGCTATAACAAACAAGAGCATGCCGTTTGAATCAGTTTGCTTATGAACCACGTGGACTGGATCAGCAAAACATTATGGACACTTTGACAGGGGATAATATACAGATTTTCAAAGAGGCATGTACGGACATTTTTGAAGGAATATGTACTAATTTTGCATATATACTGCGTACTTAGTATCCATCAGGCTAGCTAACTGTATACTGCTTAAGAGGAACCGAACCATCAAGCTAGCTAACTGTATACTGCTTAAGAGGAACCGAACGATCAAGCTAGCTAATTGTTCGAACATGGTAGCCATGCATGTGGATGCAATCTGAATGAGCAGGCAGCCATGCATACACAGCAAGCACCGCTGTGCACCTATCCCGTGCCTGGTAGCGCCGCTGTGTGTTTGACGGCGGAGAAGTTGGCCGGTCCGGCGGATATTGTCAAGAACCAAGAGGGAACTGAGAAAAACATGGCTATATTTGTACATACCTGGACGATGAGTAAGAGATGCAATCAACCGACAAAGGACAGTTGCCATCATGCATGTCCATGCCGCCGGTGCTGCTCGCCATGTTACAGTAGGTACATCGCCGTTTTCGTTGATTCTGCCGTTGCTCGGCGTGTTACAGCGACGTGATTACTATGAAACGGTCGCCGATGCCACGGGCAGCGCCACTGTCAAATATTAGAAGGCTGACGGCCAAGCACGGTTGAAACTACATGTGTAACTATCCTACTCATTTGGAACATTAGTAGCCGTGGAATGGCACGCATATTCCTAGGAGGTTTCAATTGTTTGTTAGGATAAGAAAAGTTTGTTGCATGTTGAATAGATATGAGCTAAAGAGGAGGGGTACGGTTAGTTTATTGTTGCGGTGGCATTTCTCCAATAATTATCTCGAAGTGTGACACCACACCACCGCATCTTTGAATTTAATAGTAAAGATTTCCACTCAATGCATTAGCGGGTCACTTCTGGTGCTTTGGAGGTAAAGTTCGTATCCTCGGGAGATCAACTAGCTAGATGATGTGTTCACTAAGCCGGCCACTCGACAAATGTTAGACTGTTTTGCACCAATATAAATCTTGTATGCACTGGTTTAGATCGAGAGTGAAATGTTAAAACGTGTTAGAGTTGGATACCGTATATGAGGCAGAGTGTTGGATACCGCGCTATACTTGTAAACACCGACATGTACATGTATACCACCTCCGTTTCAAGGATTAACGAGTAACTTTTCTCAAAAGTCAAAGAACTAAAATTTGACCAAGTTTTTAAAGAAAATATTAATATTTACAATACGTAATAATTCATACCTTTTAATACATCATGAAACATATTTTCATATGGTATCTATATAATATAATAGTTTTTTCTTAAAGTTTGGTCAAATTTTACATGCCTTAACTTTAAAAAAAAGATATATGCCTTAAGCCCTGCGATGAAGGTAGTATTATATATATCAAGATCCTGAGGTGGGGGCAGCACCCCACCGAAACCAATTTTCTGTGTGCCTAAGCTAGAATCTTGAGGATTACTGCCTAAATATTTTTATATACTTTATACTACCCACAGATAGTCTTTCGGTATGATAGATACTACCTAGATTATGGGAAAACACCTTGTCGGTCCACCGAGATCGTCGTAGCGATCCATCACCTTGTCGTGATTCATGCGTCCTTATGAGGTGTAACAGTTGCAACTCACAAAAAAAAACCACATAGAAGAGGGCGTAGAAGGCGTTGCGCTTGGCTTCGTCGGTGGCGGCTGGCACTAGGCTACCGTTGCTTTCGGATTCGAAAGATCAGTGATCAGTGGTATAGCGTGGAGCTGAGAGATGTAGGTTCGGAGAACTCTCTTTCGCTTGGAAACACGATGTATGTTTCAGAGAACTGTCTATTGGAGCAGAAAGCAGACGCATGTTCATGTATACAAGGATGCTTTTAATGAATGGCAATATATCAAAGCGTAGTTGGCATGGTGATGGTATGAAATGTTGTCTGTGTTATGAAGGCGAAACAAATTAAACATCTCTTCCGAACAATTAATTTACAGATAAGGTGTATGTGTAGCGTAGGCGTGCTGTTGCATCCTTGGTTGTATTTGGTTGACTCAGTAGTGATGAATTGATATTATGACTAACTTGATATTGAGTCAGTTTATGTGTTGCGCTTCTGTGTATTGTTCAATGTCAAGATAGCAATATTATGTCAATCTTAATAATGTGCAGTCTGCGCCTACCAACTCACCGCCATGTGGTCAGATGCAGATTTTCCTTATTTGTTTGGACAATGATCTTTAACCATTTGATCTAACGCATTCTTTGTTGGGGCCGCTGTCTGACAACATGAACAACCGCGGAGAGAGAGAGAGAGAGAGAGAGAGAGAGAGAGAGAGAGAGAGAGAGAGAGAGAGAGAGATGCCAAGGAAGGCCACGGCCACCAAATTTTATACTCCACGTAATCCACCGAATTGAATTGTCTGTACTGTAGTAGATGATATTATGCTCACCAAACAGCATGCCATAATCGGTCATGGACGCCATAATTGCCGGAGACGGAGGCGAAGCGCTGCAAGGATGGTGATCGAGCGACGAAAACTGAGATGTTCATGACTACCCACAGCTACATCTCTATCTAGAGTACATACTCCTGGTCAAATTAAACTTAACCTGTTTTTTTAGTGATTATTGAATTTTAAAGGAATATAATATAGATATTTGTGATCGATCGGATCTCGCGACGCAAAGAGCAGGCCGGATAGCCTGCACCCTGTAACTAGCTTGCATGCCAATTCCGAACCCTAGCTTTTCACGCTCTTTCTCTAAATTTCAAAGTTTTTTTTTCCTCCAAAACACCCAGCTCCTATACTATGTAGTATATAACTACAAAGAGCACCTCCAACGGCCGGGTGCGACTTGTGGGCGGACTCGCTCATTAATTAAGCTTGGTGTTGATATCTCATGTTATACTTGGTGTTGCATTGTTAAGCTTGCACCTAGATTAGCAGCCCTGAATCAATTCTTGGACCTGATCGATGTATAGACTTCATCTCACTGGTACAAACGTAGAATCGTATGGAACCCATCACAATCAAGTGCTCTTGTTATTTTTGAAACAACAAGTGCTCGTGTTCTCTGCCTGACACTAGAGCAATCAATTTTTTGTCTCGTAGGACCGACCAACCTGTTGCTGCATGGGTGGAGGCCTGAAAATGAAGGAGACCAAGTTGCTAGCGGAGAAAAAATGTAGCTATGAATCAATTAATTCTTAGGACAATTTGTTTGGGGTTTGTCCTCTAGAGATTATGTTTAATGATTAATTTGCCATGCTTGTTTTAAAAAGTAGTTTGGTTAGTTTGAACAATCGATTCCAGCCCTGATTCTGAACTCATCAAGCAGTAGATTAATTTGCTGCTCTGCTTTTATGTGTTGGTGCAGGAGGATGAACTGGGACTGCCCATGCATCACCATCAGTGCCCGAACTGCGGTGTACCTAGCTGCTATGATCTGGATGTAAATGTGGCTGACAACACTTTGTGCACAAATAGATCCAGTGTGTCTTTTTTCCTCACAATCTACAGTCATTAAATGGCTGAATATCTCTTGTGCATTTTTTAAGATCATATATATCCAATGTAGTACAGTATATTCTAAGGTTAACTCATACTAGCAAGGAGCTAATACATACTCCCTCCATTCCGGATTATAGGTCTAATACATAGTTTAAGAAAATGGTTTGACTGTAAATTTAGTCAACCAGCTAAAAGTTACACATTAGCATGAGAAAATAATGAATGACCAAACTGAGTCACATGTTTACGAACAAGGTTTACTGAGGCACACACAACAAGGTTTACTGACGAACCCACAATAACAGTACACGTACTGACGCACACACAACCAGCTAGGTTTACTCACGAACCCACAATGACAGAGAGCACACGTACTGACGCTGACGCACACACAACCAGCTAGGTTTACTGACGAACCCACAATGACAGAGAGCACACGTACTGACGCTGACGCAGACACAACAAGCTAGGTTTACTGACGAACAGACAATAACAGACAGCACACGCGTACTGACGATACAAGAACACATATATAGCACACTGAGTCACTGACACAAGAACACAATATCATGGATCTGCCTGCTGGGGCGGATGGAGGCGGCGGCGGTGGCGGCGGGTGGAGGCCGGAACAGAAGCAGCAGACAAGGAAGAAGCAGATGTTCTTCAGTTGTTGCGCCGGACGGATGGAGGAGGCCGTGGCGGCGGGTGGACGCCGTTGTAGGCGCGGAATGCTGCCGCGGCAGCGTCCAGCAGCGCAGCACGCGTGGCAGCTGCAGCGTGGCAGCGTTCGCGGCGCGCTGTACCTTCCCTAGCAGCATTGCCAGCGAGAAGCGATGTGGCGTTTGCACGATCACCACCGCCAACACCCACCCTGCGATGGGGCGGGAAGAGTGGGCTGGAGTGGAGGGTGTGGTGTCGCTGGCCGACTTGGGCCTGGGCGGACCACGTATTTGGAGGGCCCTAGGGTGACACGACACCAAGGACCCTTCTTCATATTGGCACAATTTTCTAGGTTCAAGGGGGCCATGGCCCCCCTACTACGGTAAATTCCTTTAAATAGTTTTTCCTAATATTTACGCTGAAAAATAAAGATTATTCAAAGTATCGTATAATGCTAAACAATGTCTATCAAGCTCTACCACATGTTCACGCACAAAAGACTTAAAAATATTAGCATTCACGAGAAAAAATATTACTATAACATTATTATAATGCAATAGAAATTAAATAATCATGTTTTGTTATAAAAAAATAGGATCACTTGTGTCCATGTGCACCAAATCTCTACTCAATATGGGTACCGTAAACAATTGGATTGGGCCCCTAACTCCTGGGACCCTGGGCGAGCGCCCCTCTGCCCCACCCTATGGGCTGGCTCTGGTGATGGTCTTTATATAGGCGGCCAACAAGGGAGTTCACCTGCGCACGTTTCTGCACACCGTGGGATCGTGGTTGAGAACGTGGGTAATGGCCGCTTTCAACAAGGGTGTTCCAAGCCTCCTCTTATAGCGCTAAGGTGGTATGGAACCACATGCATATGGGCCATGGGCTAAATAATTAGAATATTATATTTCTTTGAGCATTATGATAGTAGAATCCCAGTGGGACCTACTGCCTCTCGATCTGTATTAATAAAACCCCAAAAAAGGGGCAGAAGAGTTTACAACAGTTTACACGTGTAATCTAGTATCAGCAGCCATAGACAAGTAAAAAGAAAGTAAATTACAGAGAGGCTAGAACAACTGATACGACAGGGTGTAAAGAGTCCTTTGTTCTGTACATCAGTAATCCAAAGTCGGTTTTGAACCTATTCTTTCAGGATAGAACTTCAGGTATAATGCCATTAAAATATAAATTGTTTCTTTCTTTCCAGATACTCCATGCTGCATACATAAATTTTTTCAAGAACATTGGTCTGTTATCTCTTTTCTTAGATTCAGCAATGATGTCCAAACGATCCCCAAGTTGAACCCAAGTAATATTTAGCAATGACCAGCAGCTCCTACTAAAACTGCAGTGAAAGAAAAGATGTTCCACTGTTTCCTCCATATTATCTTGGCAGAGAATACAATTATATCCTGAGTTAAGAATTTGTTGTTTCCTTTTCAGCAAGTTTCTAGTGTTCAATCTATCAGAAAACAACAACCAACAAAAAAACTTGATCTTTGGGATTGATCTTGACTTCCATATCGATGTAAATGCTTCATGCACAACTATGTTCCTGAAACAGAAGTTATAGTAGAACTTAGCTTTGTACTCCTTGCCCCAGGTGTAATTCCATGAGTCTGTTCTGTGATTCCCAAAATTCAGATCAGAAGCAAGCTGTTGAAGATCTCTGACCTCCTGTTTAGCCTCTGGGGAAAGAGGTAAGTGAAAGCTTTGTGACAGATGTGTGGTATGTAGAAATTCTTGTACAGACACATCCTCCTTCAAACAAAAATAAAAAGCTCTGGGAAACATTGTTGAAGCAGTCTCATTAAGCCAGTTGTCTTTCCAAAATAACACGGTGGTACCATTGCCAATCTCACATCGAGAAATTGTCAACACCCGGATTTTTAATCCCAGATGCCTGTTATGCCGTACATCGCAATCCCAGGATTACCATTTTTGCGAGACATAACAGATTTGGATACCACAGTACATCATCCATTATAAACCATACATAAGGTCTTACACAAATAAGGATCTCATGATTCAGTTCATAATACAACTCAAGCAGCGGAAATACGTAATAATAACGGTAGCGTAGGCGAAGCTCCATCTTCGGGGTCACAGGCAATGCTGACAATGGGAGATGATCCTAGTTGTCGTAACCTTCCTGGGTTCCATCATCCTGGTACTCCTCTTCATAGTCTGGCCACGGGAATAGCCAGGGACAAAGCCATGAGTACTCTTTAAGTACTCGCAAACTAATGCTAACAAGTGAAGGGGGTTTTGTAGTAGGACACTAAGCTCTAGGGTTGCAAAAAGGCAGATTTACCTCTACTAAGTTTAGAAATGAAGAAAGCTAGTTGAAGTTTTATAACACCTAAGTGGGAACTTGTATTTCATATCACAACTCTGTTGTGGTCAAGTCAAAATCTCAATCCATTTCACAAGTCATTTTGAAAACATCTGACGGGGGAACATTATGGCCACTCCAACTGTCCATAACCGCAAACACGGCTATTCGAATAGTTTGACACTCTGCAGAGATTGTACACTTTCACCACAATATTCGATACATCCGTCAGGAACAAATCCTGAATTCACCATACTCAGTATGCGGATAATCAATCCTAACCTTTCAATTACATGCCCTAGTATAAGCACCTCTCATGTGAGTTTGGCGTCCCAACCATGACCAACTGTCATCCTGGGTACTGCACAGGTGGACAATCTTCACAAGATAGTCTCAGCTTAGACCTTGGCCGTGAGGGAACTAATACTAAGGTATATAAGTTTCCAGTCAAGCCCTACCCAATTTTCGGGTATTGTGGTTGTCTGCGGTAAAATTAGAATGGTATCGCATCCATACAACCATCAGTTTTATAAAGGGCTAAGGCTCATGCCTCAACATTTTCATCACCAAAAATCATCTGGTGTTCGGAAACACATGTCCAAAATATTTCAATAGAATGATCCATCATTCCAAGGTTTTCATAACCATTTTCACCAAGTATTCCCATTTAAAGTTGATCAAGTTTTATGTTTAGCACTAGCATCTACAAGTGGGGGGAAGTACTAATGAGGGTGGTAAACTAGTGGAGTTTTACTAAGTTCAATCTCATGCCTTAGGATGACATAAAGATTATCTAGCTTAGGCCAAGTTTTATGCCTTTATGCAACCTTCAATTATCTTTCTAATATCTACAATTTATTCCAGTAAACTCTAAGTAAGAGCTTTGATAAAGAAATAAAGTATAAAGCTTGCAAGTAAAACTAGGATTGGGTATCCTCAAATGTATCTAGCCAAGCATGCTTAATGCATTGCATAGGTTATTTAACTCTCATAATTGCAAGTGTTAGCTTGCCTTGTGCAGAGCAGTGGTTGAAGTTCTCCCCGGCTTCTTCTTCGTAGTATCCTCCTTCTTCCTCGTGAAGAATTCCTCTATGAAGAACCAGAAGTATCCGGAAGTGTCGAAGGGGACAATTACGAAAGCATCTATGGAATGGAGACCGAAGTATCTGAAGTGTAGATGTATCATATATAGTGATCAAGTCCAGTAGCATAGACCTCTATCCTCTATATATATTAATCTCGTATAAACCTTAAAGTTTAGTTTGCTTCTTTATCTTGTTCTCAGAGTTATTATAGTTTAGCCCTGATTCATCGGGATACCTCTATGGACCTAAGAGGATCTCGAAGTCATTGTGTAATTTCTGGATGTAATAATAATAATGTATGCTTGTGGACCCGCTTTGTTTCTGTTGTACCACTCTGAGGATGTAATATTTGTGAAATGGTGTTTCTTGAGTGTTATGTCCACGACTATAGTTTACTACAACATGCAGTGGTATGCTGGGTCATCACATACATCCAGTAACCACTATGTGTGTTTCCATCATACAAAATGTGAGTATCCTTTTCTGCATCTTCCAAGTCTTGTCAATGTAAGGGCAAGTGACACATAAGTATCCTAGCCTCTGATTTGAAGTCCACATATCAGCAGTGAGTGACACTCGAGCACCACAATTCTGCAATATTTTTCGTAGCATTAATCTTTGGTCTTTGTAAGAATCCATGCAATCATCCTTAATGGTTGTTCTTGAAACCATTTTGAACATTGGATTCAATCCCTTAACAAACTTTATGAAGCCACTATACTCCACAATTGAGAATGGTAGCCCATGTTGAACTATCATGTTTGTGAGGTCTCTCCTGGAATCTTCTTGGCTAAAGTTCCAACCATCCAAAGTAGCGACTTATGGAAATGCTGCAAAAGCACACAGTTTTGCAACCATCTCATGCATGTTTTTTCTTGCCACACAAGTCTTTACATGCCTACGCATATGGTTAGTTTCCGAACTTTGAGAGGCAAGAAAGACTTCATTGGCAATGTTGGTATCGACCTTGTGCAAGCTTTCCATTTTCATATATTGGAATGAAGTATTTCCATAACTAGCCTATGGAAGATCTCAACAATGCTTGCTTCAGGCGATCTCAACAATAACTCATTGATCGAACTATGGAGCAGCCTCGCGAAGTAGGAGGCATGCCACCTCCAAGGGTTCCCCTGCGTCAAAAGGAACATGGGTCTTGGCACTACCGAGCTGCTGCTATTTCTTCATTTTCAAGTGCCCTCCTCTTCCTTTTCTTCTCATTTTATTATTCTTCAAGTGTGGATTTTCTAAGTCATGCTCTGGAACCTTTGTCTTCTCATCCTTTGACAACAATATTTGTGGCTTCTCTTTCTTATCTATCTTATTCTTAATCATGCTTTTTGTGGCATTTTGTTCATCTGGAACATCCAATAAATCAGTTTGTTCAGCCAACAGTCATACTGGGCTCTTCTACATCAGCATAAATCTGGGTCTTCTCAGCCATTGGAAACAAGATTCGTCTCTTATTAATAATTGCAGTGTTGCGCTTGCTTGTTGGCTCCTCCGCATCAATTGGCTATATTTTCAGGCGCATACATAGGTTCGTTGGACAGAAAATATAACACTCTTACTTATCTTGCATTCTTGAAAATAATATAGCAATTTAAAGGGAACTGCAATGGAAGTAATTTAAAGAGAACACTGTGTAGTAATTTAAAGGAAACTACAATGGAAGCGCGTGGTGTAATTCGGCATACGTCGTACATTACTCCCTTTTTTAGCTACGTCACGTTGCCGCTGCATTGATGCATACATGCCGTTGTGGTAGACGGTGCACAATACTAGTACATGTACTCCCTTCATCCGTAAATAAATGTAAATCTAGGAATACTAGATAAATTAGTTTTCTCTCTTCTTTTTCTTTTATGAGGCTCTATCTATTATAAAGAAAGGAGAAGAGTGAGGATTGGTGGATGATATGGAGGACAAGAATAGAGATTGGAGGATGAAGTGGGGGAGTGATTACGAGGAGCTAATTGTATTTATTTAGTCTTGGTATCATAGATGTATATTTTTTTTTTAGACAAATTTAAAGTGTTAGATGTCCATTTATTTGCAAACGAAGGGAATATATACAATGCCGATTGATTACTCTGGCACACATTTTTTTCTCTCGGATCGGACATGACCAGCACCAAAAGAAGGACGAGCACCAGACACTATCCTGACACGGCGCCACGCCTAGTCTGACCCGCACCGGGCGCGCGGTAAGGCAGTCGGATCATTGAGCGTGGGAACTAGCTAGGCTAGCGTTGCTTCATTTATGATGATAGCTGCTTGTTGGCCAATTGTCGGCTAGCTTCCATTAATTCAGGTCTTCGTGTCTGTATAACCTAACATTTCCGCTTCCATTAATTCAGGTCTTCGTGTTAGGAGAAGCGTAAGTACGTAGTACTAGTGAGATTAAGTGAAACAGACGACGAAGCCGAAAGCTGTCTCGCTCGTGCTAGAACTGTCGTCGGATAACATATAACATTTATTTATGAGAAAATCGCTCGCGCGTGTGGGTTGTGTCCATAGCTCACACGCATAAGTAGCGTACGTACGTGCTAGTACTTCATTAATGAGAAGACAAGCTCCCATGGAGTACCAGTACTACGGAGTAGTATACTAGGTTCAGGGGCGGAGGCAGAAACATAGCTTAAGGGGGGCCTACCATGGTAATCAGCCATTAGGGGGACCAATCATAGTAATTACTACCTCTGAAAAAATGTTTTTTGACCAAGATTAATATAAAATTTAGCTTGTTGCAATATACATAGGGGGGCCAAGGCCCCTGCGCGTACCCCCCTAGCTCCGCCACTGACTAGGTTCGTGGCGGACTCCCCGGGCTTCACACTGCCACGTCGGGTGGAGTTGGGTTGAATCGCGCCTCCTCCCCATCGTCCGTCGCCGATCGTGCGGCTCGTACGTGGGCAGAAGTTGTGAAATCTCCGCCTGGGCCCAGCGCAGCGTCAACTCCCTCGCTAACTCCGGAAAACTCCAGGCCTACCCCGTTTTATATAACCATCCTCGACAAGAGCCGCCTCTCCGATCACGTGTTGAGGTACTCCTACGATTGATTGATTGTGATTAGTAATAGTATGTGAGGGGCAACGACTGACGGCCGAGTGCGCCGCTTTATATAACCAAAGCCTTGCGGGATCGCTGTCTGTATAACCTAACATTTCCGCTTCCATTGATTCAGGTCTTCGTGTTAGGACAAGCGTAAGTACGTAGTACTAGTGAGATTAAGTGAAACAGACGACGAAGCCGAAAGCTGTCTGGCTCGTGCCAGAACTGTCATCGGATAACATATAACATTTATTTATGAGAAAATCGCTCGCGCGTGTGGGTTGTGTCCATCCTATATAAGTCTACTATCTTGTGTGGAATTTTTAATGCTCGCATTCTACACATTACTACATCTCGTACTTTAATGATATGCATAGTTTGCCTCACAAAAAAAAAACACTTCTCTCTACGTTGACCGGCTCACTAAAGTTTGGTCATTCATTATGCATATCATACTATTTGGGTACATCCACGTATTTTCTCCCAAAATTCAGAACCGATACCTACCGTTCAAATTTGAGTAAAGTTGGTCGATATTTTAAAATAATTCTAAATATAGCTATAATTTGAGATAAATCATCATATCACGTAATTGTCCATTCTATAAGGTCAAATTTGCATGAAAATTTCAACGCGGATTGCTTCATTTAAGTCTACTACTAGGCGACACACCGGCCGGCCGAGGAAATCAAGTGTCGACGTCTCGCCGTCCATTGTTGATTGATGCTCAAGTATACTATTTTTCGGTTTACAAGTCCTGCACGTAGTTCTATGTCGTCAAATTGAGCAACTTAATATGATGTATATATTATAAAAAATATATCACCAAAAACTTTAGACTTTGTATTTTTTAATAATATAATTTTTATATTATATAATTTAAATTATATAGGTCAAATTGATAATCTAAATATACGCGTAGGACGTGTAAACCGAAACACTACTAGTAGTAGTGGCGCTAGTGGCGCAGGCGTGTGGTGGTAGTAGTCAGCCGTGGAGTCATATATATAGGCAGCCGTGTGGTGCGGTAGTACTCAGCCGCCCATTGATTGATGTTGGAGTATACTAACTACAGTACTACCGGTGTGTTGAATGATGGTACTAGGTTTTTTGATGTCCTACTTCCTCCGTTCCAGGCCTTAAGGCGTCTACATTTTGCTTGTTTTTTCTTTGACCAAGAATTACTCTATATACGTAAAGAGTTTTTGTATAAAACTTGTATCACTGAAAAATATTTTTCAATACGAATCCAACGGTACTAATTATGTATAATATAATCAAGATTTTGTTGCTCAATTCTTTTGTTCAAACTTTGTTTTGAAAAACGTGTGCGCCTTAAGCCTTAAAACGGAGATAGTATGTATCAAAACATTACGCAGCCGTGGAGTCATATAATTAAGTAGTATGTGTGCATGTACATGGCACGTGATGCCGTTGTAATTAGTCATCTGCGCGACCCTGTATTATCATCCCTCCAATTCGGCATAGGTACATTATTACTCCACGTCACTTGATCCCAAGGTGACCCGCCACTAGCCTGCGCTTAGTTTTGCTCTCTGCTTGGCTGGATTCCAAAGAGTGATCAGTGGGTCCTTTTGGTTCATCCTATCTGATTGGCTGGATGCTACTCATTCCACATGCAACGGATTCGTTCCTTTTGTCTTCTACATTCTCGCAAAGAACAATTTCTCATCGGATGCGATCCGCCGTGTACGTACAACGCCATTAAAGAAAACATTCTACCCCTGTTTTCTAAATTATAAAGATGTTTAGGTAGCCTAAAATTAGCCTATTTTTTTCTCTATCGTGAGCATTTGGCTCAACTTTGTCTAGATATGCATGTATCTAGACACTAAAATACATCTAGATAAATATATATCTAGACAAAGTAGAGTCAATTTATTTGGACTGGAGAGAGTATAAAAATGGAAAATTCCAGTTGGTAATGTTGTTTGCCATGTCAAGATGCACATCTATGCCAAAATTAGGGTGATTATAAAAAAGTATTTAATGGATTTGACCATGAGCATGGTCATCTCGGTAGAAAAGAAATGCTAAGTCATAAATGATAGCAGTTTTTGTGAAGAGATTTTTCTAAATTATTATATTGCAAATTTGTTGTTTTTCCTAGGAACGAAGTCACATGCAATGAATTTGTGCGCAAGTTTTTTTTTTTTGAGTTTCCTTTTGTTTAGTTCAAATTTACCGATCGACTCTCCCGTTCGTACAAGGGGTATATATAACTTTTAAAGTTTGATCATTCATTATCCATATCATACTATTAGGGTACATCCGCGTATTTTCTCCCAAAATTCAAAACCATTCAAATTTGAGTAAAGTTGGTCGAAATTTTAAAATAATTCTAAATGTAGCTATAATTTGAGATAAATCATCATATCACGTAATTTTCCATCCTATAAGGTCAATTTTGCATAGAAATTTCAATGGTGGCGTGGTACACCTTTTTTTGGTAGCTTCTTCACAAAAAGCACACAATTTGCTCTCTCTTTGCACTAAAAAATGGAAAATCATTTCTAATGAAAAGCTTGGAAACTCTAGTTGGGAATGTTGTTTGGCATGCCAAGATGTACAACTATGCCAAATTTTTGATGATTATAACAAATTATGTAATGGATTTTACCATGAAGATGGTCGTCTGGGTGGAAAGCCGAGCTAAGTCATTCATTTATCGTGAAGAGATTTTTCTGAATTTTATTTTTTAAAATTTTCTTTTGTTCAGTTCAAATTTGCCAAATGTGCCATTCATACTAAGGGCAGAAATTTTGAAGTTTGGTAATGTATTGTGCATAGCATACTATCAAGTACCACCATGTATTTTTCTACCAAATTTAGGACCAATATTTATGAAATGTATAGTTCAAATTTTAGTAAAATTGGTCGAAATTCAAAAAGAATTCCAAATATAGTTTCACTTTGAAATAAAATTGTCATATTCCGTAATTGGCCATCTTATAGGGTCTATTTTATGATAAAATTTCAATGGGGGCACCGTGCACCTTATTTTTGGTAGCTGCTTCACAGAAAAGCACACATTTTGCTCTCTCTTTGCACTAATAAAAAGGAAAATCAATTTTTTATATAAAAAAGAAATTTCTAGTTGGTAATGTGATGATCATAGATTTTAGATGAAGTTTGGTTACAAATTATTTTGATCGATTTTAGATGAAGTTTCAAAGTAATTGTTTTATATATATATATGCTTGTGACGATCATAGTTTTAATTAAAATGTTGGGGGAGAGATTGAAATATGTGATCTATTTTATATCATCTGGAAAATGAGAAAGTGAACAGGTGATGTAAAACAACCATTCTGATGATCTAAAACTTTTAGTTCACCTGTTTTGGGTGTTCTATTATAGATCATATGTGAGAAATGCTCTAGGGTAAACCGGCCAGTGGTCATATAGATAGAATCGAATTGACCAGTTTTTTATTTATGAAACAAAATATTACACATAACTAAAAAAATACCTTAAGCTCACCACGCACACATTAGTAGCTATAACAAACAAGAGCATGCCGTTTGAATCAGTTTGCTTATGAACCACGTGGACTGGATCAGCAAAACATTATGGACACTTTGACAGGGGATATACAGATTTTCAAAGAGGTATTTACGGACATTTTTTAAGGAATATGTACTAATTGTGCATATATACTGCGTACTTAGTATCCATCAAGCTAGCTAACTATATACTGCTTAAGAGGAACCGAACCATCAAGCTAGCTAACTGTATACTGCTTAAGAGGAACCGAACGATCAAGCTAGCTAATTGTTCGAACATGGTAGCCATGCATGTGGATGCAATCTGAATGAGCAGGCAGCCATGCATACACAGCAAGCACCGCTGTGCACCTATCCCGTGCCTGGTAGCGCCGCTGTGTGTTTGACGGCGGAGAAGTTGGCCGGTCCGGCGGATATTGTCAAGAACCAAGAGGGAACTGAGAAAAACATGGCTATATTTGTACATACCTGGACGATGAGTAAGAGATGCAATCAACCGACAAAGGACAGTTGCCATCATGCATGTCCATGCCGCCGGTGCTGCTCGCCATGTTACAGTAGGTACATCGCCGTTTTCGTTGATTCCGCCGTTGTTCGGCGTGTTACAACGACGTGATGACCATGAAACGGTTGCCGATGCCACGGGCAGCGCCACTGCCAAATATTAGAAGGCTGACGGCCAAGCACGGTCGAAACTACATGTGTAACTATCCTACTCATTTGGAACATTAGTAGCCGTGGAATGGCACGCATATTCCTAGGAGGTTTCAATTGTTTGTTAGGATAAGAAAAGTTTGTTGCATGTTGAATAGATATGAGCTAAAGAGGAGGGGTACGGTTAGTTTATTGTTGCGGTGGCATTTCTCCAATAATTATCTCGAAGTGTGACACCACACACCACCGCATCTTTGAATTTAATAGTAAAGATTTCCACTTTATGCATTAGCGGGTCACTTCTGGTGCTTTGGAGGTAAAGTTTGTATCCTCGGGAGATCAACTAGATGATGTGTTCACTAAGCCGGCCACTCGACAAACGTTAGACTGTTTTAGCGCCAATATAAATCTTGTATGCACTAGTTTAGATCGAGAGTGAAATGTTAAAACGTGTTAGAGTTGGATACCGTATATGAGGCAGAGTGTTGGATACCGCGCTATACTTGTAAACACCGACATGTACATGTATGCTACCTCCTTTTCAAGGATCAACGAGTAACTTTTCTCAAAAGTCAAAGCAACTAAAATTTGTCCAAGTTTTTAAAGAAAATATTAATATTTACAATACGTAATAATTCATACCTTTTAATACATCATGAAACATATTTTCATATGGTATCTATATAATATAATAGTTTTTTCTTGAAGTTTGGTCAAATTTTACATGCCTTAACTTTAAAAAAAAGATATATGCCTTAAGCCCTGCGATGAAGGTAGTATTATATATATCAAGATCCTGAGGTGGGGGCAGCACCCCACCGAAACCAATTTTCTGTGTGCCTAAGCTAGAATCTTGAGGATTACTGCCTAAATATTTCTATATACTTTATACTACCCACAGATAGTCTTTCGGTACGATAGATACTATCTAGATTATGGGAAAACACCTTGTCGGTCCACCGAGATCGTCGTAGCGATCCATCACCTTGTCGTGATTCATGCGTCCTTATGAGGTGTAACAGTTGCAACTCACAAAAAAAAACCACATAGAAGAGGGCGTAGAAGGCGTTGCGCTTGGCTTCGTCGTCGGCTGGCGTTGGCACTAGGCTACCGTTGCTTTCTGGATTCGAAAGATCAGTGATCAGTGGTATAGCGTGGAGCTGAGAGATGTAGGTTCCGGAGAACTCTCTTTCGCTGCGGAAACACGATGTATGTTTCAGAGAACTGTCTATTGGAGCAGAAACGAGACGCATGTTCATGTATACAAGGATGCTTTTAATGAATGGCAATATATCAAAGCGTAGTTGGCATGGTGATGGTATGAAATGTTGTCTGTGTTATGAAGGCGAAACAAATTAAACATCTCTTCCGAACAATTAATTTACAGATAAGGTGTATGTGTAGCGTAGGCGTGCTGTTGCATCCTTGGTTGTATTTGGTTGACTCAGTAGTGATGAATTGATATTATGACTAACTTGATATTGAGTCAGTTTATGTGTTGCGCTTCTGTGTATTGTTCAATGTCAAGATAGCAATATTATGACAATCTTAATAATGTGCAGTCTGCGCCTACCAACTCACCGCCATGTGGTCAGATGCAGATTTTCCTTATTTGTTTGGACAATGATCTTTAACCATTTGATCTAACGCATTCTTTGTTGGGGCCGCGCTGTCTGACAACATGAACAACCGCGGAGAGAGAGAGAGAGAGAGAGAGAGAGAGAGAGAGAGAGAGAGAGAGAGAGAGAGAGAGAGATGCCAAGGAAGGCCACGGCCACCAAATTTTATACTCCACGTAATCCACCGAATTGAATTGTCTGTACTGTAGTAGATGATATTATGCTCACCAAACAGCATGCCATAATCGGTCATGGCGTCATAATTGCCGGAGACGGAGAGTGAGCGCTGCAAGGATGGCGATCGAGCACGACGAAAACTGAGATGTTCATGACTACCCACAGCTACATCTCTATCTAGAGTACATACTCCCTGGTCAAATTAAACTTAACCTGTTTTTTTAGTGATTATTGAATTTTAAAGGAATATAATATAGATATTTGTGATCGATCGGATCTCTCGCACGCAAAGAGCAGGCCGGATAGCCTGCACCCTGTAACTAGCTTGCATGCCAATTCCGAACCCTAGCTTTTCACGCTCTTTCTCTAAATTTCAAAGTTCTTTTTTCCTCCAAAACACCCAGCTCCTATACTATGTAGTATATAACTACAAAGAGCACCTCCAACGGCCGGGTGCGACTTGTGGGCGGACTCGCTCATTAAGCTTGGTGTTGATATCTCATGTTATACTTGGTGTTGCATTGTTAAGCTTGCACCTAGATTAGCAGCCCTGAATCAATTCTTGGACCTGATCGATGTATAGACTTCATCTCACTGGTACAAACGTAGAATCGTCTGGAACCCATCACAATCAAGTGCTCTTGTTATTTTTGAAACAACAAGTGCTCGTGTTCTTTGCCAGACACTAGAGCAATCAATTTTTTGTCTCGTAGGACCGACCAACCTGTTGCTGCATGGGTGGAGGCCTGAAAATGAAGGAGACCAAGTTGCTAGCGGAGAAAAAAATGTAGCTATGAATCAATTAATTCTTAGGACAATTTGTTTGGGGTTTGTCCTCTAGAGATTATGTTTAATGATTAATTTGCCATGCTTGTTTTTAAAAAGTAGTTTGGTTAGTTTGAAAAATCGATTCCAGCAGCCCTGATTCTGAACTCATCAAGCAGTAGATTAATTTGCTGCTCTGCTTTTATGTGTTGGTGCAGGAGGATGAACTGGGACTGCCCATGCATCACCATCAGTGCCCGAACTGCGGTGTACCTAGCTGCTATGATCTGGATGTAAATGTGGCTGACAACACTTTGTGCACAAATAGATCCAGTGTGTCTTTTTTCCTCACAATCTACAGTCATTAAATGGCTGAATATCTCTTGTGCATTTTTTAAGATCATATATATCCAATGTAGTACAGTATATTCTAAGGTTAACTCATACTAGCAAGGAGCTAATACATACTCCCTCCATTCCGGATTATAGGGCTAATACATAGTTTAAGAAAATGGTTTGACTGTAAATTTTGTCAACCAGCTAAAAGTTACACATTAGCATGAGAAAATAATGAATGACCAAACTGAGTCACATGTTTACGAACAAGGTTTACTGAGGCACACAACAAGGTTTACTGACGAACCCACAATAACAGTACACGTACTGACGCACACACAACCAGCTAGGTTTACTCACGAACCCACAATGAACCCACAATGACAGAGAGCACACGTACTGACGCTGACGCAGACACAACAAGCTAGGTTTACTGACGAACAGACAATAACAGACAGCACACGCAGCATCGACGATACAAGAACACATGTATATAGCACACTGAGTCACTGACACAAGAACACAAGATCATGGATCTGCCTGCTGGGCGGATGGAGGCGGCGGTGGCGGCGGGTGGAGGCCGGCGAAGCAGACAAGGAAGAAGCAGATGTTCTTGTTGTTGCGCCGGGCGGATGGAGGAGGCGGTGGCGGCGGTGGACGCCGTTGTAGGCGCGGAATGCTGCAGCGGCAGCGTCCTGCGGATCACGGCGCTCGAGCGCTGGCCTGCAGCCTCCAGCGTTTGCTGGCTACGCCTCCTCTAGCATTGTAGCGCGAGAAGCGGTGACGGCGTTGCGCGATCACCACCGCCAACACCCACCCCCTTGCGATGGGGCAGGAAGAGTGGCTGGAGCTGGAGGGTGTGGTGTCGCGCTGGCCGACTTGGGCCCAGTGCCGGACCACGGATTTGGAGGGCCCTAGGGTGACACGACACCAAGGACCCTTCTTCATATTGGCACAATTTTCTAGGTTCAAGGGGGCCATGGCCCCCCTACTACGGTAAATTCCTTTAAATAGTTTTTCCTAATATTTACGCTAAAAAATAAAGATTATTCAAAGTATAAGCATAATGCTCAACAATGTCTATCAAGCTCTACCACATGTTCACGCACAAAAGACTTAAAAATATTAGCATTCACGAGAAAAATATTACTATAACATTATTATAATGCAATAGAAATTAAATAATCATGTTTTGTTATAAAAAATAGGATCACTTGTGTCCATGTGCACCAAATCTCTACTCAATATGGGTACTGTAAACAATTGGATTGGGCCCCTACCTTATGGGACCTGGGCGAGCGCCCCTCTGCCCCACCCTATGGGCCGGCTCTGGTCATGGTCTTTATATAGGCGGCCAACAAGGGAGTTCACCTGCGCACGTTTCTGCACACCGTGGGATCGTGGTTGAGAACGTAGGTAGTGGCCGGTTTCAACACGGGTGTTCCAAGCCTCCTCTTATAGCGCTTAGCTGGTATGGAACCACATGCATATGGGCCATGGGCTTAATAATTAGAATATTATATTTCTTTGAGCATTATGACAGTAGAATCCTAGTGGGACCTACTGCCTCTCGATCTGTATTAATAAAACCCCAAAAAAGGGGCAGAAGAGTTTACAACAGTTTACACGTGTAATCTAGTATCAGCAGCCATAGGTAAGTAAAAAGAAAGTAAATTACAGAGAGGCTAGAACAGCTGATACGACAGGGTGTAAAGAGTCCTTTGTTCTGTACATCAGTAATCCAAAGTCGGTTTTGAACCTATTCTTTCAGGATAGAACTTCAGGTATAATGCCATTGAAATATAAATTATTTATTTCTTTCCAGATACTCCATGCTGCATACATAAAAATTTCCAAGAACATTGGTCTGTTATCTCTTTTCTTAGATTCAGCAATGATGTCGAAACGATCCCCAAGTTGAACCCAAGTAATATTTAGCAATGACCAGCAGCTCCTACTAAAACTGCAGTGAAAGAAAAGATGGTCCACTGTTTCCTCCATATTATATTGGCAGAGAATACAATTATATCCTGAGTTAAGAATTTGTTATTTCCTTTTCAGCAAGTTTCTAGTGTTTAATCTATCAGAAAACAACGGCCAACAAAAAATTTTGATCTTTGGGATTGATCTTGACTTCCATATCCATGTAAATGCTTCATGCACAACTATGTTCCTGAAACAGAAGTTATAATAGAACTGAGCTTTGTACTCCTTGCCCCAGGTGTAATTCCATGAGTCTGTTATGTGATTCCCAAAATCCAGATCAGAAGCAAGCTGTTGAAGATCTCTGACCCCCTGTTTAGCCTCTGGGGAAAGAGGTAAGTGAAAGCTTTGTGACAGATGTGTGGTACGTAGAAATTCTTTGTTGAAGCAGTCTCATTAAGTTAGT
The DNA here is from genome assembly GCA_030063025.1 of Avena longiglumis. Classification (NCBI taxonomy): domain Eukaryota; kingdom Viridiplantae; phylum Streptophyta; class Magnoliopsida; order Poales; family Poaceae; genus Avena; species Avena longiglumis. The sequence continues at coordinate 87,291,441 of CP125974.1, read as the reverse complement.
TGTCTTTCCAAAATAACATAGTGGTACCATTGCCAATCTCACATCGAGAAATTGTCAACACCCGGATTTTTAATTCCAGATGCCTGTTATGCCATACATCGCAATCCCAGGATTACCATTTTTGCGAGACATAACAGATTTGGATACCACAGTACATCATCCATTACAAACCATACATAAGGTCTTACACAAATAAGGATCTCATGATCCAGTTCTTAATACAACTCAAGCAGCGGAAATACGTAATAATAACGGTAGCGTAGGCGAAGCTCCATCTTCGGGGTCACAGGCAATGCTGACAATGGGAGATGATCCTAGTTGTCGTAACCTTCCTGGGTTCCATCATCCTGGTACTCCTCTTCATAGTCTGGCCACGGGAATAGCCAGGGACAAAGCCATGAGTACTCTTTAAGTACTCGCAAACTAATACTAACAAGTGAAGGGGGGTTTTGTAGTAGGACACTAAGCTCTAGGGTTGTTTTGCAAAAAGCCAGATTTACCTCTACTAAGTTTAGAAATGAAGAAAGCTAGTTGAAGTTTTATAACACCTAAGTGGGAACTTGTATTTCATATCACAACTCTGTTGTGGTCAAGTTAAAATCTCAATCCATTTCACAAGTCATTTTGAAAACATCTGACGGGGGAACAGTATGGCCACTCCAACTGTCCATAACCACGAACACGGCTATTCGAATAGTTTGACACTCTACAGAGATTGTACACTTTCACCACAATATTCGATACATCCGTCAGGAACAAATCCTGAATTCACCGTACTCAGTATGCGGATAATCAATCCTAACCTTTCAATTACATGCCCTAGTATAAGCACCTCTCATGTGAGTTTGGCGTCCCAACCATGACCAACTGTCACCCTGGGTACTGCACATGTGAACAATCTTCACAAGATAGCCTTAGCTCAGACCTTGACCATGAGGGAACTAATACTAAGGTATATAAGTTTCCAGTCAAGCCCTACCGAATTTTCGGGTATTGTGGTTGTACGGTAAAATTGGAATGGTATCGCATCCAGACAACCATCAGTTTTATAAAGGGCTAAGGCTCATGCCTCAACATTTTCATCACCAAAAATCATCTGGTGTTCGGAAACACATGTCCAAAATATTTCAATAGAATGATCCATCATTCCAAGGTTTTCATAACCATTTTCACCAAGTATTCCCATTTAAAGTTGATCAAGTTTTATGCTTAGCACTAGCATCTACAAGTGGGGGTAAGTACTAATGAGGGGTGGTAAACTAGTGGAGTTTTACTAAGTTCAATCTCATGCCTTAGGATGACATAAAGATTATCTAGCTTAGGCCAAGTTTTATGCTCTTTATGCAACCTTCAATTATCTTTTTAATATCTACAATTTATTCTAGTAAACTCTAAGTAAGATCTTTGATAAAGAAATAAAGTATAAAGCTTGCAAGTAAAACTAGAATTGGGTATCCTCAAATGTATCAAACCAAGCATGCTTAATGCATTGCATAGGTTATTTAACTCTCATAATTGCAAGTGTTAGCTTGCCTTGTGCAGAGCAGTGGTAGAAGTTCTCCCCGACTTCTTCTTCGTAGTATCCTCCTTCTTCCTCGTATCCTTGGTCGGTACTAGCGTCTATAAATAAATACGAGGTACACAATCACCAAACAATACTTAACTATTTTCAATCATCACACAAAAGGGTCCTATAGATGATCTAGCATCATCACTAACATTACAAGATTAAAGCTTGGTTTAATTTCTGTTATTTTTAGAAAATTAATTTATACTCATTGAAAAACTACTTAAGATTTAATATTCTCCAAACCATGTCATCACCATACATTTCAGTACATGGGAATGTGATTTAAAGTGGTGTCACAATTTAATAAGGTTTAACCTTTTATTTTAATTAAATAAAGTGACTAGAAATGCCTATGTGGCATCTTTTTATTACTTGGACATTATTTATGTAAGTAAACCCATATATTTTTATATTTTCTGAAAGGTATGATCAAATGTGATTTTTGAGAGTTGGAATCAACTCAAAAGCTATTATTGTTTAAATTTGAAAAATGGTTGAATGTAGAAAAGCTTCTGCCTTGTTATTTTTACCAAGGGTGATCTACAGATTCAAATGATTTGAATCCAACAGGCTTGGATTCAGCATCTCCAGACCTTTCTAACAAAATTGGTTTCATTCAATTTGGTTTACTGAATCGAGCTGGGTTGATTTTTGAAACTAGGTACAGAACTGTGTTTGAATGAAAATGGAAAAATCCAAATTTCTAATGGGCCGGCCTGCTACGCACAGCGCTTACGCGGGCTGGTTAAGTTGTTGTCCCCACGCGTCAGTGAGACGGGATGGTGCGAAGTGGTACGGGGCAACGTGGTGCGTTGGATTCAGTTCTAATCCAACGGCTCTGGTTCATCGTCCACGTCGGGCAGCGCCGGCGAGACAGAACCCTAACGCGGCAGGTGGGGGTCGTGGGAGGCTCACCGGGGCTCAGGCGAGGGTCGGAGGATGATCTCCTCGGCGTCGCTCATTGTGGTTGGCCGGTAGAAGCCATATCGTAGAGCCTTGGCGACTAGGGCACGGTTGCCTGCGTGGTGGCCACAGATGCCTTCATGGATGTCGAGGAGGATGCTTTTCCCATCATTATTAGTGACACATCGTTGGAGAACAGCCGAAATGCTGCGCTTGTACAACTCACCATTTATGATGGTGAAGGCCTTGGCTCGGCGAGTTATGCGTCAGGCGTTAGTCGGGTCCTCGGGTAGATGTTTGCTTACCAGGTATTTGAGGTACGGTTGAGTCCATGTTTGCTCAATTGCCATAACCTGCATGAGTCTCACCAATTTGACCTCCGTGTCGAGATCTTCAGGTCCTTCGGCTTTCTCTGCTGGCGCAGCACCCGATTACCCTGTGGCATCGGCTGTGCCCTTCGGGAATTTCCGCTTGATAGAGGGCACACATATTTGCTCGAGAAACACCCCTGGCGGTACTAGGGCGCAGGTGGAACCGATGTTGGTGAGCTTGTCAGCCTCTTCATTGCTTTCCCTACGAACGTGACGGAGTTCATGGCCGTTGAAGTCACCTTCGAGTGAGTTGTAGAGCGCACGATTGATGACTCCTTGATGGCTCCAGAGAACTTGGTTCTTGATGTGGAGTCTTGTTGGGAACACCAAGAGCAAGGTGTGAAGAGCACAGCAGCAAGTCTTCCCTCGGTTGAGACCGAGGTTATCAAACAAGAAGGAGGAAGGAAATGTCACACAGGTGTTGCAAGCAACACGGAGACCTGCACAACACAAACTCAAGACTTTGCCCCAACGAATCAGTGTGGTTGTCAAGCTCACCGGTTTGCTGTAACAAAGGATTAAACGTATGGTGTGGAAGATAATGGTTTGTAGCAAGTAAACATGTAACAGTGGAAGATGTATCAATGGTAAAGATTGTACCGGGGTCCATAGTTCACTAGAGGTGTTGTCCTTAGATAAACAACATGGCATGAAGGGTAAAAAAATTACAGCGGGGCAATTGACAGGAACTGAGCAAGGCATAACAATGCAATTACTAGCCAGAAAGATCATATGAGGTTCATTGGGAAATACAACAATATACATAGACCGTCATCCAACTGCATCTATGACTAGAATTTCACCTTCAGTTTATCATCCGAACCCCCTCCAGTATTAAGTTGCAAGCAACAGACAACTGCTTTAAGCAAAGTGTGTAAGGTAAACAATCCACATGTTCCATGAACAAGAGACCGTTGTTTTCTCCCTAGTAGCAACAACACATCTACAACGGAAGAGATTTCTGTCACTTCCCTTGGAAACTAGAGGCATGAACCCACTATCGAGCATAAATACCCCATCTTGGAGTCACTAGCAACTACTTGGCCAAGATAACCACTAGCAACGGAGAGCATGCAAGATAAAACAATTAATCTCACCCTTGTGCATGAAAGATGGGGTGGGTCTGGCCCCCCTGGCTGGCCCCTCCGGCTCTCCTCTGGACTTCTTGTTCCCCATGGAAAGTAATTGACTTTGATGTTTGTCCCGTCCAATTCCGAGAATATTTCTTTACTAACTTTTCTGAAACCAAAAACAGTAGAAAACAGACATCTGGCACTGTTGCAACTTGTTAATAGGTTAGTACCAGAAAACATGTAAAAAGCACCTCAAAGTGTAGACAAGTAAAGCAAAGTAGATACAAAACACGCATGGAGCATAAAAAATTATAGATACGTTTCCAACATATCAACGATACGCGATCATGTTGGCACTGTGAGTATCGCATTCGTTCATCGTCTGCTGGACGACGAGGTTGGAGTCACCGTAGATGACGAGGAGCGTTGCACCGCACACTTTGGCCATCCGCATGCCATGTAGGAGTTCCTCGTACTCAGCCCCGTTGTTAGATGCGTGGAACTTCATCCGAAGAACGTATATCATCTTGTCCCCTTGAGGGGATGTTAGTATTATTCCGGCTCCTGCTCCAGCCTCGCGCTTGGAGCCGTCGAAGTGCATTGTCCAGGACTAGGACATGTCTGTGGTATCTAGAAACTGGAGGTCCATCCAGTGGACAAGGAAGTCAAGTAGCTGAGATTTGATGGTGGTGTGATGCTCATATATGATGTCCCGAGGGGACAGCTTGATGTCCCACAAGGATACACGCCCTATAGCTTTGGGGTTGTTGAGGATGTTTGATAGTGGTGCGTCATTGACAACCACGATATAGTGCACCCAGAAGTAGTGGATCAATCGACGTGCCATCATGAGTACGCCGTAGGCGAGCTTCTGGTAGTGGGGATACCTCTGCTTTGTCGGGGTCAGTACCTCGCTGAGGTAGTAGACAGCGCTTTGTACCCCGTGGGTCTTACCTTCTTTGGGTCGCTCGACCACAAGGGAAGTGCTGACCACCTGGTGCGTGGCTGCAATGTATAGAAGCATAGGCTCCCTCTCCTTTGGTATTACCAGTACAGGAGATGTGGAGAGCAGACGCTTGAGGTCTTCGAATGTCTCATCGGCTTCGGCCGTCCATTCGAATTTTTCGGCCTTGCGCAGCAGCTCGTAGAAAGGGTGGGCCTTTTCGCCCATACGACTGATGAATCTGCTGACTACCGTGATGCACTCGGTCAGTTGTTCGATCCCTTTGTAGTTCTTGGGCTTCTCCATGGCTAGTATAGCCCTGATTTTCTTCGGGTTGTCCTGGATACCTCGTTGAGAGATTAAGTACCCAAGTAGTTGCCCAGATGGGACGCCGAACGCGCACGTGTCCGGGTTCATCTTGATTTTATAGCGGTCGAGGTTATCGAATGTCTCACGAAGATGGTCGATTAGTGTTCTGGCCTCCTTGGTCTTGATTACTATGTCTTCGACATAAACCTGGACATTGCAATCGATATGGTTCTTGAGGCATGCTTGCATGCACCACTAGTAGGTGGCTCCTGCGTTCTTCAGCCCGAAGGGCATAGTGTTGTAGCAGAACACTCCAAATGGCGTGATGAACACCGTTTCATCCTGGTCCTCGACCTTCATCCGAATTTGGTTGTAGCCTAAGTAGGCGTCGAGGAAGGAGAGCTTCTCGCAACCTGTAGTTGAATCGATGATTTGGTCAATCCGTGGTAGGGGAAGTGGTCCTTATGGCAGTGCTTGTTAAGCGATGTGAAGTCCACACACATCCATAAGATGTTTGTGTCCTTTTTGGGACCAGCACGGGGTTAGCTACCCAGGTGTTGGGGATATGCTATATGGGTATCCTTATAGCATGTCTCTTATCCGGCTAACCCGGGTGGCCCATAGTCGGTATCATGGCCTATGGCCTGCTGGGCGGCCCAGTTAGGTGGATCCAGAAGGGAGGCCCATGTCGGATAAAGGAGGGCTACGGTGGAGTCACCAACGTACCCTGTAACCTATCCTTCTAGTACAAGATACACAAGACTAGTAATAGACAGTGTAGGACTCTGTAACCTGTCCGGCTAGGACTTTTCCCTGTAACCCTAGGACCTGGCGACTATTTAAGTCGGGCCTATGGGAGCCTTTAGGGCACAATCTCATACGATCATAGATCGATACATACAACCTCGCACAGCGGACCTATCTCTGTAACTCGGCGTATTGCCCTTATAGTGATTTATAGCAGGAGTAGGATTCCGCCACCGTCGTGGGATCTGAACCTGGGTAAGTTGTGTTACCTCGTACCCGTCAACCGTCCGCCTTACCCCACGTCTGTGAGGAACCCTCCATGGCGTACTCGTCGGCAATACCACGACAGTTGGCGCCCACCGTGGGGCAAGAGGCGCTTCAAGCTCTTTAGCGGGCGAGCACCAAGATCTTAGCGGGAATCGGCGAAACCGTAGCCATCGGCCTTGTTCTCTTCTCCGGCAACGTTCCGATCTTCCCACCTGACGAGTTCTGGATCCCGGCGAAGACGAACCCTACGCGGTGTTCGATCGTTCCTATCAGAGACATCCACCTCTTCATCAGCGAAACCGACTCGGGCACTAGCTCCCTGGGAGTCGGAGGAGCATCAAGACCCGCACGGACCGCCTATGGGTTCAATACGTTCGCGGAAGGATCGATGTCGGATCTATCTTTGGAGTTTGCCGACAAATATCGAAAAGCACCAAGGCCCGCACGGACCGCCTACGAGCTGGATACGTTCGCGGAAGGATCGATGTCGGACCTCTCTTTGGAGCTTGCCAGCAAAGATTGGAAAAATTCAAGGCCCACCCAAACCGCCCCTGTGCAGGATATAAAGGTGGAAGATCATTGCAAATCCGCCGGCTTCGTACGTGCGTCTGGACATCAGAGATCCAAGTTCGTCGGCATGGTTACCATCTTCGATCTAGCGCGCTGCATTCAGAGAGAGGGCGAAAACCCCCGCGACTACCTGGCCAGGTGGCTCCATATACGAGCCGATCTGGCCCACTACCCCAATGATGATGCTATCTATCACTTCGTGGAAGGACTGGACCATGGCATGCTTCTCCGACATTCTCTAAGACGGCAGCAGGCGTCAGGACGCCTTACCTTCGAAGGCATGGTGAACACCGTCAACAACTATGTGGAGGCCGAAGCGGCAGCTCAGACAGCGCTTGCGCTCATTGACGGAGCCCCTCCGATTCAGCCACCGCCACCACCGCCTCCGGCCGCCATCGTCGCAGCAGCACCACCACCTCCAGTCATCGTCGAGCCCGTCGCACCTCCACCGCCCGTCATCGAGGAAGTCCTGGCACCCTCCGACTCTGTCATTGACGCGCTTTATGCTGATTTTAGTCCGGATTCAGAGGAGATAGACTTCAGTCCAGAAGAGCTAGACTCCGCCATGCAGGAGATGGAGGAGGAGTACTCGCGCGACGAGCAAGCCAACAACATCGTCACGCCCCGAGGGGTGTTCATCACCATTTGGACGGCGATGGATGAAGATCAACCCGGGCAAGCTCGGCCTACAACGCTGGACAAGGGGAAGGGGCCACATATTGCTGCTAACGATGATCGCGCAAAAGTCATCCCTCCTCCGCCTAACCCAGTGCAGTAGCCGTAGGAACTCGGCACCAGTCCGAGCAACAATAATACCGCAAACTTACCGCCTCCAGCATCCACATCGGCGGCAGACCAAGTTACTCTAGCTGATAGAGTGATGTACGGCAACCTCCTCGTTGAGCCACTAACCGTTGCTCATATCCGGAACGTGACCCAACTTGATGAGAAGCGCCAGCAGCTGCTGGAGGAGGCGCAATCCATCGCGGAGCAAGGCGCTAAACTAGATCGAGATCTGGTCAACCCGCAGAAATCCATAGAGAAAGCTAGAGCAATGGAGGCCGAGTACAAGACTTTGCTACAACAGCAGAAGGGTAAGAAAGCTCCGGCCCGCGTCATCAACGATCCTGGTGTACGGCACAACCTAGGATGGGCTCCCTCGAAGCCGGCACAGGCCAAGCCATACATTGACAGTCAAGGAAGGCAGGTGATGCCCACCCCTCTCCTTAACCTCGCCGCCAAGACCCTTCTCGGCAGGATAGATCACCGAGGCAAGGAACAGGTCTATGACCTAGTGGCCAAGGCGGTGAAGCGGCAGAAAGGCTACCTCTCGAGGCTTGAGTCTAACCCACCGCTAGTCTAGCCAGTACAAGCCACCAAGGGACAGAAATCCTCTTTATGTCGGGTCCCAGACGGGTTCATCAGAACAAAGACGGAGGGATGCGCGCAACAGGAAGGATGCTATCCCCATATCCTCCGACCACAGAGAAAAGGCCCGGCCTCGTCGCCCATCGCCACCGCCCCGATCCCCCCGACATCGCAAAGAATACAAGGCTCACCATCGTACGGATATGCCCCCACCAAAGCAGTGCGGCATCGTCATCCGTGACAACGCGGTGCAGACCCGTCATGACGGAGAGCACAACCAAGGACACAAGAGCAGGTTGCGCCATGACCCTCCGTGTCCGACAAGCAACCGTGATAGATGTGAGGCATCGTAGGAGGGTAACAGCAAGAAGGCTAACCCACCGCCACCTTCGCCTCCATCACCACCAAGCAGTCACCATGGCGGAAGAGGGCCGCATCGTTCACGCAGCCCATCCCTTGTTGACAAGAAGAAGAACCCGGAGCCATACGATGCACGTTCGCGGATCGATAAGATCCATGAGGCCCAGGAAGGACCATACCTAGGACCACGTTGCTTTGGACCTGCAATACGATCTGCAACTTACCCCAAAGGTTTCCGGATTGACAAGACCATTAAGCCCTATGACGGCACCGCCAAGCCAGCCACATGGTTGCAGGACTACAGCAACACAGTGGAGATTGCCGGAGGGAACCCCAACGTCGCCGTTAAGTACCTCCCGTTAATGTTGGCAGGCACGGCCCGGCAATGGATCGACGACTTGCCGGAGAAATCTATCTACAACTGGCTGGAGATGCAAGAAGCGTTCACCAAGAACTTTGAGGGTACATACAAGCGTCCCTGCACTATGGGCGATCTACAGCGGTGTGTGCAAGAAAAAGACGAGACATCTCACGCCTACCTCTCCCGATGGCTGGATATGAAGAATTCCTGCGCAGGAGTGCACGCTCAGACCGCCATGGCCACCTTCATCGATGGGTTGGAAAGGGGCACGTTTCTCCGACATAAGCTGAAGCGCTTGCAAGACAATCACCAGCTTGACTTGAATCAAATGATTCAGTTAGCTAGTGAGTTCGCAGCTGCCGACGACGATGCTCGTGGCTCTTTGCCGGCAACGGCCGTTCCAGCCCAAGCTCAGAGGAACAGCAGTACAAAGCGGAAAACCGCTCCAAAAGAAAAGAAATCTACCGACATGGTCACTATGACTTTTGCAGGACGAGGAGAAGGCAGACAACGTGGCCGAGGAAGGGGAGCTGGCCGCGGGCAGCAATGAGGAAGTGAAACCACCTCAGCGTCGCTCCGCGTTCCCCAAACCTACGAGGAGTACCGCAATATGTCGTGCCTCGTACACCTCGACGCCAACGGCAAGGCCACCCATACCAATCGACACTGCAAGTTCGTCAACGACCTCAAGGAAGACCCGGAGTCCGTCTACAAGCGAAGTCGGAAGAATAGACCGCGAGGCAAGGGCAAAGGGAAGAAGAAGGAGGAGGACTCCAAGGATTCAAGTGACATGGACGAAGACGTTGACCCCAAGCAAGCCGCCAAGAGCGACGACAAGGGCAAGAACCCCTTCGCAAAGAAGGCTCCAGTCTACCACACTTTCCTTAGCACCCCCACCATCCGACAATAGAATACCTCTCTTAGGATCCTTATGTCCACTCTCCCTCCAGTCCCCCAGTACCTGCACTGGTCGGAAGTTCCAATAACTTGGGACAGGACGGACCACCCAGACCTTGTGCCCACGGAGAACCAGTACGCCATGGTCATCAACCCCTTGATTGACGACGTGGATTTCACCAAGTGCATGGTGGATAGTGGAAGCAGCATCAACATCATGTACCTGGATACACTGCAGAAGATGAACTTGACGGAGGCAAACCTAAGGCGTACCAACACCGTATTCCACGGCGTAGTTCCTGGTCGAGAGGCTCGGTCCCTTGGGTGCATTACACTTCAGGTTGCCTTTGGCGATGTTAATAATTACCGCCAAGAGCGCATGACCTTCGAGGTGGTCCCCTTCAAGAGTGTGTACCACGTCATATTCGGCCGCGACATATTCCACACATTCATGGCCAAGCCATGCTTCGTCTACAACAAACTCAAGATACCAGGACCAAACGGTGTCATCACCGTATCCGGAAGCTTTACCAAGGCAAGGGACTGCGAGATCAATGAAGCAGCCGTTGCAGAAGCTGTCCTCTACAGCGAAGAATTCAAAGAGATCCAGAGCAAGGTTAATGACTCAGAGATGCCCGCGTCGAAGAAGTAGATCTCCGACTCCGCTCCTGTTTTCAAGGCCGCCATCGAAACCAAGCCGGTGGAACTTGTGGTAGGCGATGCCTCCAAGACCGTCGCCATTGGGACGAACCTGGATCCCAAATAGGAAAGCGCGCTAGTCGAGTTCCTCCGTGAGAATAGGGACATATTTGCCTGGCAACCTGCCGACATGAAAGGTGTACCTAGGGAACTTGCCAAGCACAGCTTAAACATTGACCCAAAATGCAAACCAGTGAAACAACCTCTACGACGCTTTGGAGATCAAAAGAGACGCGCCATTGGCAAAGAGATAGCTAGGTTACTTAAGTCTAGATTTATCCGAGAAGTCCTTCACACCCAATGGGTGGCCAATCCTATACTTGTCCCCAAAAAGGGAACCAATGAATTAAGAATGTGTGTTGATTACACCGGCTTGAACAAAGCATGTCCCAAAGATCCGTTTGCTTTGCCTCGCATTGACCAACTCATTGACTCGACGACTGGCTCGGAACTTCTGTGTTTTCTCGATGCATACTCAGGATACCACCAGATCAAGATGAGGAAGTCGGACCAATTGGCCACTTTGTTCACTACCCCATACGACACGTTTTGCTATGTCACGATGCCCTTTCGGCTGAAAAACGCAGGTGCTACCTACGAGCGGACAATGCAATGTTGCCTTCATGACCAAATTGGTCGGAACGTTCACGCCTATGTGGACGATATCACGGTGATGTCTAAAAAGTTAAACGACTTAATCTCCGACTTAAAAGAAACCTTTGATAATCTCCTAAAATACAACATGATGCTCAACCCTAAGAAGTGCGTCTTCGGGGTTCCAGCCGGAAATTGTTGGGCTTCATCATTTCCCAATGTGGAATCGAGGTCAACCCCGAGAAAATCAAGGCCATATTAAACATAAACCGTCCGACATGCCTAAAGGACATTCAACGACTAACAGGTTGTGTTGCAGCAGTTAGTCGGTTCGTCAGCCGACTTGGAGAGAAGGCCCTGCCGCTATACAAGTTACTGAAGAAGGCAGACAAATTCACGTGGACGGATGAAGCAGATGCAACATTGAAGTAGCTCAAGGAGATTCTTTCCTCAGCACCCATCCTTGCAGCACCCGAGCCTGGAGAGCCCTGTTAATTTACATGGCGGCAACCAACCGGGTAATCAGCATCGTCGCCGTGGTAGAGCGGAAGGAACCAGGCTATGAGAACGGAGTTCAACGACCAGTTTACTATGTGAGCGAGGTCTTGACAGAGTCCAAGCAGCGTTACCCGCACTACCAAAAGATAGCTTATGGAGTATTCCTCGCTTCTCGGAAGCCGAGGCATTACTTTCAGGAGCACCCAATCACAGTGGTGAGCAAGACTCCACTATCCGACATTATCAATAACAGCGACGCTACAGGAAGGGTCGCGAAGTGGGGCATTGAACTTGCCGCCTTCGAGATCACCTACAAGAGACGCGACGCTATCAAGTCACAAGCCTTGGCGGATTTTGTTGCATTGACGGAGATGCGGACGCTACTCCGTTGCGAGAACGAGTCTTGGGTGATGCACTTTGACAGATCAAAGATGCTCAATGGCTCGGGGGCTGGTGTATTGCTACAGTCACCAACAGGAGACAAGCTACACTACGTTCTGCAGATCCACTTCGAGGCTACAAACAACATGGCGGAGTATGAAGCACTCATTCACGGACTACGTGTAGCCAAAGATATTGGCATCAAGCGCATAGTTTGTTGTGGAGATTCTGACTTGGTTGCCCAGCAGGTGGCTGGCACCTGGAATGCGCGGAACCCTATGATGGCAGCATATCGAGACGAAGTGGACGAGATAGCCAAGAGCTTCTTGGGCTACGAAGTCAAGTATGTCCCTAGGGAGAAAAACGAGGCGGCTGATCTACTCTCTAAGTTGGGATCAGGGCGCAAGCGAATTCCGCCATGAGTTTTCCTAGAGCATCTGCGCACACCATCCGTTAAGGGAGACGACATCGACAACCCGGATAGAGCTGACTCTTTCGTCAACATGGTGACCAAGGTCCCTCCGGCTTAGACAAAACCGTTCATGGAGTATCTCAAACATGGAACTTTGCCCAACGACGAAGTCGAAAGACGGCAAATAGTATGACGAGCAAAGGTTTATACCATAATCAATGGGCAACTCTATAAAAGGAGCACTACTGGTGTATACCTAAAGTGTGTTTCCCAGCTAGAAGGTATGGAAATCATGCGCGAAATCCATCTCGGAGATTGCGGGCATCACGCCGCTCCTCGATCGTTGGTCGCGAAAGCCTTTCGTCAAGGATTCTACTGGCTAACCGCGAAGGCGGACACCGACAAGCTGGTTGAGACATGCACGGGATGCCAGTATTATGCCCGACAACCACATGTTCCTGCTGAAGAATTGCGAACAATACCAATAACTTGGTTGTTTGCAGTCTGGGGGCTAGACATGGTGGGACCGTTACAGACGGCACCTTGTGGATTTACGCATCTGCTTTTAGCAGTTGACAAATTCACCAAATGGATAGAAGCTAAACCCATTAGAAAGCTTGATGGGGCAACTGCCCTCAGGTTTGTCCAGGATCTAGTGGTGAGATTTGGTCTCCCACATAGCATTATCACCGACAACGGAAGCAACTTGTCACTCGGAGAAGTGGAGGCTTATTGCTGGGAGAAAGGCATCCGACTTGACCTTGCATCTGTGGAACACCCACAATCCAATGGTCAGGTCGAGCGAGCCAATGGATTAATTTTGCAGGGAATCAAGCCACGTCTTGAGGCACCGCTACATGGAGCAGCTGGAGCTTGGGCGGAAGAATTTCCATCTGTGCTGTGGAGTTTACGAACTACACCCAACATATCCACCGGCTACACCCCTTACTTCATGGTATATGGAGCATAAGCCATCTTGCCTTCCGACATCCTCCACGATGCACCAAGAGTTGCCGCCTACGACGAGGATGAAGCTGAAGAATCCAGACGCCTAGATGTGGACCTTCTCGAGGAGGAGCGCGTTTTGGCATGCCAAAGATCCGCCATCTACCAGCATAAGCTACGCAGCTACCATAGTCGCCGCGTTCGGCATCGCTCATTTAAAGAGGGGGACTTGGTGCTCCGACTTAAGCAGAAGAAGTCACACAAATTATCCCCACCATGGGAAGGACCGTTCATCATAAGCAAGGCGCTACTCAATGGGTCTTACTACCTTGTTGACAATCGTGAACTAAAGGATAGACCCAACAAGGATCATAAGCGTAAGCGACGTGACCCGGATGATGACTACCCAGAGCTTGATCGGCCATGGAACATAGCACAACTACGTCCTTTTTACACTTAGCATTTTTTATCTAATTGTGTACCTCCTATATGATCAATGAAATAAAGCTCTTTGGTTCACTCATATTCCTGAGTCTTTTACCTCCTTTAGTGTTCATTTTTGGATCATGTAAAACCTTTATGCACAAGTCTTGCGTTTGCACTTGTGAAAATTCCGCCTACAGGCGTTAGCTTAAGTTTTCTAGTCTACACATTCTTTGTCGTTTTTATGTGGATTCTGGAGTAGTGACTTCGGTACTTGTTGTCGGCGATTTTGTGCTCGGGTTATTGATGGTGCCATTGGGCATCATCACCTAAGCACATGGTTCCGACAACGAGTCTTCCGACTCACGAAAAGTCAAGCATAAGAACCAAAGTAATGGATAAGCCAGCACTTGCTTAAAAAATATATACATGCTAGAAATTAGTTCTTAAGTAGCAGGATATAAAAACCATTGTTTTCCGCCTTAAGTTACATCGCCAAGATTTTCGCGCATACACCAAAGATGAAACAAATATTACATAGTGTTTTTTCACTCCTTGGGCGCAGGAGACTCGGAAGCAACATCGTCACCAGCCGAAGAATCACCCTCGATGTCGGCACTATGATGAGACTCGGAGGAATCTTTGTTGACACTGTCGATGGTGTTCATGGGCACGAAGACGTCGATGTCCACCAACTTGGCAACTCTGGTGTCATAACCCGCGAGTGATGACAAGATGGCTTCGTGATCAATCTGGTTGCCGTCATCGTCAATGTCGGGGATGCCAGAGGTCACCGTGTCGATGTCGGCATCTTCGTAGTGTGCCTTCACCATGGATAGCGCCATCCTTGCGCCAGCCCGTGCACATGAAGCTTTCCAGCTCGTGACACGCTCGGGGGCTCGGCGCAGAATCTCCGAGTACTTCGTCACGGAGTTCGAGGCCTTGATGTATATCTGGAGGGGCTTGGCAATCTCTTTGGCATGGGTGATGGCGGTGTTGATGAAGTTGCCGGCAAGAATCATGCATTCCTTGTCCGAAGGAGGCGAGCGGGTCAAACCCATAGGAGCTGCAAAATTCCGACAAGGAGCGCATGAGTTCAATAAACTCTAAGTATCCAGACTACAGAAATACAAGGCGGAGGAAACTTACTGAAGATGCTGGCCTTGGCCTGCTAGAGGGTGTCCGCCAGGGATTCTTTCTCTTGTTGAAGGAGCTTAAACGCCTCGCTGTGGCGTTGGTTTTGCTCATCAGCAGCTTGCTTCTGATCTTTTAAGATCGCAAGCTCCTCCTTCAAGCGATTGATTTCCGCAGGCGGAGTCCTGCAGGTCATTCATGGAATCCTCATGCATCTTCAGCATCTCTTCCCTCTCCTTCTTAAGGATTTGGTTCTCGCTGTCCAGCTGCTGAATGTGCTTGGACTGCTCGACAATATCCTTGGCCTTGGCGACATGTTCTGTAGGTCGGAGAAAATAAAGTACACAATGAGTACTCGGAGAAAGTGGGCACAAAAACAAGATGGAATGCGCAAAAAGAAAACAGACTCTTGTTTTGATGATCTGTTCCTTCAAGATGGCAGTTTTACCCTTTTCGTCTTCAAGATCTGCGCGCATCTTCTGGTACTTGTCGTTGGCCATGCCCCTCCGAGCATTCTCGTTCTATGGAAAAAAGGAAAAAGTTAAACCGTTGTTTAGTCTGCTTGGAGCACCTAGTCGGAAATTTTCCACCTAGGCGCTCGGGGGCTATAGCGAGAGTTTTTTACTTGGTAATATGCTTAGATTTTCTTTAAGCATCTAGTCGGAGCTAATTCAGTTCTCGATTAGAAGCTTGGGGGCTACAGTATAAAGTTTTTAACTCGGAATCTGCTTAGCTTTTCTTTAAGCATCTAGTCGGAACTAATTCAGTTACAACTAGAGGCTTGGGGGCTACAGTATTGAAAATTATAAACACTACGTATGCTACTCTTAAAGCATCTAGTCGGAATAGTTCATCCCATCTAAATGCTTGGGGGCTACAGTGAGATTACTTTCTAACTTAGTCAATCTTAGAGCATATAGATGCAAAACCTATGGTTTTCCGTCTACATCCTTGGGGGCTACAATGGGATACTCATATAAAATGCAAAGGGCAAAGTAAAACTTACAAGTGCAATGATCTTGAGGTTTGTAGCGCTCTCGGTTAGCAGCTTGCCAAAGGAGATGCTATTTCCTCGCAAGATATCTGCTTGTCGGAGGAGCTCCTCAAGACCACATGTCGGAGATGACGGTACTCCTCCAGGAACCAGAGTTGTGTTACTCGGCGTGAGCGCCGGGTAAACTATCTTCGGAAACTCAAAGGGTTTCTGGGGAGCAAGGGCACCGCCTTCGGCAGATGTACCAGCCTCCACCACTGCCTTGCCGCCACCGATGGCATCCTTAGCCGGAGCTACAGCCATTTGGTGAGCGGTGCTCTCCTGTGTCGCCTGCTCGCCGACAATAGCGAGTTCGGTAGAGGCGCCAGAATCCACTTCCATGGCGGAAGGGCCTCGTGCCTCCTTAGCCTGCGAGCTTGTCGGAGCAGACAAAAGCTTGACGGCAGGGGTAGCAGGGGTGATGGTGGGGGAGGCGATGATGCAAATGTCTTTGATATTTCGAGAAGCCCCAAAGTCTTGGAGGTCTTCTTGAGGCTGGTCGTGGCTTTCTTCTGAGACGTGCAAAATTCATAAGCAGGAACAAGATGATAAATAGACAATGTCGGAGAATGAGAACCTTACACTAGGGGCGCTGGCAAAATCCTGGCTTTTCTTTTCCGCCTGTATGGCGTAGTCTTTTTGGAGGCTCCACCATCCGTCTTTTTCTTCTTGCCTTCGTCAGCAGCGTCAGAGGTGGAGCTCTTCCGCTTTCACGCCAACGGGACATCGTCATCGGACACGACCGTGACTTCCTTCATCTTTGGATCGTAGATTTGGGCAGCCAGGTTGCCCTCATCTAGATCGCTAAGCTGTTAAGTGAGAAATCACTATGTTAGATAAGATGGTATTGGCAAGACGGAAAAACTGGAGCAATGTCGTACACGGAAAATAAATACCTACCTTTGGGCACTTGCCGTCTACGAACATGTCGTAGGTGATGGTGAAGCCACGCTTCTTATTATTCACCTTGACGATGTCCTTCAGGCGGAGCTTGACGGAGTCGCTCGAGAAGTTGTCCACGGAGATCCGGAGGCTATCCCTTCGATCACTGGTATACTCGTGCATATACTTCGCACGGTGCTGTAGAGGTTGGGTTCGCCTGATGAACCAGCAAATGGCTAGGTCCAAGCCGGTCAAACCCGTCTCTACGAACTATTTCATCCGCCTTATTGCGCGAGAAGTGTCGAGGTCGGAGGGAAGGGAGGCATGGGATCTCCATGTAGAAACTTCAGCGGCGGCTCCATCCACGAAGTCCGGGTACGTCACTTCTCGGCCGGCCAAAGGAATGTCGGGACCGTAAAAGTACGTCCACTGCCAGTTCTTGCAGGACTCGTGGCCGACGATGTCGGGGAACCGCCGGCCAGGTCGAATCTTGAAGCTTATGGTGCCGCAATTCCTAAGTTCCTCATTACTATGTCCGGCTTCACGTTTGACGGTGAATAAGTACACGAACAAGTCTAGCCTAGGCCTTATCCCTAGGTAACCCTCGCAAAGTGCCGCGAAGTTGCTAAGCACTAAGATGCTATTGGGGGAGAGGTTATGGGGTTGGACCTTGTAGTGGTTCAAGACGGAGAGGAAGAAGTGGGAGATGGGCAAGGAAACGCCGCATACCAGCTGAGCTTTGAGGTACACCTTTTCTCCGGCTTGGGGAGAAGGTGTCACCTCGCCGGCCGGCGCCGCCTGCCAAGCAAGCCCCTCCGTCGCAGGGAGGTAGACTTCAGCGACCATCTCCTGGATGTCGCGGTCGGTGATGTCCGAGCCGCACCAGTCACCCTTATGCGAGTCTGGCTCTTCTTCGAGTGGCTCTAGCGCCGCCAGATTGTGGTCGCCGCCGGTAGACTCGATCACCGCCGATGCGGGGATGACCAAGCCCTCTGGGGGCATGAAGACGGAGCTCGCCGGCTTCGCCGCGGCTTCGCTCGACGCCGCCATCGATGGGGAGGAGTTGCTGCTGGCCATGGAGTGATGGACGGATGCGACTGACGCAGATGGAAGCTAGGGTTTTCGAGGTTTCTCGCGGAGAGCTCGAGGCGTCTGTTGGAGGAAGAAGACAACGCGAGAAGAATGGGGTAAAAAGTGGAAAATTCCCCATGGTTACTATTTATCATCCTCGGCGTCAAGATTCGTGCAGCTAATCGGACGGTTGCCGCGTAGACGACGTGTTCGCGAACGTGCGCGGAAATTTCGCCACGTCTCCAACCGCCGCCGCCAACGGTTCATATCGCTCGCACGGGAAAATCGGATATGATTGCGTTCTCTGCATGTGTGAGTTACGAGGCGTCGCTGACCTAAGCCTACGTCATCCTAGCTGACATGGGTAGATGAGCCGTCACATCGAAGATTCCGGCATGGACGGATTTAATCCGACTACGGAAGAGTACGATGGAAGATTCAGCATTTCTCCGGCTTACAAATTGAAGACGGAGAAAACCTTGCAGGGTTCTTTGAGAGGACTACAAGATATTGCTTGACGATCTGCCAACATCCATCTAGTCGGAGCATTCCACGTGAAGAGGCAAGACGGCGCAAGATCTCGGAGTTCTCCAGGGGCTACTGTTGGGGATATGCTATATGGGTATCCTTATAGAATGTCTCTTATCCGGCTAACCCGGGTGGCCCATAGTCGGTAGCATGTCCTATGGCCTGCTGGGCAGCCCAGTTAGGTGGATCCAGAAGGGAGGCCCATGCCGGATAAAGGAAGGCTACGGTGGAGTCACCAACGTACCCGGAGCCTTGGAGTATGTGGCATCCCGCAAAACCACTACTAGAAAATCGCGTTGAATTTGTGCATTGCATCATCATTACATCATCATGCATATTAATTTTACCTGAAACTATGTTGCGAAAGACTATGGTTTTCCGAAGCTAGCCCTCCTTCTATTTCAAATTAAACCCTACCGCTTCCTTCCGGAATATTTTGTTTGTCCAAAAACTAGTTACAAAATGAATTGCAAATTAAATAAGATGTTATGTTATTTTTAGTGGGCGAATCGGCCGGATAGACCCGACGACCGCCCCAGGATTTAAATCGGACCACCTAACCGCCCCTCTAAATCCTAAGTTCACCAACTAACCTACCCACACCCAGCCTCCACCTCACCCCGGCCAACCCCGTTGCGCCACCTCATCTCCCCTCTCTCCCTCAACCAACCCCAAACTGCCACCTAATCCTACCCTCTCTCTCCTTCCTCTCCTCTCTCCCACAGCCTGGGCCCCACTCGGCCCCACCCCAGCACACCACTCAGCTCACCCCACACACGCACGCGACCACACCCCCACCGACCCGCCTGGCCACCTATCCCTGCCCCGTGGGCCCCACGCGGTCAAACACCCCAGGCCACCCCCTGGCCACGACCCGACCCCCCGCGTGGCCACCTGCCACGTCCCCACCTGGGCGGGAGCCCCAGCAGCCCCCTGGCCCACCACGTTCCTCTCGCCCCCGCTCAACCTTCCC
This sequence comes from Avena longiglumis, assembly GCA_030063025.1. NCBI lineage: Eukaryota > Viridiplantae > Streptophyta > Magnoliopsida > Poales > Poaceae > Avena > Avena longiglumis. The sequence goes on along the minus strand of CP125974.1, from coordinate 87,272,129 downwards.
TCCTCTCCTCTCTGGCTTCTCCTTCCGCCGAGACCACCTTCCCTTGCCGGCCGCCTCCTCCTTCCTCGCTCGCCTCACCTCACCTCTCTCACGGCGTCCAGCCAAGGCCTTCCTCCGCCTAGCCTCCGTCCGCCTCGAGTCCCCGCCCGTTGCTAGCCACGCCGCCTCTTAACCGCCCCGAAGCTCGTCGTCGACCTCGCTGCCGCCGCCCGGCCTTCACCCTTCCGCGGCTGGTCGTGCCCTCGCGAGCCTCGCCTCCGCGCCTTCTGCGCGACCGCCACCTCGCGCCCTCGCCTTCTACCCAGCCGAGCCCCTCCCTTCCCGAGCTGACGCCCGCCGAGCTCATAGTCCGCCAGCCCCGCCGCTTGTTGCTCCGCCCGCAAGCATGGCCGGCCCGGCGGCCACCCTCCACCTCCCTCCGTGCCGCGTCGTCGGCCCTCCACCGCCTCGCCGGGCCCGCCTTCCTTGCCGAAGGCTCTTCCCTGCCGAGCCTTCCCTCAGAGCTCGCCCTCGTCCCGTCTCCGGCCGCTGGTTCTCGCTGGCCCGCGCCCGTCGGCAGACGCTTCGTTCTCCTGGCTCGCGAGCCTTCCGGGCCCTCGTTCGCCGCTCGAGTCCGCGATCTCCGTGTCGCCAAGCGCCACCGACCTCCGCGACACTGCGCCGCTCCTGCTGCGCCATCGCGGCGCCTCAACCAATCGAAGATGGTCCTGCTCGATGTGTGGTCAACTCGTTGGTGTGGTGTGAAGGGCTTACACAAGCGGTGGTAGTCGTGGTATCGCTCTGAGCTCCATGCGCCCGATTGCCAGCGTCGTGATCGAGACCAAGAGGTGTTCCAATGCGTCCCTGGTCCCTGATGATATGTGCCATGTGACAAGTGTGACCCGCAAGTAGTTGCGAGGCTCTCAAGATCTACTGACGCCCGGCGCCAAGATCTTCCGATGGTGATGCGAGGAGCCCAAACCCGAGGGGCCCTATTGAACTCGGTGTCATCTATTCAAGTACTTCATCGACGTCAAGATCGTCCACGCAGACCACAAGACCGTTCCCGAAGCGAAACATCGAACCCCGGTACTGTCGCCTTCCTCTTCGGATGCCGAACCCCAAGATCTTCCCCGACACCGAGGACGCCTACACGGAACGACAAGATCTTCACACGGACGCGAACCCAAGACCCCGATGCCCCGATCCGCAGACCGATCCGAAGCGCCAAGGCCTCCGACATGGAATCAACAAGATCACCACGAAACGCCGAGCACTTCTTCCCGAACGCCATGATCGTCAACATGGCCGACCACCGCGAATGCGCCAAGATCTACCCGTTACCGAGAACGTTCCCGCGAGACCGCTTCCGTCGAACCCCGAACCCCAGATCCGTCGAACCCTGGACCCTGAGACCGACCCCGAACCCCGAAACCCCAAGTTCGTCGAGGCCCTCTAATGTGTGACCCCTTTTCCGAGCCCTATTTTATAAATGCTAAACATAAAACCTGTTGCACATTAATTGCCATTCTTGCATGCATACATTGTGTGGTTTGGGGGCCTTAAGCCGATTCACCTCTAATTAAATATGGGGCCCATATGCGGGCAAATCTAGCCTTATATTGGCCTCATTTAAACTTGTGTAGCGAACCCGTATCATCTTTTGCCATGTAATACAACATTTAATTTGCGGGGGTTCTAAACAACTTGAACCATTTAATTAATTGTCGGGACCCGGTTCCACTTAATATGGCCTAATTGCATCGCACCTTGCCATGCCATACATCATACATGCATCATGCCGATCTTCTGCCGTTGTATTAAATAGTGCATCCGGTGTTTCTTCTAGTGTTTTGCTTCTTCGCGGATAAGGCCGTTGAGTTGATGTGAACTTCGACCCGACCTTCGGTTGAACCTTTGACAATGTTTTCAGGCGAGCATCTCCCCCTTTCTACCTATCTTACTTTTATAGTATTTATTCCCTCCTGTTGATCTATTGCTATACGGTTGCGATGCTTTAGTTTCCGCACGCGTGATATACCGTGCAGCCCTATATTGCCTTGGACACATCCTATTACACGTTGTTTGGTAGATAGTTGGACTTGCCGTCAGAGTCGCTTGTTCAAGTCGCTGCGTGTCGTCCGCTACGCTTGTTGATGTATTGCCGCATGTTGATGTTGGAGATGATCCTAGTTTTACTTATCGTTCACTTTACTTCTTTAACAACTAAAATTGAAGTAAGCGAGGCATCGGTGGGTGATAGAGAATATTTGGTTTCCGAACGCCCACTTGTGTCCCGTGGACCCAGTACTTGATACTTCCTTGATTTATCGCGTTATCCACATCCGGAGGTATATGGGACCCCCGAGCGAGCTTGATTCAGTCTTATTTCTGGGGCCACAAGCTAGTTTGAGGTTTTATTTACGATCCTGTACTTATGCCATGCTACTTATGTATTTATGATTGCGAGGAGCACACTGCATCATTTAGGATCGGACACGATTCCGCTGTGTCGACAAGCTCAGTTTTGGGTTCCTAGTCGTCACGACCGTCCACCCAAACCTTGGGTCCTTCTGAGCTAGCTTACTTGCTATGGTAGACTTCAAGGGGTGGCCCCTGAAATATTTCGAATCTGTGATTGTTCACGTGAAGAAAGCCTCGTTGGGTTTTGTTTTGGTTTTTCCGAGGTCGATCGAGCGTGTGTTGCTATTGGTGCACCCCGGCCAGGTAAAACTTTCTGAAAGCCGTGTCCGCGGATATGGACGACTTGGAGCACAGTATCTTGACCATAGACAAGCATAACTAAAGTTTATTGCTATAAATTTGACTTTATAATGACTAGTAATCAGCTTCACTATAATGGAATGACTAATTAATACTGCCCACAATTGCTTGTTTGGAGTGTCGCTTGCGACCGTTGTACCTGACTAGTAAGTATTGCAACTACAACGGAATGGCTGAATAAAAGTACCAACAACTGCTGGGTTTTGGGTTTACATCATGCTATCTCAGATGTCGATTAGTAATTGCTGCAACTACAATGGAATGAATAACTAAAAGGGCCCATCGCTTCTTTTATCGGGACAATTATCTATACGACTAGTAATTGCTGCAACGATAATCGAACAAATAAAGCGCCAACTGTGAGTTCCTCGGTTGACTTCCTCGTTTGGTCCCGAGGGGAAACGCCAGATGGGTTTGTTTGATGATAGTAAGTGGATCCGAATAGGTCATTCTTACCCTCTCTCGACAACCGCCATTGTATCGAGTCTCTATAGGTTGTTCGATTGCATCTTTTGCCGCTCGATCCACCATACCTATGTAGGCGAGGACCGCCATTAGCTCGCTGTCTTGGCCTCGATCGACGCTCCTCTTTTTCCTTTGCCTTTGTCGGCACCCTTTGTTTAAGCAGGTTTTGAGATCGACGCTAGCAGGGTTACCCTTCCGCTTGCTTTGGCAGGGTTATGGACGCCATTGGTTATTCTTCAGGGCTCTTAGCCCCATTTGGATCTTGTCCGTAGACGGACGCTCTATCGTTTTCAAGGTGATTTGGATCTTTGTATATTATATCTATATTCTTGACTCTTTGAGTCACTGTTATATATATATCTGTTCTGTGGGTCCCATCGAGGACTGTTGTGTAATGTTATTACTTCGTTTTCCACCCGCACGAAAGTGCCTGGTGGGCACCTTTGAATCGTTTCTATGCGGGTTTGGCGGATTTCGCTAAAACTTGCATAGGTCCGATTCTGAGGGTGTTACAGAGTACAAGATACACAAGACTAGTAATAGACAGTGTAGGACTCTGTAACATGTCCGGCTAGGACTTTTCTCTATAACCCTAGGACCTGGCGACTATATAAGTCGGGCCTATGGGAGCCTTTAGGGAACAATCTCATATGAGCATAGATCGATACATACAACCTCGCATAGCGAACCTATCTCTGTAACTTAGCGTATTGCCCTTATAGTGATTTATAGCAGGAGTAGGATTCAGCCACCGTCGTGGGATCTGAACCTGGGTAAGCTGTGTTACCTGCACTCCGCCAACCGTCCGCCTTACCCCACGTCTCTAAACACGCACTATGAAGACCCCTCCATGGCGTACTCGTCGGCAATACCACGACACCAGGTACTTTCCTTTATCTCCCTTATGAAGTTGGCGTCGAGAAGTCTGTTGACCTTGATACAAATGGCTTCGGCTCTTGGCTCGGATAGTTGACGCATCGACTGCTTGACTAGTTTTGCATCTGGAAACACATTGAGTGCATGCTCGGCGAATTCCCTGGGAACCCCTGGCATGTCCGCACGACACCAGGCGAAGATTTCCTAGCGCTCACGGAGGAATTCAACGAGCGTGCTTTCCTATGCGTGGCTCAGATCGTTGGTGATCAGAGCCGTCTTGGAGGTGTCTGTTGGGTGGACCTGCACCTTTTTAGTGTTGACTGTGGAGTCGAATGACATGTCATGTGCGTTTTTCCTGGTGACTAGGGGTAGACCATTTTCTGTGACCCCCTTCAGCCTTGTGAGCTCCTCCTGCATGCTGAACGATTGGGAGATTCTGTTGAAGTACCTGTCGCAGCTGTCTGACCTGGTGAAGCTTCCTGGGACGATGATGACGCCCCTGGTACTAGCATCTTTAGTAGAAGGTATGTGTAGTGCGGTACTGCTAGGAATCTTGCGAATGCCACACACCCGATGATGGCATGGTACTGTGAGGGCCAGTCCACCACTTCAAACTCGAGCCTCTCACGCCTGAAGTTGTCGGGCTTGCCGAAGATGACGTCGATCCATATTTTTCCTAAGGGGTATATGCCCTTCCCTAGGACAATGTCGTGGAATGTCGTGTCTGGCGCCTCTAGGCTGCATAGCAGGATCCGCATTATCGTGAGTATGCTGGCGAACATCAGGTTAATGCCACTAAGGTCGTCCATGAAGATGTGGCTCATCTTGAATCCTCCGATCTGGGCCTCAAGCACCAGGGCAGAGTGGCATGGGCGAGGTATCTAGCGCGGATGATCCGTACGATCGAATGTGATGCACGACTCTATGCTACTAAGGTACTTAGGTTGTGCTGGTGGAGATGTGATGACCAAGTTGACCTGACGGGTGATCTTCTTCTACACCCTATTAGTTGGGCGCCCCTTGGACCCCAACGGTTATGGGTATGCTATGCCCCGTTATGCAGCGCCGCGGCAGCCGCGTGCTGCACGGGTCCTCCGGGTGGTGACGGTGGAGCTCCATGTGTGACGGCTCCTGGAGCGGGGGCGAACCCTGGGTTCACGGCTTGGAGACGCATCTGAGCGAAGCCCTCGTGGAGTTTTTGGAACTCCCTGCAGTCTTTTAGCATGTGCATGGCCTTTATATTACCATACTGCTTGTCGATATAAAAATGGATGGTGCAGGGACCCGACAACTTTTTGAATGTGGATGGCTCGTCATCGTGGTTGCAGCGTTGCCATGTTTGGGTGGGCCTTCCACTGTCACGGTAATTGCCACCGCGATACCCACTCTTACATTTTCCATTGTCGCGGCGATCAGCGTAGCCAGCCGCAACCATGTCGACCTCCTCGTGATCATCATAGACACACGGTCTTCTCTTTCTACGGCGATCGCGCCTACGGACAAAGTCGTCTTCGTCATTCAAACGTGCTCGATTGATGGCATCTTCACCATCGGCCCATCGATTGGCGATATCCATCAGGTGGTCGATGGTCTTGGCCTTGACACGCCCGAGCTCTTCCTTGAATTCACGGCACCTGACGCCATCATTGAAGGCGTCGATTGCCCTCTCTTCCGAGATGATTGCGGATGAATTTTTATGAAAGACCAACATAGTATGTACGAGTGGATGGACTCGTTGGACAGCTGGCAACAGGCCTCTAGTTCCTCGATTGAAGTTGGTCTCATGTTGGTTCCCTTAAAGTTTCATATGAAGATGTACGCCAACTCTTCTCAGCTACGGATGGACCCAGAGGGGAGGCTGTTGAGCCAAGCTCTGGTTGCGCCTGTCAGCTGCAGCTATAGGCATTGCATGGCTGTTTTTTTGCTCCCGTCATGGATCTTGACTGATGACATGTGATCGTTGAGCTAGATCTTAGGCTCCCGCGTGTCATCAAATTTCGGGTTATCCGAAGGGAGCTTGAAGTTCCTAGGCATTCATGATTGCTGTACAGCCCTGCTGAAGCACCTGGCGCCGCACAGTTCCCCATCCTCATCTTTAGACTCGGTGGAGCAAGCGCGCTTTGCACGTGATTTGTTGATATTGTGTTGCGCGAGTTTGCTATGTGCGTCGTAGTTGCTGCTGCACTCTGGCTACGGCATCGCAGAATTCATGCTCTTCCTCAGATGAGGGTGTGCAGCTTCGAGTGAACTTTACCGCGGCCTTTTTATTCGGCTCCACGGGTCTATCATCGTGGAGCACAGCTCTGACGAGTCTGAGGCCGCAAGCGCAGACTTGTGGATTGCGTTCCTTGGGTCTCCCGCTGGTGGTGGGTTGGATGCGAGGTAGGTGGTGGACACCATGACCGCGGACTGTGGCGTCTTGGTCATGACGTTCCCCTGCGAGTCCATCATGCGCCTCTACACCAGCCTTGGCGTCGACGCATCTCCGGCTACTCCTCGTCATCAACCGCGCCGGATCGTCTTCGCCAAGATCAATCGGTATGCATGTCCTGAGTACGCGTCTCGCCGTCAAATACAAAGCTGCACCTTCATCACCCGTGGTCATCATCGCCGACAACCATCTACACCAACAACATCGCTCCGCTCGTCGCCGCCACCACCAATCGTGGTCATCATCAATGCCAACAAGTTCTTCTCCACGAGCGACGCCGCGATACAAGCGGAAAATACGGGTCTAATTCCCCAAATCGTCTACCGCAACAACTCAATCGCCATTGACAACTACCTTCATCGTCTTCGTCCACCACGAACTTGCGCCAGAGTCGCAGTCTAATTTTTATTTGCACAAGTTTGTGCTCAATTTTCTTCTTGCAGCCACTTCGTCTACTCCGACACGGCGGACAACTTCTACACCGACCGTTTACGGAAAATTTTCTTTGCTCCTCAATCTGGCTCTGTCACGCATGGATCATGATGGTCTCTGTCTTCGCACGTCCGGTATCGGCAACACCGACGCGTGCCTTCGTCTCCGACACGCTCCCGAGTCTGGCAAGCTCGGCATTCCGGGTTGAGCTACTTATCAAACTACGTCTACCTCAACCACGACGGCGAATACTCCAGGCTCAACGACGACATCGACCACCAAACAACATCATCAACGTCATCGACTTCATCAACGGCGACAACTTCACCAACAACACCATCGACCACGACTACAACGCCCCACTCCCGGCTACATCGACATCGGCAACAAGGGCTACCACCTCACCTTCGGCTTATGCTCCAGTCAGACCGTCCGCGTCACTACCGATCTGACTGCGGGGGGGGGGAGGGTGTTAGAGTATATTACGGTTATGTTATATTTGGTAGTTTAAGTGTAATCCAATTCTATCTCTAGTAGTCTTCTTGCCCCACAAGTCTTCTAGTATTATATAAACAGCCTAAGGGCTCACGTTGTAATCACCTCTTGCAATATCAATACAATCTATACTTTCGCAATCTATCACCACCTAACTTGTTCAAGAATTGTTGTACTCATCACCACCTTGTGTGACAGTATATGCCTCATTTTAGTTATACATTATATGTACCATGGATGCATGTTCACCAGCTATTGTGGATGGACCAGCGTCATCTATTCGAGATGCCGGTTTGGTGTTCATGCTTTCTATATATGCTTCTAGTGTGAGTGTAACTTGCTACAACTTGCCTAGTTCCCCCGCGGTACAGGAATGGCTATCTGTCGATGCATGACATGGCTTGATTTAGGGCTGTCAACGAGCCGAACTCGAGCGAACATTGTTAGGCTCGGCTCGAGCTCGGTAGAAGCTCGAGCCGAACTCGAGCGAGCCTAGGTTGGCCTTCGAGCCTACATCAAAGCTCGAGTTCGGCTCAACCAAAGCTCGAGTAGGCTTGAGCTCGATTCGTTGAAGCTCGGTAAGAAAATTTTAGTACATCGACATGCAACTACATAGCAAGAAAATAGTAAAGCTTGAAAACGGAATAGCGAAAATGGCTTGGAGTTTCATATAATAGTAATACGGTGCCAACATGCCAGCATAATTATTTTAACGGTCTTACAACAGATGGAATAATAATAGTAGTCTCAATTTTGCGGTTGTAAAAAAATCACGAGCTTTATCGAACTGTTTGAGTTTGGCTCGACTAAGCTCGCGAGCTCGAAAACAGGCTCGAGTTTGGTTTGTTAGAGAGACGAATCAAGCTCGAGCCGAGCTGTTAACGTGCCGAACTCGCACAGTTTGTCAAGTCCGAACTTTTTTGACAGCTTTAGCTTGATTAATAAGGTGACTTGGTGGATCAGTTAGTTAACCCTGGATGCTCATCTCTTGAATGTACTACATACATGGCGTCACAAGGTTATTTCTACCACTCACGAATTCACAGAAAAGTGACATTGAGCAAGCTGAGAGCAGTTACCTGCAGTGGGACATAGCACATGCGGCTAACAATTGGGTCTGAGGATGCGCTGCTCAATACAAAACTTAGTTTTCCTTGTACGACTTGTGTTAAGACTGAACATCACATGGTGTCAGGATGGAAGCACACACAGAAAATGTGTGCGTGGATATTCAGTTTGCCACTGCCAGTCTTTTCTACGAGAACACTACAACCCTTGTCAATACAAAATGTCTAGTTCTCCTTCCTCCAATTCTTATCCTATTAGAGCATCTCTGTTAGCACTAATCTTGATTAGTGGTAACTAAGAGTTTATGTGTGTCATGTACGAGTGTCCTAGTCTAAATAGATTTGTTAATTAGGTAAGTTCTATGCGTGTGTGGGCTTCTAGTGTTGTACTAGTCCGGCTAGGATTGTTAGCCGTGTGGAATTAAGACTAGAAATCTGTGTGGGTGGAGTCGGTGGTTGTTTAGGAATTGTGGCGTGAGTTCAAGTCCGTGTAGGTATAGGTTTGTGTTGTCTGGCTGTGTATATATACACAGCAGGATCGTTGCTTGTAACAGTGCAAGAAAAGAAGAAATAAACAGAAATAGAGGGCACGATACGATTCCTTGGCCATAATATTTTTTCGAGCGCGCTTGTTTGTCTAATTTGATATAGTCGATCTGTGGACAAATTCCAACAATTGGTATCAGAGCAAGGTCGAAGATTTGAAGTCACGCTTACCCCGGGGAGGTGACCCGACTAGCCCCTCGGGGCGGGCAATCGGGTGGAGACGGCAGGCATGTTGTCATCAGTGAGACGGCGGGAGGTAGTCGCTCGGAGGAGCGACAAGGTGGAAGATAGCGGGCGAGGCGTCGTCGGTAAGGTGGTGGATGGGGATGATCGTTGATGAGTGCGATGGTGCCGGGTGCGGTGCTGCAGAATCTCGTCAAGATCGTCAATCGTGGAGTTAGAAGAGTCAAGGAGTCATGGGTGTGCGGGTTGGCACGTTGAATCTTCGTCGTGTCTGTGAGTCGTCGTTGTGTCCGAGTGCTCGTCTCTGTGAGGATCCGTTGCAGTTGAAGCGAATGAAGTTTGAGGGATTGTTCATCGTTTGGACGAAGACGCAATTTGTGTGCCTCGATCACGTCGCCTATGTGTCTCGACGAGAGGATCAATTTCAAGTGTGAACGGGGCGGTAAACCAGTGAAGGGGAGCCTCTTCAGTGAGGACATGTGTCTATATGAGGCCGAAGTGGATGGTCTAGTCCACGCCAGGAGGTCGGCATGTATTGCGCTAGGGTGGACGGTGTGTTCCACGGGTGGTGCGATTCCACAAGGTTGCTAGCGTGGTTGGGTAGTCCAGATCATATTTGAGTTGGTCCGTGAAATTCGTCAAGTCAAAATTGGGGAGAGCCAATTAGACTTGTCGTGGTGCGAGACCTAGACAAGACATGCATCTACAACGAGTCAAGATCAGAGAAGCATGAAAGACAAAGAGTCAGGAGAGATTGTTAGCACTAATCTTGATTAGTGGTGACTAAGAGTTTATGTGTGTCCTGTACGTGTCCTAGTCTAAATAGATTTGTTAATTAGGTAAGTTCTATGCGTGTGTGGGCTTCTAGTGTTGTACTAGTCCGGCCATAATTGTTAGCCGTGTGGTATTAGGACTCGAAATCTGTGTGCGTGAAGTCGGTGGTTGTTTAGGAATTATGGCGTGGGTTGTAGGTATAGGTTTGTGTTGTCTATACACAGCAGGATCATTGCTTGTAACAGTGCAAGAAAATAAGAAATAAACAGAAATAGAGTGCACGATACGAGCCCTTTGCCATAATATTTTTCAAGCGCGCTTGTTTGTCTAATTTGATGTAGTCAATCTGTGGTAAATTCCAACAATCTCTAACAGACCCCTTTAAATGCCTGGACCTTTAAAATAACCGCCACGTGTTACGGTTTCAGTCAAAAGAAAGTATATGGTTTTCCACTCGGAATCGAGGCTGATCAGAGGCTGCCCTTATATATATATTTCTTTGGCAGGAGGGAACTTTTGGCTTGGAACAGTGTATCTGTCGCCGAACCTCCGCCAAAATTCACCGAGTGGGCTCAACTCCAGCCGAATTAAACCACCATAGGAAATCCCTGAGCCCGCGACCTCAATTTCTGGGCAGGGAAGCACGCGTGGAGGCGGGCGGGCGATGTGCCACGCGCGGGTGGCGCTGGCTGCGCACGGGCCGGAGGGCGTCGGAGGGCCGGATGGAGGGCGGGCGGCAATCGGCAGCGTAGATGTGTAGGTGTGGGCGGGCACGGTATCGATGTGCAAGTGAGGGCAGGTGGAGGTAGAAGGAGGGAAATGTTTTTCTATGGGCCCATATATGGATATTCTGGTTTACAGTAGTTTTAAAGAGTCTCTTTCGCCCTAACCCGTGCGCACAACAGAACGTGATTTTCTCGGCCCTTATACATGTTTTAAGGATCAGTCTTTGTCAGCACTCGAACGGGTGGCACGGCTGGGGATGGTCTGGTGGAATGCGCATGGAGTTTAGTCCCACCTCGTTATTTGAAGGAGGCCGACACCAGCTTATATAGCTGGGCAAACCTCTCCCTTCAGTCGTGGCTTTTGGGCTGAGAGAGGCCTTGGGCCTCAATACACCTGTTGGCGTGGCCTTTGGTCGCTAACATCTCGGTATAAGAGCGTCTTCCACTATTAGGTGTGTGACGATCTGCATCGCTTCTGTTTAGGAGGATGGGATGTCAGCACTCAAACGGGTGGCACGGCTAGGGATGGTCTGGTGGAATGCGCCTGGGGTTTAGTCCCACCTCGCTAGTTGAAGGAGGTCGACACCAGCTTATATAGATGGGCAAACCTCTCCCTTTAGTCACGGCTTTTGGGCTGAGAGAGGCCTTGGGCCTCCAAATACACTGGTTGAGCGTGGGCTGGCCTTTGGGTCGCTAACAGTCTTTTAATAGATCTCCTAGAGATGCTCTTAGTCTCCTTGAGACTAACTGTCTTCAGAATAAGGAAGGCACAACATGCCCGACTTTTTTGCTTATTAGAATAAATGTACTCTTGTCCGTGCTTGGGACATACCTGAGCTTGGCAATGACAAAATCTATTCTTTGTGCTAATCAGTACATGTCTAGTTTCTTCTACTTCTTCCGATCCATATTAGTTGACTTAGATTTATCTAGATATGAATGTATCTAGTTAATTTTAGTGCTAGGTACAGCCGTATCTAAATAAATTTGTGTCAACTGATATGGGTCGGAGAAAGTATTAACATTCAGGTTGAGCATTGCATGAAGCATTAATACTTAAACTGGTTAGCAGCCAAAGGGAACTAATAAGACATCACTCCAAACTATGCAACTGAAAATGCTAAATTTTTTTAAATAATACATTTTTTTATTGATTTTCATAAATAATACGCAAATTTGACAAATTTCAGTTCTGTCGGTCCGTCGTCCGTCAACGGACGGCAGAGCGCGTTCGTCGGTTGAGCAGACGACCACCATGTCATCTTTTGCTGAAAAGACAACCAAATTGTCTTCTTTTCTTCAACAGACGACCAACATGTCGGGTGCCAGGGGTCAGCCGTGTCGGCGGTTCAACGGACGACGGCGCTGTCTTCTTTTCTTCAAAAGACGACCGAGTTGTCGGGTGCCAGGGTCGGCCAGCGTCGTTGAACAGACGGCAGCGTTTCGTCCGTTGAACGGACGACGCGCCCGAGCTATATTAGCTCGCCCGCCCGTGCCCGTCGTCTGCTTGCTCGTTCCAGCTCGCGCGTCCGCTAGCTCCTTCCGAGCTCCTCTCTGGCTCTTCCTCTCTCGCTTGCTCTCATTTTCTCAGCCGTTGCACCGATTTGTAGCCTAGATTTCTATCCAAACTCGCTGCTCTAACACATTAGCAAGCTAGTGGAGTCCCGATCTACTAATGGGATAGCCTGGTGTAGTGATTTGAGGCGTTTTGGTGGAGGGATCTGGTGGTCTTCTTGTTGAGCAATGGCCATGGTGGAGGCTGGTGCTGGGACTTGAGGAAGGTGCATGGTGGAGGTGCTAATCCGTTGACTGAGGCAGCTGTGAGAACTGCGAGCTTCAAGGGTAAACCCTAATTTCTTGCTTATTGCAGTCATGTGTGTATGTTCATAGGTAGCGTTTGATGGGGTCTGTTAGATGCAAGATATTTGTAGAGTATTATGTGTCAATGTACCTGTTTTTGACTATTTTTGGTATTTTTAGGTCAAAAATCATATCAAATAATGTAGTGTTTAGGTTCTTGTATGGTCCTGGTTCCGTCAGAATAAACCAGCACGGAGTTGATTTGAGCGAGTTTAGATTTATGGATGAAGTGCTTCAGAATCCTGAAATAGTGCCCGTTACTCAGTTGAAGGATTGGTTATGTGTTCGTTTAGGGCTCCCTCCTACCCATACTGTCGGTGTGCATGCTTTATGGACTAAGTCAAGGCAACCCCTAATTTTTATTTAAGGCCAATAGAAGCGCAACAGAAATGGATCAAATTTGTGCAAGCTTGCCAGAAAAGAGAAGTTAACCCCAGTCTCTTAGTGTTACCTGTGGCGAAAGAGGCTGGGTATGATCATGGCCATAGTAGTCAGACCGGTCATGCTGGAGGTAGTTATGATCATGGCCAGAGTAGTCAGACCGGTCATGCTAGAGGTAGTTATGATCATGGACAGAGTAGTCGAGGCCAAGAGGGTGGCGGCGGATATGAATCAGGTCACAGTAGCTATGCACACACCGGGGTGATGGTTATATGTCGAGGAGGGCGGTGGTGAAGGATTAGGGGAAGACATATTCAGTGGCGAAGCTGATGAGGACGAGATATATGATGGTTTGTTGCAACATCAAATGGAAGCCGAAGACTCAGAAGGCAACAGTGATACGGCTGATGATTCTGGCGAGTCTGGTCAAGAAGAGATCGGCCAACCTATTCCGGCATCATGGATTAATGACAACACAGCAGCAATGATGTGAGCGATGGGCATGATTCGTGGCATTATCACGTGAATAACATCTCTCTGGGTGCATTATATCATAGCAAGAGACATCTGCAGGAAGCAATTGTTGAGTGGTCAATGTCCATGCAACGGGTCTTGAAAACGAAGGTGTCATCACAACAATATTTGACATTGGTTTGCGAGGAAGCTGGATGTCTGCAAGGGTGCATGCCCATGTCCCTAGGTATGACACAAACAAGCGGAAGGTCACCGATGTTGTGATGCACACATGCACACTTGAAAGTGTCCTTGGGACCATCGTAACCTCACGTCAACCCTCTGGCTAGGCATTGTACATCTTTGAGATAGTGGAGGGCCAAGCCATGGGGTGAATGCTATCATTCACAAAGTTTCTGTCGATTCGCTACAATAATTCATACGGAAGGCTTGGAGGACTAAGCAAAGGGCACCGGAGGCAAGGTTTGGTTCGTTTGAGGCGGGTATGATTGTGTTGTTAGGATGCTCCGCATACTTGCAGGCTAGGAATCCGAGCACCCACGTGGACATCCAACACTTTACATTGCCACATGAACCTAATTTGAGGGTACTTCATCAGTGTTCTTCTCATTTGCTATATGCATAGAAGCTTTCACTCCTTTGTCGACCAGGTCATCCGTGTGGATGGTACATTTCTCACTGGCAAGTATAGGGGTCAGATATTGACTGCCATAGGCCAAGATGAAAACAATAAAGTTGTTCCACTTGCTTTTGCTTTCGTGGAGAGCGAGAACACCGAGAGTTGGGTATGGTTTTTCAGGCAGCTGAAAATAGCAATTGTGAGAGATACACCGAATGTATGCGTGCTTCATGACAGGCATCCAGGTATACTAAGCGCGATAAAGAAGCTCACACAGCCCACTCCTGATGAAGTAACTCCATGGCTGGACATGCAGAGTCGTTGGTGCATGCGACATCTAGGGGCCAATTTTTTCTCACAGTTCAGGAACAAGGCTCTTATGAACCTATTCAAGAAGCTTTGCAAGCAGAACCAAGAGTGGAAGTATATCAAGTGTCGTGGCTATCTTGATGACTTCACTAAAAAACATGTGACTCAGGAGGAGCAGAGGCGAGCGGTCTCGGCTCATGCAGCGGCGTTAGCTGCACAGGCAACAACAAGAGCAACACCACCGGAGGAAGAACCCATTGCCCTTTGTGACTTGCCAGGATTTGACCAACCCGGTACTAGGAGAAGGCATGGCAGAAGGATTAAAAATTTTTAGGAATGGATACAACACGAGCCTGTAGAGAGGTGGTCTCTGCTGCATGACACTCATGGTGCTAGGTTTGACGTCATGACTACAAATCTGGCTGAAACTTACAACTTTATATTGAGAGGAAGTAGGGATCTACCATTAACAGCCATTGTGGAGTGTATTTTCACCGGAACTCTGAAGTATTTCAGAGACAGACTCCAGATGGCTCAGATGCATATCATGAACAACCCAAACACGAGGTATTGTTCAAAGATCATGCATTACATGGATGCCAAGATGGAGAAGGCTCGGTCCATGCATGTCATCGCCATCGGTAATCAGGAAAGAAGGTTCGAGGTACGCCTTCCTTCCAACTGGATTGGAACAGGAGAAGAGGTAAAGACACAGGAGGTGAGGATAGGCAACGAAGCTTGGCCAACGTGTGAGTGCACGTGCAATAAATCCAAGTTGTTGCATCTGCCTTGCTCTCATGTACTAGATGCATGCGGGCTGATGGGTATGGATGCGATCTCGTTTGTGTCTCCTTATTTCCTTAAGGACGCGGTGGTCAATACGTGGACAGGCGAGATGATGGGATATAGGGCATGGGGAAATTTCAATAAAGTAAATCCAGGTGAAAGGGTTTACATCCCAGATCCTGAACTGATGAGGACAGGAAGAGGAAGGCGACAATGTGTCCGCATCCGTAATGATATGGATGAATCTGAAGCCGGAGGCCCTACTACGCAATGTTTTCTGTGTAATCAATTTGTTCATATAGACACCAGTTGCCACATCTTCGGGACTGGTGGAGCTGCTCCTCGTGGACGTGGCATCCGGGGAAGAAGAGGCAGAGGAAGAAGAGGCAGAGGAAGAAACTAGATGTGTGGAACTATGTCTTAAATTTGTAATATGTGTGGAACTATGTCTTAAATTTGTAATATGTGTGGAACTATGTCTTAAATTTGTAATATGTGTGGAACTATGTCTTAAATTTGTAATATATGTGGAACTTTGTCTTAAATTTGCAATATGTGTGGAACTAATGTGCAGATGGCGGGATCTTTGATGAATGCTGACATAGATAGAAAGCACCGATCGACGGTACTGGATGCTAACCCGGGGTCCTTGAAGCACCTAGTGACTCGCACTCCCATTTCGAACTGGTGCATACATCCTGATTGGCTTCAGAGGCATGTCGTGCACGCGTAAGTAAATATATATACATAAGGAATGCGTCTTATACTTCATCTATGTTCTTTAATGATGGTCTAACAAAGTCTAATGACAGGTACTCTCAGAAAAGTAGCAAGACCGCCACTCAATGGCTCCAACGGGTGGGGATTTACGTCAACGAGTGGCAGAATGCACCAACACAAGTGTGGCACGCTGGCCCGTTTGATATGGAGCTATTTCACGAATACTTACAGAGGTACATGTCGATGACACGGCTACGTCTCATTTCACACGCACATGACGATGAGATATACCCTAGCCAGTCAACACTGGAGTCCAGACAGTCAGCGGTAAGTACTTTATTTAGAGCATAATCAACATGAGTGCCTATGTAGTGCATACCTAACTATGAGACAAATGCAAGCCGATATGACGTGGGAGCTACAGACTGAGGTGACTCGATGCAGACGATCGCTTTCGAGCGTTCCTCTTGTGCCCGTCGCCAGGCTCGATCCTTTGCCCGGCGGGTCGAGGAGAAGCTGCGCGTATCTACGCATCCATCCGTGCACCAGCGTCTCGGGCGTCGTTCAACACCGAAGCACAACGCCCACCGTCACTCGGTGGAGGAGCGCCCACGTCGATCCACGCAGCCGCGCGTCACTTTCGGTGGAGGAGCGCGCCCCACGTCGATCCACGCAGCCGCGCCCACCGCGTCACTCGGTGGAGGAGCGCGCCCCACGTCGATCCATGGAGCAGCCACCTTCTCCAGACCATGCTGGAGGCTCGGGATGGCACGAGGAGCATATTTCTCCACCACTCTGCCACAGGCCTCGTCCACGACTCTCACAGTAGGCGCCGCCGAGAGCACCACTTCTAGACCAGGCTGGAGGCTCGAGGTGGCAGCAACCACAGTTTACTTCTGACTCATGGCAGCAATCGCAGTTTAATATCGACCAGTTGCAGCAGAACCAGATTACTTTCGAACAATGGCAGCATCAGCAGCCGATCCCCTACATGGACTTCGCTTATCGACCACAATCTCATTCTCATGGTAAGCGTGTCCCTTCCTACTATTGTGATGGAGGCACCTCTATGGAAATACTACAACTCCTCTGGACGAGGCAAGTATAATCATGTCCAATTCTCTCTATAATGGTGAGCTTATTAAGCCTACCTAATCAGCAACAGTGGATGCATGGATATTTTTTCCGACAGAACATTTAATTGGCAAAGCGACTATGATTTAATAACCATTTAATTTAAGAGTAGTGTTGCAATCCCATGGTCTTCTAAAAATGAGACGCAGCGTTGCATGTCAACAAAGAGGAAAATCAGCCAGTTTTCATCGTCGAGCTACAAGAAAGGGTGTACACAGCAAAAACACCCCAAATAGTGACTATTAAGAAAACCACTAGATGAAAACGGTGAGGTCAATTATATTCGGTTCAAGGAACATGGACTTGAAGCATATAGATTGTTAAAATTGACTAGTAAGAAGAACAACCAGATAATAAAATAAATAAAGAAAAGTTTGTTTGAACAAGAGATTGTTAAAATAAAATAAATAAAATAAATAGCCGTCAGACAAAAGGCGGAGCGTTCATATCATGACCTGCCAGTGCCGTGAAGAAGGTATGTTGAACAAGAGTTTGTCTGAGCTGAAATACATAAGGATAGACCTGTCGGCCATCATGATGGAAGTTTGTAACCAGTTTGCCTCTAACATCAACGTGAAACAGCCACCCGCCACTACTGACCAGCAAGAGGACATCACCATCCACCGACTGAGCACTGACGTACCAGATGTAATCCAACCGTCCAAACCACCGACTAATTTCTTCAGTTGGGAATTTGACGCTAGCTGTACATGTTCCTCCAAACCTCACTTTGGTAGTTCCCCAACATCCATATATCAACAATTTGCATTGTACTATAGTTATACATATATCAAACGAATCTAGGCACTGAAAGGTGTCTAGATACATCTCATTCACAAACTTAAAACATCTTATGTTTCCAAACGGAGGGAGTAGATGCCAAGCGTGCCATCCATCTCAACGATATATGACTTGGCGGGAACAAGTGGAGCACTCATATGTCGGAACGACTCGGATATGGTGTCAAATACTATTACCACTTTGCTTCCGGCCTGATACTGTTGCGGGTCACTCGAGTAATGCACCGGGTACCAATGCAGGCTGTCACGGACCAAGCAAGGCAGGTTTGAGTAAGCAGACAGCTCTAGCCCCCGATATACCTCGGTGTGGCTGGTCAGAACCTATGCTTAGACGTAGCAGCCAATTTTATTTGCGATAGTTTGCTGCAGTAAGAGACGGTACTCTAGGGCGATGATGCGGATACATACCTAGCAAATTCGGAGTTGGAGACGATGGGGAGGGAGGGCTGGCGGCGGTGGTGATCCAACAAGAAGAGGCTGGTCGAGGTGGAGTGGAGTGGCGCCAGGCGCGGCAGCGGAGGAGAAGAAGAAGAAGACAGTGAGAAGACAAAAAGGAGGAGAGACGTAGAATTAAGATCTATTCAATTCATAGTTGTCGATTACGGCGGCCACGAACATGGCTTATAAGCGTATCGAACCATACACAACAAGCTAACAACTCGCGCAAGACACGAACATCAAATGCAACAACTGGTCTCACTTGTCAGCCTGGATCCTTGTCTACTAGGGGGAAAAAGGTATTCGTGGATTTTCATCTATAGAAAAATGCCAACGGGTGCTAGTGCATGAGTTGGTCTTGTTTAAGAAATTCCAGACTTTTGAGAGGACAAAGCTCCATACTTTCTTTAGTTCAGTGCATCTAGGTGACCTCCATATTCAAACCGACTGTGACACAAAGGGCATCTCATGTCTATATTCAATCCGCTTCCGTTCAATGTTATGTAGTGTAGAAAATATAGAATCCCTAAAATATTTTGGTGTATTGATTTGACCCTCATGGGGAGTATATATACGCATAACTTGGAGGCAAGAAGCCTATGACTTGAAATACAAGATGATCTCTAAAGTCCTAGTCTATCTCTAGTTGTGCATGCACGCATTTCTAACATCCCCTCCCAAGCGGAGGAAGCGGACGCCATGACCTGAAATCTTGTGCTTCCTCGCCTTCACCTCCTTGTCATCATCCTGCGTGAACATGATCATGGCGGCACCTAGCGGGACTGACTGCGTCCCTTCTAGTGCCTCTCTTCCCCCGCTTGATCACAGTGGCGGGAGTGACGTGTGACATGACGCTGACTGGAGTTATTGAGTTGCTGTAGATGTTGTTGTGGATGTCGATGTCGATGTAGACGATCGTGATGTAGCCGTGGTTGATGTAGGTGTGGTCGATGTCGTAGTCGTCGTAGTGGTGTGGCCGCCATTTCCGGAGGCGCAAAAAATTGCGCGAGGTACCGTCGAGGGCGTCTCTTGGACGCGGTCATAACTGAGACCACCGGTTTTGCCAGGACCGGAGGAACCCACCAAGCACACAAGGTTTTGCCATGTGGAAAATATAGAATCCCTAAAATATTTTGGTGTATTGATTTGACCTTATGGGAAGTATATATATATGTACAAACTTGGAGGGCAAGAAGCCTATGACTTGGAATACAAGATGATCTCTAAAGTCCTAGTCTATCTCTAGTTGTGTACGTACACGTACTCTAACATGTAGCACCGTTACTATGCGTAGCTCTGACATATATTGGACGCCTTAAAAGAATTTTAACATAAGTTGACATTCAGACTGCTTGCTTTCAGTCAACTATTTAACCAAGACAAACATGAAATGTCATTATTAAAGATGAAAGAGTGTTAGGAGTAACTAGACATTTTTTTTTTTGATATAGTAGAAGCTGGATGGCTTGAGAATTCCGAAAATTAGTCCCTAACAGGGATCGAACTTTAGTCGTCGGGATGCGCCAATCACACCCAACTACTACGCTACTCCCCCGTTCTCTAAAAAAAATGAAACAGTGCTAGGAGGAACTACACACTCTTTCGATATAGTAGAAGCGGGACGACGTGAGAATTCCGAAAAATCGTCCTTAACAGGGATCGAACTCCGATCGCTGGGATGCGCCAACTATATCCCAACCACTAGGCTACTGTCCCATTCTCTGAAACGACATTATTACCCTTACAGTTTCCATGAGGCTTATTTTTTCCTCCTCAAAACAGGCTTGAGTCCTGCTTTATAATAAAGCAACATCTAAATACAACAGGTTCCAGTATGAAACACCACTGGCCGAAACCAAAAAAGGAAAAACCCACGCGAAAGTCCACTAGGGTCTCAACATAGCAATGCCCAATAAAAAAGAAAAAGATGCAAATGTTATTGAAGATATTAAAGATATTTCTGGAGGTATCTCATGGGGTCTTTGATCCCAAGTATTTGGGATTACCCGTGCCAAAAGGCAGAATGAGCAAGGGGAAGTTCCAAGCTTTGCTAAGTAAGTTAAGCAAACATATGGTGGATTTTGGGGATGATTTTGTCCTCAGGATCAAATGAGGCTCTCACTAAATGGGTAATTCAAGGCTTGCCCACACATGTTATGAGTGTAGAAAGATACAGAGGGATTGGAGGAATATGATAGATGTATTATTATGGACAAGTATATATATAGACGTATGTGGATCATCTTGGAGTACAAGTTAAGTTAGGATAGTATGAAAACGTATTTTGCCTCTATCTTATACTACCATAACAAACATATATATATATATACTCTAACATTCCCCTGCGGTCGTAGCAGTAACGTCGTGAACAACTGAAACATCACGAACAGTTAAACTAAAGATAAACCAAAGTAAATACATATCAAGCAAATGCATCTATAGTCGTCTTGTTGTAGCTTTACTGTGAGATTTACAAATTTGATTACATGAGGTGGCCTTAATTGATCAGCATGTTATTCTTCACAATGACACCGTCACCTGCTAGTAAATGCATCAGGTCTTGATCAGCAGGGATGTCTACATGTGCGGCCTCAGGCTGGCCGGCTCCGCCCGCCATGTGCAAGTTCGTCAGGGCGTGACTGTGCGCTCGACCTAGTCCGAATACATCTCTATCCTTTGATTCGTTTTGACTCAGTGCACGGCGGCAGTACCATGCGCGAGTGTGCACTTGAATCCGACACCATCGATGTGCCAGACGAGCGGACGATAGGGGAATAGGCGGCAGGCATCCTCGACTGACCGAGCACGATGAGCATAGAGGCGGCTGTTTTTTTTTATGTGTATCGGAAATTTATGAAAAGGTCCAGATTTTATAACTCTCTAACAGATTTCTATCATTCGACTGATTTGTTGACTAGCGAACTCTTTCAAGTAGCTGTAAAAGTGCTTTTAGTTGTGAATTAGTGTGATCTGCAACGTTGTGACTTAAAAGTTGGTATTGACTCGCCAAAAATACCAAAGTTGGACTCGTAGTCAGAGCCCGAATTATGATAGTTTTATCCAATTAACTCTTTGATTTGGGTAATTTCGTACAACTTCACACTTTTCTACAACCTCTTCGTGTACACATGTTGTTGTCTTTTTTTGGTTAATCTTTGTTTTGATTAATCTGTCCATGAACATATATTTGTTCTTCCCGAACTTGAACTTGCAGAATATTTTCTTCCATTACATAGTATTCTAAGTATCCATACTAATTTCTTTAATCCTCTCTTTATTATTTGATGGTAATGAGTTGATTCTACAATTCTAAAGTCACGGCAAGTGGAGTATTTCTATTACTCCCTCCTTTTACTAATTTAAGTCTTTCTAATGTTTTTTAGAAATAAATGCATTTAGACATGTCTTATTGTTAAGGTTCATCCATTTCATTGAAATCATAGTCGTTGTAACTATCAACATTCCCTGATGTCGCCGTAAACCACTCTTTTGAAACCTGGATATTTTTTCAGTAGTTTTGCATTCCCATGCTTCTAGAAAATTGAAACAATTCATGTGTAGCGAATACTAACCTACACAAGTCTATCAAAAGTTGAAATAATTCACAATATTATTTTGTACTTCCTCCGTCTAGACAAATCCAAATCACTTATATCCGGACTCAGAGGGAGTATTTTTCTTTCGGATTTGCAAATCATCCAGGACCTACGAATTATTTCAGGGTAATCACAAATTTTCTTTTTTTTCTTTTAACAGTAGTATCATAAAATTTCTTACTGGGCTCACGAGCAATCAGAATGAACTGGGCCTACCTTACAAGCCCATTTAGAGTAGAGTCAACGAGGTAACTCTCGGTTGTTTCCAGAAAAAAAATAACTCTCACGGGGAAGACACATCCGACGATCGATTCCCCACCGCAAACCCTAGTCCCCGCGATACTAGGCGGCGATGTCGCCACGACAAGACTGCTGGGAGCAGGACGACTCGCCGGCGACCGGCCACCGTGGAAGGGACGAGGACGCTCCGTCACATTCGCCGCCATCATTCCCGGTCAATGCTGCAGTAGCTTATGAGGTTTGTTTTCTTCCGATCTTCTTCCAAGAAAACGAAAATCGGGGACCTGAACGAAATACTGATTTTTCTAACACAGAAATTATCGATATCCTTCGAACATTTATGGCAAAATCTAAAAATTACGTGTCTCTTGCTTGAATTATGTGTCTCTTCCATTTGTAGAAGAAGAAAAGGAAGCACGAGCTGGTCGCTCTGTCGGACGATGTCCTCATCGAGATCCTGTCACAGGTATCCTACAGGTCGCTCTGCCGCTTCAAGTGTGTGTCGAAGCCATGGCTTGTCCTTTGCTCCAACCTCGACATCCACCGGAGATCACCGCGGGCTGTGTCCGGCTTCTTCTTCATTGCCAATAGCAGCAGCAACGACCTCACTTCCCATGATTTGACCACGGGTGGCATCCCATTGGCTGATCCCACTCTGGCTTTTTGGGGCGGCCATGAACACATCAGTATCAAACAGTGCCGTGGTGGCGGCATTCTCTTCTGCAAATGCTGGGAGTGGTGTTCTCAAGACAAGAACAGTTATGTCGTTCGCAATCCTGGCACCGAGGAGTGGATCGTGTTGCCGCTTGTAGAATTCCCGGACCAAGTGAATGGTCACCGTTTTGATTTATATGGAGCCGATCGCTTTTTGTGTTACGATAGAGTCAACCCCTCCAGATTTGTGGTGGTTCTGCCCATGAAAAATGGTTTTGGACAAACCGGAGAAGTGGCTATCTACTCGTCGGAGACTAGACTATGGGCTTCCATGGAAAAAGTCAGCAGAGTTCCGAAACTATGTTGTTGATGGATTGTAGTCAAGGGGCTATCTTCCTGAATGGCAGGATGCATTTCACTTCCTTCCTTTCTTCAATAGTAAGAACAGTAGACATAGATGGAAAGTTTTGAAGGGAAATTGAAGAGCCAAATGGCTATTGTTTATGTTCCATTGGTCAGAGTCAGGGATATTTGTATTACCAACTCTCTGTTTGGGTTCTTGAGGATTATGGTAGTGGGAACTGGCCATAAATCACACATTTAGCATCTTGGAACTGTTTGGAACGGATTATCCTGATGATGACAAGGCCTACGATATTACAATCCATCCAGATTGTAAATTGATTTTCCTTACTGGCTGGGAGATGACAGTGTCGTACGATATGGATAATCAGAAAGTGCATGTTATCTGTGCTTGTAAACAATTTATGGGTGGTGTGCCTTATATTCCCTGTTTTTCAGAATGGTCAGATCGCAACTGAAGGTTGCAGCAACACACTGCTAAAAATCGTTTGTTGGATATGGGTCCAATCTTCTTGTTTTTGTGGCACTAGTGTCTGTAGTTTAGACTGGGCAACACCACACAAATTTGCTATTCATTACTGAACTTTTCGACTGCTTGTTCTGTTTAAGCTGCCCATGATCAATATTTCCTTCTTGAATTCTGATAGAACATATTGTACCGTAAAGAACCTCCTCGTCCATTACCTAGCCTTCCAAGTTTTGTATCTTCATTGTTCAACTCTTTGATGAAAAGATGAAAAAAGCCAAAAAAAAAACTCTGCCCTTCCATCTCTTGGATAGATGGAGAGGGAGGGCAGAGGCCTTTGGTGTCCCTTTCAGTGAAGAATTGGGGCTTCACAGAGTCCCTAGCATGCAAATTCAGTCCTTTTTTTGAATTTCAATGGGTGGTTTGAAGGACCTATGTTGATTCTGTAATTTTGTAATTTACAGCAAGTTGAATTTATGTTCTTGAATCTGGGACATATAGGAAGGCTGCATATGTAGCACCAGTACTGGCATGCATTGCACAACCCAAAGAGGATTTTAGCATAAGCTCCAATCTCGTGTTATGACAGGAAAAGCTCCTACCATTATTTCCTCTTCAGTCAATCATTTAAATCAAACGATAGTGGAACAAAAAATCCCATCTCAGTTGCCCTCAGATTTGTTGCCTTCTTTGATTGAAATCCCAAATAATTTCAAATCCAGACAAAATAAAACTTATTTTTTTTAGAATCCTAGCATACTCTCATCTAATTTCCTGGAGTTGCACTCGATTGTGACTCAACTATATTTTGTCTCCCAAGATATATGTATCATGACAGGGACTGTGAAACAGATGTAGTAACTAATACTATAGGGTACTATAGGAAGCCTATAGTATTATATGGATCTGGTGGTGTTTGGGTGCATGCCTATTTGTGGCACTAGCTTGGATATGCGCTTACTCCGTTCTGAATCTGGTGGTGTTTGGGTGCATGCCTATTTGTGGCTTTGCATGTACCGGTGGTGTTTGGGTCCATTGATAATGTTCAGTTATATGAATGAATCTAGTCAGTTAATCTACTCGTGTGGGCTAAATTCGAGAGAATTATAATCTATGTTTGAAATAATTTTTATTTCCATTATTTCTTGCAAATATATTTGTCGTGCAATTTTTCTGCACTTGGAAGCGTTACTCTCCCATTTTCTTTATTTGAATTGGTACACTGTTTTGCAGTAATGGAAACATAACATAGTGGATGGACTTTCTATATAGTTGCACACTTGCACGTACAGAGAGGGTACAGAAAATATGCTGCTTATCAGAACATAATATTTTTTATGTTGTTTCTTACTTTCTTTTTAGCGGAAGATAAGTTGATTTCTCTAGGGTAGAGAACATCATACTTCTTTCAATAGTATGTTTGCAGTTTTAGACTGGGGTAAGACCACACAAGTTTGCTAGTCATCACTGTACTTCTCAATTCTTTCTTTTGGTTAAGCTGTCCATGACCAATATTTTCCTCTTAAATTCTGATGGATCATATGTTGATTCAGTCCTTTTCAATTCCCAAGTATGCAAATTCAGTCCTTTTCAGAATTTTAATTGATGGCTTCAAGGATCTATGTTGATTCTGTAATTTCGAAATTACAGCAAGATGAATATCTTTTCTTGAATATGGAACTTGTAGGCAGGTTGCATTTGTAGCACCAGTACTACCTTTGAACTCTGGGATGCATTAGACAACTCAACATGATTTTAACATAAGTTGTAACCTCATGTTTATTGTCATTCAGATTTAGGACAGGAAAATCTCCTAAAAACTTCCTCTTTGGTCAATCATATATAAGTCAATAGAAGCAAATTTAGGACACTATGGGATGCAATGCCATAGAAGCAGAGAATTAGACCGTAGAAGTTATCAAGTATTGCTCAGCTGAAGAACAAATGTGGAACGAAGCCATTGCCATTTATGCCGATTGCCTCGCTAGTGCTGGACTCGTTGGGAAGGTCAAGTTTACTCAACAATGCAGCTCATGAAATAGCTAGTTCTTATTTTACTTCAGAAATTGATGTAATTGGGTTGATGAGCCCCCTGGCTTCTGATTGCAAACTCCTGTATTATTTGATATCAATAAAGCTAGCCATGATGGCCTTCTAATAATCTAGTTTATCCCCTTGTTTGATTGAAACCCTAATTAAATTCATTCGTCAAACTCAAACATTACAAGCTAAGCCTAATCAAAATAAAACTTGAATTTCTTGGAACCCTACCACACTTTGCTCTCACTGAACAGATCAGTAGTAGTACCTTTATCAACTGAAGGCAAGAATGATCTAATCCCATGACGTAGCACTCTTGACTCAACTTATTTTTGTCTCCTGCGTAGATATGTGTCATGACAGGTACTGTGAGACGGATGGTGCAAATTAATAGCAAGCCTAATCATCAACAGAAATATCGCCGTAAGGGCCGGCTGAGAAAAATATACAAATTCAGTACGAGCCACTTTGGAGGCACATGACCACTTGGCCAATTCACTAGCTTGCTTCTAAGCACAACTGATAGCACTGAGTCACATAAAGTAAGACGTTTTATCAAGACGCTAATCATATTGAGAGGCACCTTAACCATGTTTATTAACGATCCGGCCGCCATCAGTCCCGAAAAGGGGACGTCTTAAACCGAACCATCAGACAGCAAGTTGGGCAACTTGCCCTTCACAGACAAACAGCAATAATGCACAGGTTCAGGTTCAGACGTCACAATCCCAATCCCAAAAGCATCAGCCGCACAAGCCACTCTCCCATGATCCCCATCTCCACCACACCTGATAGGATATCTCCATTCACAGCTCTGAATCCATTATCCAACCTGTCATGCATTTTGCTGCCATCTTGATCACTCACTACTGGAAATTGCCAGTGACCTATCACTGTTCCGCGCATGCTAGAGGCCAACAAGCACTGACCAAGCCAAGTATGCAGGTGCTTGGTTCAGCTACACAAAACAGAGTTTGGTGCCCTACATCAGGATAGATGCCTAATTCATCGAGAAAGATGCAACCATACAAGGTAGCAATAAGTACAGCAACATTCTTTTTGTTAATTCACAACTTTGTACTTCATGTTCTTTGCATAAACAAACCGTTGCCTTTCCATATATAATAACATGAGTGGTGCCAAGGAAGTACTGAAACCCTACATCAGGAGACACACGCCTAAACTATTGATGACAAAGCGGCAATCATACAAGAAGGCAGGAAGGGGGCAGGCAGGTGAGGGCAGATGGCACAAACATTCTGCATTGATCTACAACCAACTGAAGCGGTATCTGTGTCAGCATCCAGTAATCCCTTGACCGGAACAAAGCACCATGATTGCACCTCCCACCAAACATGTTCCCTTCTTTCTGTCATGCTTTCCTTCCTGGCAATAGGATAACACAGGTGGCCGCCGTTCATGTCTTGTTTCCCACTGATCACTTACAACACCGCTCAGTGGATGCTGCTCCAAGTAACATCAAAAGGAAGCCTTTTCTCAAGTGTCCCGCTGCCTGCACTCTTCTTTTGACCGTAGATTGCCAGCTCAGAATTCATGGGCATTGATGAAGCCTTCTGCAAGTTCTCCATCACCTCTGATCTTGACATATTTTCCAGTGACATGGACAGAAGCTGGACATTGCAAGATACTGGGGGCACTATAGACCAGTTTGGCCAGACAGACAAACAGTTTGGACACCCTCAAGTAACCATAATTTGGAGGCTTTTGAGCTTTGCTTTCAGTAGGTATTTAACTGGATACATTTGACCTACTGTAGCAACCATCTTCAGATTTAGCTTTCAGTAGGTGGTTAACTGGATACATTGGATGCTTTCTCAAGCTTTTGATTCATGGAGTCTTCAGTTGAAACAACCCATCAGCGTTTTCCTTACCCTATCGACAACACGGTTCCTATTAGTTAGGCTGTTTGATAAGGGGAATTCTTTGCTGTCATCCAGCAGAAACCGGTAGACCTCCCATTGACGCTCCGATGCTGTTTGTCTCCCGATTTCAGCCTGAAATGAGGAAGGGAAAACATAAACACTAACTCTATTGTGAAAACTTATTTTGTACCTTCAGAATTAGCTTTTGCAGCGCTTACAGAGAAAATGCAGATCCCGAGTGCTTTTAGAGCCAAAGTAGCATCATAGAATACACGTGGCCGCCCCTTCCCGGACAGTTCAACAGGGTTAGCCACAAGGAGTTCTGTGTCAGGTCCACGGTTGACGATCATCACCCTGAGAGGATGGAGCATCTCGGACCTCATGCGTGACTGCAGAGCATCCTGCTTCTCCGAATCAATAACCTTCTTTCCATCTGCTTGCTTGATAAAAAGATCCACCTCTCGAAAACCTTTCTTGTCAGACCAGAACCGCCCATAAGTGACCTAATTAGAGTACCAAATCATGATAATGAGACACACATAATAATTAGAATTATATAGAGGTGATAAATAGGCACAGTGCTGCAAATCTATAACTACTTTTCTTTGTAAGCTGTCAATATTGCAGTCTTTGGTGACTATGCAATGGCCAGCCACACATTAGGAGTAAAAAAGAGGACAATAATTTGTATGGCTGTAAAAGGAAACAAGGATTGGCCAATAGTTCATTTCTTTTGAAAGGCCATGCTGCCAAAACTTCAACCTACTTATCTATTTGATTGCCAGTATTTTTCAGATATTCAAAATGTCTACAGTCCTCCCAGTACTTATTTTTCAGACAACCTGAATTTTGCATGGGGTGTGCTATTGAGGATAAAGAAGTCGTAACAAATCGTTAGCTAGGCACAAAAGTGCATATGTATATCTTCAAGTACCTTAATGCTGCAGTCCTTGAGTGTTCTCAACATGTCATAAATGAGCCCCTTCTGATCTACACAAATAATTTGGAGCAGCGTGCGCAGGGCTCAGGGAATTGTCAAATTTGATGCTGGCCTTCTGCACCTTTTTCATCTCTGCAGAAAGAGACCCTGAACTGCTCGCAGTCATCTAGTTCCAACCTGAACAATTCTTCAGATATTGTCGGCGGAAGAGAAGAGAATCCTTGCTGGAATCCTTCTGCCGATAGGATTTCACAAGTTAAGGAAGGACCCAAGGTAGCGATCAGCATCGAGCAGGTCTCTTCCTGCCTATCCTTCGTATGCAACAATTCCCTTCAGATAGAAACAATAACTGTCAAATATATAGTAGACTTATTATGCCATGCAACCAACAGTTGACATTATAGCAGCAGCAGCAGCAAGAGAGTGTCAACTCAAAGGGGGAGTTAATGCTTCAGCAAGATGCACAATAACATTTACAGAAAGATAGCGACTTACATGCCGTCAGTTATAAAGAAGAGGTTCACAACTCTCCCGTCAGGCGTCGTGGACACTTTGACTCTCTGGATTATAAGCTCGAGGTCCGACAGGATATGCGTCACGTCTGAAAATCGCATGGTGTAAGAATCTGGATGCACAGATATTTAGAGCACGAGGCAGGGCGAGACGTCCTCACCGTGCAACAGCCCCTTGCGGTCGTCTGAGAAGAGCTTGAGGAGGTAGAACTGCGGGGGCCCCGGTGGGTTGATGTCATGGTAGAAAGGGATGGAGTACGACGAAGGGCACATGGACATGAGCCGGTTCTTGAGGCTATCCCAGCGGATGTTGATGGACTGCGAGCGCGGCACGACCCAGAAGATCACGTAGCACCATTGCCCGTCCGTGGACACGTCTGCTAAATCCGAGAGAGACACGAAGTTTAGACGACAATGATGGAGTTATGGATTGCTGAATTATGAAAAAAGCTCCAATAGGGTCATGTACAGGTGAAAAGGTTGCAACGTTTTGTCAGTGTTATGCATATGATTGAAGCGCTCTCGTGATTAACTGTGTACACACAGTATTATGGACATGAAAAGTCAGGTGCCAACGCCTATGATTAAACAGCAGGCACACAGTAGCATGTACTCATAAACCCACTGACAGTGATTATACAGCACCACTTCCTGTCCTTGGACACGTCTGCTAACTCCGACAGAGACGCGAAGTTTAGACGACAATGATGATGATAGAGTAAAAGACATGGATTACAGAATAATGAAGCCCCAGACAAAACAGGGTCCTGTAACTGTAAGGCTGCAACGTTTTTGTCAGTTTTATGCTTATGATTGAAGCGCTAGTTAGCTGTGTGCACACGGTAAATTTGAAGCGCTATCGACTGACTGACAGTGATCATACAGTAACATGTAGAGACAGGGAAGTCAGAGGAGACGGCAACTTGGGCCGAGAAAAGAATCCCTGGCTTTTCCATCCAGCGAGTAAAAGAAATCACACGTGAGTGGGAGCTGTAGGCACAATTCTGGGAAATCGACGAACAAGGAACATCCATAAATAAATAAAAATTTCCAACAAAAAAAACAGGTCGAAAGGGGGTGTCGGAGGAGAGGAAAGCCATCCACCCTTCCTCACCAACCAAGGATAAACGCACACACACAACGTAGAGAAAAGGGCAAAAAATAATACAGTAATAATTGTGAAACGATAACGAAGCCGCCGTCAATACCGCCGGAAAAGAGGGGGGAAATCTAGCATAGGCATGCGATTCGAGGTCGCAATTGAGCCGGCCAATCTGGTTCTTGCGAGGATGGGCTGCAGGGAGCGGCAGCGGAACCGAAGCAACGATGAATTTTGGGGTAAAATTTTGGAGGGAAGGGATAGGAGGGCTCACCGCCGCGGGTGATGCGGAGGCCGAACTCGAGGATGGTGCGGCAGAGGTCGCAGCCGAGGCCGGCCTGGTCGGGGCAGTTAACGGTGATGACGTTGTCCTCCCTGTCCCCCGCCGCCAGCTCCATCACCACGGCGTCCTCCGCGCCGACCCCTGGCCCGAGGCCGCCTCCGCCCAGCACCATCCTCCCTCCTCCTCCTCCCCCTCCGGCGACTGGCATCTCCCGGCCGCCGAGATCCCTGATGGCCTGATCCTTCCCGGCCTCTCCTTCCCGTCCCTCGTGCGTGGCTGCGCTGGGTCGGGTTGGAAACTTGGAACTGTGGAGCAGGGTGCCGTGTTTTTTTTGTACGTGGTGCGAGGCGGCGGGGCCGTTTCTATCGGTGGCTTGCAGGTGGGGTCCCCGGCTGAGTCAGCGTGCGTGAGGCGCGTGCGGCGGGAGGTGGCTCGGGCCCACCTGTCAGGAAGCGGATGGAACCAAGTTTGTTTCGTTTCTGGTAGGCGTACGCGCGGGCTTGGATGATGGAGTCTGGTATTCTGGTACGAGTCAATGTGGTCAAACCTAACAGCATCTCTACTCGTTGACTGAACTTAGGCCGAAATTCAGATCTTTTTCCGGCCGGACGGCATAAGTTTTTGGTCTGGCTACGTCCAGTTTTCCACTCGGCTACCCAGGCCGAGTACCCAGACGAACACCAATATATTTGAATCTTTATCGTTTCCGCCGGCGAGTGCTTGGCCACAAGGTGTTCGACAGATACGCCCACAAGTTTGGCGACATATTTTTATTACATAACAGGGAAAACAACTCTCGGTCGTCGATAGGGATGGGCTCCTGCAGCGTGGCCGACGTGGCGTTGTCGTCCATCTCGTCGGTGAAGGCCCCCGGGTTGGAGGAAATCGAAGCAGACCTCGACGTGGGAGCATTCGGCACAGGCATGTTCGGCACAGAGGAAGGAGAAGCCGTGATCATGCACTACAGGATGGCCTGACATTGCGCCATGTACCAGGCCTTGACCGGCGAGCTCATCTTCGACGTGTCCTCGCCGCCCATGAGGAACTTGAGGTCCGTGTGGCGCTTCTTCGCGGCGTAGTTGGCCTTCTTCTCGGCGAGGTTGGCCTTGATGAGGGCCACCTTTTCCCCTTGTGTATCGATCAGTTTCTTCCAGCGCTGACGAGGTTTAATCTCGTCAATGCCTATTGTTATGGACTTGGGTTTTGGAGAAGATGGGGATGCTGGAGATCGCGGAACGGTTAGCAAACAAGCAACACGGGGACACGAGTTTTACCCAGATTCGGGCCTCCAGAGGGAAAACCCTACCCCTGCTTGTTTGCTCTTGATTACGGCGGAACCGAAAGTTACAGGGGTGCGCAGATGCAATCTGGCGTAGAGGTGTCTATGCGAAGGTATGAGATGCCCTCCTCGTCGTGCCTTCCTAGCCTTTATATAGAGTTAGGCTGGTCCCAGACACAGATCGAGTCGGTTACAGGTTTTAGGGTTTACCCCTTTGAATTTTCTATCTACTCTAGTCTTGCTCTCCAAGGATCCGAAGGCGTCATGGGCCTTGGCCACCCGAAAATCTTTATGGGCCGACATATATTTGTCGTGGGCCTTCCTTGGGCTAGACCAGTATGCTGAGGTCGTGTACCCGCGGGGTATAACCATGTCAAGCGCTCATCGCTCTTCTCAGCCTGCGCCCTCGTGTCGGCGAGGCATTTTTCGATCGAAGCCTGGAGACGCTCGGCGGGAGGTCCGGCGGCCTTGAGCATCTTCGCCTTCCCGCCGAGCTCAGTCTTCCTTCACCGGCGGTAGCCGGAGCCTCGGGGTTGTAGATGCCGTCCTTGCTCTTGGAGCGACTCAAGCGAGTGTCCCGCCACTTCTCGTAATGCTCGATTTTCTCGAAGACATGATGGAACTTGAACTCCATCTTCATGTCCTCTCGAAACAGAGCAAGTGCACGGCGCAGCTTCAAATGAAAGTGTGTCAAGTTTGTCAAAATGGAAGAGAGTGCACGATAAAGCTAGTGTTAGCGAGTACCTTGTTGTCCATGCTCTCCCCACTGGCTTGTGTGCGGTCGACTTCTTCCACGCAGTTGTGCCACTTTCTGCACGCAGTCTGGATGATCGCCCAATGGTTTGTTATTGCCTTCTCCCCTCGCTCCATGTGGATCTTGCGGTACTTTGGGTCGCACATGCTTCGCTCATCGAATGCCGCCTTCACGCGCCACCAATAATTGTCGAAATTTTAGTTCGCACCGGTGATCGGATCCATGCTCACCGTCTTCCAAGCTTCAGCGAGGCAGGTGTCCTCGGCCACGGTCCATTTGAGCCGAGTGTCCGCCGTCTTCTTCCTCTTCTTGCCTTTCGCCTCAATCTCGGCGTCCTCTGGGTGCGTCTGCTCGGCCTGTGTCTCCTCGGCATCGATGTCGGCGAGGTCCTGGGACTCGATGCCGCGCTCGGCGTCGGCCCGGGTCTGCTCTTCCGTGAAGAAGGAGGGGTGGTTGGAGGCCGAGCCTGTTGCGATCAAGTCATCCATGTATGCCTCGATTGTCATGCCGGCCGGAAGTGCGCCCGACATTCCGAATAGGTTGCGCGCGTCGTCCTCGCCGAAGGGCGCAGAGTGGGGCTTGCGTACGCCGAAGAGGCGGGGTAGGGGAGGTTGATGTCAACACCGAAGGCCAAAGGAGGGCGCGGCGTCGGGCTGGGGGAAGAGCACATTGGGGTTGAAGCCGCCGTCAAACTCCGGCGACGAGGAGTACCTCTGCCGAGCGCTCGCCTCCCGGAAGCTGGCGGGAGATCGAGAATCCGGCGGGTGAGCCGACGCTCGCCTGGCTTCCCCAATGTGGTGGGTACGGCGCGATCATCAACGCCGAACGCGTCGTCGCCGCCTGCTTCGCCTTCACCATCGATTGTTCTTCCACCGTCGCCTTCACCATCGCCTTCTCTCGCTTGTTGCGGAGCCGCCTCTCCTTCATGTCCTTCCGCTCGGCAGACGAGATCTGCCTGGCGTGCTCCCTCTTCTCCCACTCGGCCGAGGACATGCCCTCCGGCTTGGTCGGCGGCGCTCTTGGCTTCCTCGCCTTCTTCTCTGCCGGACCCTCGCCGAGGATCGATCTGGGTTGGATGAAACTCTTGGGCGGCATGCATGTCGGGCGGGGTGATCGGCGGAGCGTCGGGGGTGGGGGGAATGGGGAAGAAAGGTGGGAGCTCGGCGAATTGGCGGGAGTGGTGCCTTCTCTCGCCGACAGAGCTGGCCCACGCCTGATTACCGAGTCCGGCGTTCTCGCGTGCAGGGATCACGGTGCGGCTGGGTAGGCGGACGAACAGCTTGAAATCCGGACGAAAACAGGTCCACGGTACGCGATCGAGCCGATTTTGGCGTCAACGGCGTCTGGTATACTGACGCCAGCTTCGGCCGAAGCTCGGCCCGAGTTTTCTAGGCTCGCTTGTTGGGCTCGGCCGCGATTGGAGGTGGACGAGCCGAGCCTCCTTGATGGACCGCGACGACCTTGGGCTGGCTCGGGCTCGGCCCGTCCAGCTCGTTGGCTCGTTTTAGAATTCACCGAAATGGGCCTAAAGAGGAAGGCGGCAAGTGTATGGGCCAATTTCTTCTCGGCTTATGCGTGTCTAGGACCTTGGTCGTCTACGACCGTCGTCTTCCTTCGCTCACCTCGCTCTAGGGCAAGCCGTCGCATTTGGATGACGCAGATGCGTGACCCCGCCGCCGCCACGCCGCTCGCCACGCCCGCCCGACCTCTACTGCCCCTCCCGACATCTACCCATCCCTCCACGAGCTGGCAGGCAGCTGACGCCGGCGGATCGGCGGCGACCAACAAGGTACGCCGGCGTGGCCCGTCGATGACCTAACGCCCAGCTCGCGAGCTGCCCCGAGCTGGACGAACTCGTGAAGCTCGCCGAGCTCCCTTTCATGGCTCGCCCGGCGACGGCGAGCTGGCTGGCTCGGCCGTTTGGACCGAGCTTTCTCTTCGGACCGAGCGGACCGAAGTTGGCTCGCGTCCGGTATAGTCTGGGTAGGCGAGTGGAGATGCTCTAAGACAGATAGGCAAAGGTACCGATGCGGAGGTATACGGTACAAAACACGTGAAACATACATTCGATTAGAGAAATTGTAGTGCATTTTCTTATGTGTTTGGTTTCTTTCTCCCATGGTAGGAAAGACAATACTAATATGATCATAACCATCCGATCGATTTCATCTCCGATGACGCGATTGCTAAATAACAATATTTGTTGCGTTTAGTCCAAAGTCGGTTAGTGAAGGAGGTATGTGATGGCCTATAAAAGTGAGGTTGTCTGTCCATTTCTATCATGCTGGTCTTTTCGTGGGAGATCTAGGGTTTGCTCCTGGTTGGGCCTGGCTCGTGGGTCTAGATGTGGGGTGGAGACGGAGTTATCTGGATCTATAATTGCGGTAACAGATATGTTGTCTCATCTGAAGGTCTGAAGGTCTGAAGGTCTTCTTCTTAATCGAAAGCCTTGCTTGTTTGTGCTTGTGCTAAAGATCAACGATTCAACATCAATGGTCTTCATCAAGCCAATCGATGCTGGGGGAGGAAGCATCTAAGGAGGGAGAACCACCAAAGGTTGACAAGAAGATCCAAGAAGAGTGAATCTAAGGTATCGCCTAACCGGCTTCAAGATAGCGACTGAACCACATATACCAACACGCATTATATTTGTTGAACTGATTAGAATGTACCGTAGTCATTCCTCCTGGACCTTAAACCTGTAGGAGGGAGTACTACGGTAAGAGAACGAGGAACGTGATGCCTCCCTAAGCGAAGTAAACATGTATGATGGAGTAATTGTGCAAGAGAACACATAACTTGATGCCTCCCTCAACTGGCTTTGGAGGAACAGGATGAGAGTGGGGAAGAGAAACAAGAAGAAAGGCATCTGGCGAAGACAACAAACGATGAAATTAACAATAGACAACGAAGTTGAAATAGCCAA
The DNA here is from genome assembly GCA_030063025.1 of Avena longiglumis. Classification (NCBI taxonomy): domain Eukaryota; kingdom Viridiplantae; phylum Streptophyta; class Magnoliopsida; order Poales; family Poaceae; genus Avena; species Avena longiglumis. Next base: position 87,236,816 of record CP125974.1, on the reverse strand, counting down.
AGGACATAGAGGCGAGGCCCCGTAGCTCGATTCCCTCAACACTGCCTCCCTTTACTAAGATAGATAAAAGGCTCAACGAAAACACCATTAATTACAGCAACCGGTCGGCTACGACCGTCTGACGAAGACGCATGGCCTATCTAGGGAATTTTCCCCTGTGGAAGATTTAGTATTTTTAACTAATATAATGCTCTTCGTAAGCAAATTAGGAAAAATATGTGCCTTGCTATGGCCAAAACAAAAAAATAGTTTGCGTAGCTTCGAGGGGCACACCCTCCACCAGACCAAGATTTTTTGCTAAAACCCCTTCATATTTGCTATTTCTGCTAAACGCGTAATTCCTTGTTTGAATAAAAGGCCGGGCCATATTTTATCTCTAACTTTAAGCACTAATTTTACCAACACAACGATGAATTATATGTCACAAAAAACATTTCACTGGATGCACATTTCAGAGAACTTTCCGATGATATATTTTTTTTGACGACATATAACACATATTTTATTGACTAATTTATTAGCCAAAGTTTGGCACGCAAAACGAAGTGGGCTTCTTGTATTACTCCCCACTGTGAATAGTTCACTGGCGTTGGCGAAGAGAGAAAACTAGGTCTCCAAGGAAGATGAGCAATGGATATATGGAAGAGGGTGCGGGGGCGGCTTTCATCAGATATATTTTAAATTATAAATAATTATTTTCTTCAATCTAAATTAATTGACTTAGATTTATTTTGGTTTGGATATATCTAGCACTAAAACGTGTCTAGATACGTCTGAATCTAGATAAAATCCGAATCAATTAATTTAAGTCGAAGGAAATACAAATATAGCACGGTTCGACCGCCTGAGTGTATATAGCATTTTTTCTTTTGTCACGCTCAGCTCCACGCTCTAGCTAGGTCACACGTGGTGGTGACGGATGGGTGGCTACCAACCGCCGCCTTTCCATTCTGCCTCACCACCCAAAGTTTTCTTTCCATTTCTGGGAAGACATGGCAGATCTCGCCGTACACGCATCTAGACGCACGCATCCGGATCATAGAAACCTGTTTGTGGGAGGCAGCCGGCCGCAGGCATGGAGGCGATGAGATGCCCATTTATGTTCTCCTTTTCCTTGACATCGATCGTTGCCGGATAAGTTTGGAAAATCTGTTATCGGCTGGACCTCTTCTTCTAGATTAGGTTAGCTGCCTAGTTTGAGGAGAAGGAAACCTGTTTGTCTCCGAAACTAAAAAAAAAGAGAAGGAAGAAATGGATGATGGACCGATCCCATGTCGATATCTGTTTCCATGTGAAGCTAGCTAGCTAGCTAGCGCAATCAGTACACCCTGCAACGTGTGCCCGATCGACCGAATCCGTCGCACCTCTGCATCCATGCCAATGATGCCATATGCACGTATGGCACGTGGTGCGGTGGCGGGGTGCCGCGTATTTTTGTTACTACTACCATGTCTTGTATTCGTCACGAACAGAACGGCATATGTGTATAGTCACCACCGTAAAAAAAATAGTCTGAAATGAACTGGTTAAATAAGTGCACTTACGAATGTCCTCCGAAATTCTTGAAACATTTATCAAATTCTCTAGCATGTTTGAAAAGCGTCTTCGTCCAAAAATCCCAAGATCTGTGGATGGATAGGAATACTAGAAATTTGAATTATTTACCCTCAAAATTGCAATGAAGTTGTGGATCAAGGATCTAAAAAATTGAGGAATTTATATTGCTGTAAATCTCTAGAATCTGACATATGGCTCCCATTTGTCAGTTTCCTCCTCTTCTAGCTAGAGTTGGCGTGTGTGTGTGTGTGGCTCGATCTGCTGTGTGCACCACGTCCGGCCAACCCCTTTTCTATTATCTTTTTTTTTTTTGAAGTGGAACTCCACGATTCCATTAAACTTGCACAGCTGACTCGCTGGCCACCAGAGCACTAACAGCATCAGGGACATTGTCTTGCCAGATCAAACGATGATCCAACTGCCCAGCACCTAATTGTGCCATAGTGTGCGCTGCTTTATTACAACACCTTGGAGCAAATAAAAACTCGCACGAAATGAAGTTTAACTGAGTAAAGGACCTAATATCACGAAATAACATGCCTTGAGGTGATCGATTACTTATTTATTAGCTGATTTTTGCTCATACGCTATCTTGGATCCCGAAAGGGTAACAAACTCATTACTTCCTCCGGTCCATATCGTACACAAAGTTGAGAACATTAATATCGACCGGAGAGAGTAATGTTTTTGATATTATGGATATTGATATTTTTTATATTCTTGATCAAAGCTTGACTTTATCAAAAGAGTTTTGTTATAAAAACTTACAACACAAGATAAATAAAAACGAAGAGAGTATAGTTAATACCTTGAGAGTGAGATAGCAAGTTGTCAATAGTTTATTTCTTACGAAATTACATCGATCTATTAATAATCAGCTTAGCCAGTGACCGATCGGTCAACTCAACACGGTGACAGTATATATAGGTGCATGCATGTGGCCCCAGTGAAAGCTGCAAAAACTGGGGAAACCGACGATGGAGACCGACTGCTAGCTAGCTAGCTAGCGGCAATGCATCGCTCCGCTCGTTGTTTTCAGGTCGTGCGTGCGTGCGTGCATGTGTGGTGACTGGTGTGTGGGTGTTGGCGTGCGAGGAGCACCAAAGGGCGGCGCCATTTCAGCCCCGTCAAAAGCTTACTGGTCTCGTGCGTGAGGCTAGCTATCTACTCGCGATCGAGCCATCGTCGATCGATCGGTCGACCTGTGCCTCTTGCCTGCATCGTGGAGTCGGGAGATTCTTCTTAATTTCTAGCCGTATCTCTTATCTTAGCTCTAGAAATTCAAGCTAGTCCTCTGGTTCATCTACGACGCAGTTTCTCGATCGATCATCGCGAGTCACTAAAGGACAATTAATATATATATATGTCCGCATCTCAAAGATGTTCTCCAGAGATTTGGCGATGGCGATGAAGATGGTACAGTAGTATGTCTGGATTTTCTTCATCTCTCTCGATCGATCACTCGTTAGTGCCCTTTTGACAGTCTTCTCCCTGCCCCTTTCGGTTAGCGTCTCTCGCTTGCTCCTAATGTTACACAGTATGCATTGGTACCCGGTGCATTACCAGAGTGATCCGCAACAAGAGCAGGCCGGAAGCAAAGTGCTAATAGTATTTGACACCATATCCATTCTACCCAATAAAATATTTGCCAATTGTTCTGCCCTGTGCCTCCGTTTATTCTTAGGATGGGGAATTGACTTTCCTTTATTTATTTTATTATCTAGCGGTTCTTATTAGTAGTCAACTTTAACAATCTATGCTTCTAGTAGTCCCTGTTCCTTGAAATGAAGAATTGACCTCACCGTTTTCATCTAGTGGTTTTCTTAATAGTCAGTATTTAGGATGTCCTTGTAGCTGATTTTCCTCTTTGTTGATGTCAGGGCGGCGGCCCCGAAAGGTGGACTGCATGGGCGTCTCTTTAGCGAGCGACGTGGCAGTGGTGGTGGTACCTATCTTCGGTCATGTGGATGGCGAGGAGCGGACGTTGGGGGGCTTTGGCGGTGGCGGCATCTCCCGGATCGTGTGTCGGAGGCCTAACTCGCATCATGGGCGCATGACGGGAGTGCACGAAGGTTTTTTCGGAAGTCACACCCGGCAAGTGGCGGCAATGCAGGCGGGTATCATGACCCGTTTGGGGGCGCCGCTAAGGCTACCTTCTCCGCGATAGGGCTCCGGGTGAAAACCCTTGACCCTCGGTCTCGGCGGCGGAAGCGCGGCACGTCGTTACCCTCTTGGGGGCGTCGTCGTGGAGCCCCGGTTTATCCTGTTCTCGGACCGTTGTCTTAGGTGGCAAGTTGTGGTCATTCGCGTTTTCTTGTTTTATCTCGATCTGCTTTGTAAGGGGTCTCCCCTCCACCTTGTATCAGTTCGGACGATGTGGCTTTATTTATAAAACGGAGCGAAAGCCTATTTCGAGAGAGTTTGCGGGCTTTTTTGGCACCGATGCCAGGGTTGGAAAATTGGCAGCGAGCGTGCTGTGGCTGCCCTAATAGGATCAGGAATGGAGCAAGGAGAACTAGACATTTTGTATTGACAAGAGTTGTAGTGTGTAGAAAAGACTGGCAGTGGCAACCTGGATATCCACGCACACATTTTCTGTGTGTGCTTCCATCATGGTGATGTTCAATCTTAACACAAGTCGTACAAGGAAAAATAAGTTTTGTATTGAGCAGCACATCCCTAGACCCAATTGTGTGATAGCATAGTCGTAGTAGAAGTGTAGAATCAGTTGTTAGCCGCATCCCGTGCCTCGAAGAAGCAGATTTGGTCCATTGCACCATTTCAAACAAGATACCTGGAGAAGGGAATCATTTAAAACTCTATGCATGTACTTGTGGTCTCAAATTCAACCAACCGCCTGTAGCATGAAAATGGTTCCCAGAATCGAAGAACTCAACAAAGAACACTGAAATAAAAAGACCTGTCCAAGAACTTAGCAAGAAAGAAGAACTAAACTCCTCAGTTGTCCCTTCTGCTCCACAAAATGTGCAGCATCCCATGGATACTGCTTTTCAGGAATTGGAACGATATATAATATGAAATAATTTATCACTGGAGTGTCCCACACGATGAGGAAGCAATCAAATACGTTGCACTCCTTCAATCCAAACTACTCCAATTATTGACAAAAGGGTCATATCTGAAGCACCACACACATCTGCTAGCGGTATCAAATTCAACCTTATGTCGACAGCATTTAACAGTTTGGAAACCAAACAAAAACGTCAAAGAGCACCCCTGAGATAAGAAGAGTGCACCAAACATTGGGCAATAAAACTTTGAAAGTTCATCTCTTGGCGGTGTGCTTGGTGGTGTGTTATTGCTAAGGTTGGCTTGAGTACCCTGTTTCTACCAGATCAAATAATAGAAATAGTCCACTTGCTGTGACTTTCAAATTGCAGAATCAACTCAGAATCATCAAATTATTAAAAAAAAATGAAAGAACTCAATATGGATACCTTTTTTTGACATGCCAGTATGGATACTTAGAATACTATGTAATGGAAGAAAAGATTCTTCAAGTTAAAGTTCAGGGAGAACAAAAATCTGTTTGTGGACAGCTTAATCAAAACAAACAATAACCAAAAAAAAAAAAAACAGCAGGGGTGCATGAGAGGTTGTAGCAAATTGTAAAGTTGTATGTTATTGCCCAAATCAAAACATTGAGTGAATTATTCTGTTCTCTACACCCTAAATAGAATTATGCACCCTAGTCCTTCTCAGCTGCATAATGATTCAGAGGTATCCAAGCAGAATTTTTTACCTTCTTTGTAGATGCAGATAGAAAGGTCAACCCACAATATTACATCACAGCAAGAGTAGTCATTCAAATAAGAAACAAGAGAGTATACTCCCAAATGCAGAGAAATAGAGGAAAAGGTAACTATTTAACATGAATGGGATAACAAGTTCCATACCGAAGACACTTGCTTGAAATGACAGGAAATAGAAACAATTCCCAATTTTGATAGCATGGAATTGCCTATTGCTAACCAGCAATGTTCAAGGCGACAAAACAGAACGCATCCGACCGAACATGAACAGATAGGAAAAACAATATGAAGTAGAGAAAGGAGCATATCTGAGCCAGTGCAAAAAAAACATGAACAGTAGGCCCACGCCAAGTACATGAAGCTGAAGCGGCTTTCAGTGACCAAGTGATCATGCGCCTCCAAAGTGGCTCGTGCTGAATTTATATTTTTTTCTCAGCAAGCCTTACTCCATCGGGTCACAGTACCTGTCATGAGTCATGAAATATATCTAGGAGACAAAATAAATTGAGTCACGAATGCTACGTCATGGAATTGGATAATTCTTGCTTCCATTAGATGGAGGTACTACTGATACATTGAGTGGGAGCAAGTATTGTAGGATTCCAAGAAATTTAAGTTTCATTTTGTTTAGGCTAGCTTGTGTTGGAGAGAATGTATGAATTTATTTGGGCTTTCGATCAAAGAAGAGAACAAATCTGGGGATTTACATTCCATGGTTGTTTGAAATGATTGACTGAAGAGAAATTTTCAGGAGGCTTTCGTGTCCTTCAAATTTTTTATCACAATTAACATAAGGTTACAGCTTATGCTAAAATCCTCTTTGAGTTGTCCAATGCATGCCAGAGCTCAAACAGTAGTACTGGTGCTACATATGCAGCCTTCCCACAAGTTCCATATTCAAGAACAAATATTCAACTAGCTGGAATTTCATAATTACAGAATCAACTTGGATCCTTCAAGCCATCCATTAAAATTTTGAAAAGGACTGAATTTGCATACTAGGGACTCAATACGAAACATAGAAGGCTGGGTAATGGACAAGGAGGTTCTGCAAGTTGCAATATGATCTATCAGAACAAAAGAGGAAAACATTGGTCATGGACAGCTTAACCAAAAGAAAAAAATGAAAAGAACAGCGGTGACTTTTTTTTTTTGAGCTGACAGTGATGACTATTACCCCAGTCTAAATTAGAAAACAAAGTTATTTTCCACTACAAAAAAAAAGAAAACATCATAAAAAGAAAGAAATTATTTGACACCAATGCATGAGAGGTTGTAACAAATGGTTCAGTAATGTTTCCAACTGCAAAACAATAGCACACCACAAGTATTTGACACAAATGGATAACAAGTTGCATGCCAAATACACTTGCATTAAAGTTAAGTAAATAAAAATACACTGCTACCTCAACCACTAGGCCTCTGCCCGGTCCTCATGCACAAACAGATAGGAAGACCAAACTGAAGTAGACACAGGGGATATGACAATCCAAGCCGGCGCCACAAAATCAGATGAATAAACCCATGCTCAGCAACTGATATCCAAGCTAAGTACATGAAGCTGCTGCTGTCTTTTAGCAACCATCTGATGATAGTTCCACGAAACAAGGAATATAAGGTGCACCATCCAGGAATTCTCCAGAATTGCAGATAACATGGACTTTCCGAGTATCCATATCATACGACACTGTCATCCTCTCCTTGTCTGTAAGGAAAATCAAATTGCAGTCTGGATGAATCGCAAACATTGCATACGAAAACATCATATAGGACTGATCGTCTTCATCAACCTGCCTCCCGAATAGTTCAGAAACATTAACAGTATGCTTCAGTGTCCACTTCCCACTACTGTAGTCCTCAAGAACCCATACATAGAGTTTGCAACCATTATCATCATCTATCTGCCACGCATATAAGCATCCCTGAGAGTGCCCAATTGAAGGATAACTATCGACATCAGGCATGCCATCTGGCATTCCAATTTCTCCCCAAACCTTCCCCTCTAGGTCCACTGTGACTGTCGTACCATAATGGGTAGCAAAATGAATGGTGCCATTGAGTAAAACACATTTTGGTTTACTAGCATGAAAAGTCTCGTACACCCACTCACTCTCCGCGGGAGTCCATCGCTGAGTTTCAGATGAGAAGATGCCTACTTGTGTGAAGTCGCCAAAACCATTATCTAGGGGTGCAAACACCACAAAGTGGGACGGATTGGCTGCGTCGGAAGCAAAGAAGTATTCTTCTAAATAGTCGTAAATCACAGGAACATCGTCCTCTGGATCTGGTAACACGATGGTAGGTAACACATTCCACTGCCCAGTCACAGGATTGCACACTGCAAATCCGAACTTCTTCCTGTTTTGCCATTTATAGGACTTCCAGTATTTGCAAAGGAGAAGGCCGCCGCAGCATTGTTCGACCTCGACACGTGAGTACCTCCCACGCAGGAAAGGGAGAGAAGGGTCAACCATTGCGGGGCCTCGCCCGGACAGATTGCAGAAACTGAGGCCGCAGCTCCTCGTGTTGTAGAAGAAGCCGGTCATGGTCTGTGGACACCTCTTCCGGATTTCAGGGTCGGAGCAGAGCCCGAGCCACGGCTTCGACACGCACTTGAAGCGGCAGAGGGACCTGTAGGGCACCCGCGACAGGATCTCGACTAGCGGCCCCTCGGGAGTTCCGCCGTGAGCTGCTGCTCCTTCTCGTGCTGCTGCATCTTGTTCATCTAGAAACAGTAGGGAAGGTCGTTTCTTTCCCCTTTGTTGGAATCAAGATCGGAGGAAGAGCGAGGAGGGAAACATACCTCAAGCGAAACCTCGGTGGCGGGAATGGCGGCGGAGGATGGGGCAGCGGAGCGTCCTCGTCACAGCCACGGCGGCCGATCGCCGGCGGATGGCCCTGCGCCGTGCAGCCATGCTCGCCTCCTCCTCGTCGCATCGCTTCCTCGGCTCCCGGATCTAGGGTTGCGGCGGCTGTTTAGCGCTCGTGTGAATTTGACCCGGTGACTGAGAAATGGGCACCTTTAGCTTCCAGTTCCAGATGGAAGTGAAATGCGCCCTCCTCGAAATACTTTACAGTACAGTAGAAAAAAATAAAACAATTAATGTGTGTCTATTGCATAAAATAATTTTGTGCACATAATTGTATTATTAGTAATACACACCGTGTAGTACTAGCATCTAAACAAGGTAAAAGTATCATCTGTGCTATTAGTAGTACGGACATTCGATAAAAGTATCATGACTATATGTAGGATTGTAGGGTCTTATAAAACCATGATACTCCCTTCGATACGGTTTGTAGGACGTTTTATAAAACCATGCGTTTCCAAAATTCCTCTCCTCCAAGAAGCGTTAGACTTAATCATAGAATTAATGCGTCTATTTTTTCTCTCCACTTCCTACTCCATGCAGCCAAGAAATTAATTCTTGCATGCAACTTCACCATGGCATGCGTCAAACTCCTTGTTTCTATTGAGTAATTACGTTTAATAGGGCGCCAAATAATTAATAGGCCTATTTTCTCCTAATGAATTTGCATATTTCTGACACAAATCTGGCCCTAATCAACGTCCACCTAGGTCTCAACAATCTCTCTAAAACGCCCTCCGAACCGTGACGGAGAGAGTAGGATAATTTCCGCACCAAATCCTGTCCCGAATCCTATTTAACGCATCGATTTTAAACACAACTTATAAGGACACCCGATTTCAAAGGGTCATCCGGGATACGGCGTAGGATATGGTATGACAAATAGCATGTGGATATAAATTATGCGAAAATTGATTAGCATAATCCGAGTGTCTCAATCTGGATAATCCGATTTTCAAGTCAAACATCAATTTCAATCTCAAAAATTTAGTAATTGTTTAGTTGTCAAGTTCATTTGATAAACATGTCTAGTTTTGAATTTTATTACCATCTCTCTAGTTTATTAACTAGTTGATTCCTATGAGGCTAAAAGGTCAAATTGCTCTCGAAAGTTTACTAGAAATATAATTTTATCTTACTATTTTTATTTTTGGTTCGAGCCTAAGTCTGACATATCCACATTCAAATCCGCAGTCGATTTTGTCCGCTCCACTCCGAATCCAAAAGAATAATATGGTAAAGATATGGTAGAAGCATAATTCGACACGCTTAGACCCCTAGGAAAGAAGAAGATAAAGTAGTCGACGCCTTCTAACAATTTTTATACATAAGGATAAGGGCATCTCCACCTCGGCAATCCAAACGGCTGACCCATATGGTTCGTTTCTATCCTTTTGGGTTGGGCCGCTGTCGCTTTTGGGTCGGGGTCCGGTGTGATCCAGCTGTCCGCGCTTGCCATCGCGAACGCCGACATATTTCTAGTGTCTTCCCACCGACACGTCATCTTTCGCCTTTCTTTCCCGCCACTTTCTGTCAGTTCTGGGCGTTTTCCGCCGTGTCCAGGTGCAGCCATAAAAAAGGGAGGTCGTTGAGGTATTTTCTGAAGGGAATATGCCCCGAGAGGCAATAATAAAGTGGTTATTATGTGTATTTCAAGTATATGATAGATGTTTATTTTGCATATTATAATTGCATTAATACGGAAAAGTTAATACATGTGTGTTTAATAAATAAAGAGAAAGTTCCTAGTTATTCCTCTCTCTCATAAACTAGCTCGTTGATTAACAAGATGATCAAGGTTTCCTGATTATGGACATTGGATGTTGTTAATAACAAGGTCACAACATTAGTGTAATGATGTGATAAACATTCATCCGAAGTATAGCATTACGATCAAAGTCATTGAGTTTATATTGCTATAAAATCATACGAAGTGATCCTAATCCTTAGACCATGAGATCATGTCAATCACTAACACCGAAATAGTATCTTGATAACATCAAATGTCACATCGTAACAGGGTGTTATAAAGATGGGTTCAGTACTACTAAAGTGTTATATTGAGGCCCATGGATCGAGAGTGGAATTTGTTCATCATGATAACAGATAGATATACTCTAGGCCCTCTCAGTGATATCACATTGATTAGCTTGCAAGCAAGTGATTTGATCACTAGAATGTTATATCACGGAAACAAGAAAAGAGTACATGTCAGTAACGAGATCAAATTAGGTATGGAGATACCGATGATCGAATCTCGGACATGTAATATATCGCGAAACAAAAAAATTAAGATACTAGCGTAAAAGGTTCTGACGATCACAAGAAAGTCATCATTGAATGTGTGGGAGTCAGTACGGATCTCCAGGTCCCGCTTTTGATTATTGATCTGAGAGGGGTCTCGATCATGTCCGCATTATTCGCGAACCATAGGGTGACACACTTAAGAAACACTGCCATCCATTTGGAGCAAAAAATTTATGCCGGAAAGAATAACAAGCGCACGAATTTATTTCACTAGATACCGAAACGGGTTTTTGGGTGAAATTGCAGAAAGTGTTTTTTGCATGTGAAATGAAATACTAGCAAGGGGTTATATGTGAATGTTTGTCATTAAAGTAATTGACAAAATTCTGAATAAATAAGAGGAGTTTTATTTAATGAGAATTTGCATTAAATTTGGTGGAAATTTAATGGGAATTTGAGTGGGTTTTTGAGTGGAGGAAATTGAAAGGCATTTTATGAGTGGAGTGTCCAATGGAGGGAGGGCAAGGGGGCAGCCCCATGCTCTGGCCACCCCCTTTGGGTTCCCCCTCCTCCTATGAAAGGAGCCCCCCTCCCTCTCTCTCACTCACACCTCCTCGTGAAGGATCTCTCTCGCTCTCTAGTATTTATTTCCCATGTTCTCGGACTAGCGAGATACATGTTCCCGGTGGTTATTCGAAAAGAAAGAGTTGTGCTTCCGCTGCATCGCTGGAGCGAGGAGGCGGAGGTTGCTCGATGCCTCGGACGTGTGTGCGAGCACGTATGCGCCACTGATTTGCGGTGCTAAGGACTTCCTCTCGATCTTGAGATTGGCAAGAGATCGTCTACATCAACCACGAGTTTGAACTCGTTAAGATTTGTCGGTCTTCAAGGGTATGTTCTATATGGATGTATATCCGCCCATTGTTTGTATCTAGTAGATAGATCTTGATACATAGTTGTTTCCATCGTAGAATTTTTTATGTTTCCTATGCTGCGAACCCTACAGTGGTATCAGAGCCGGATCTATGCGTATATGCTTTGCACGGGTAGTACACATATGAGTATGTGGGCGATGATGATCATGTTATTGCTTCTTAGTTGTATTTTGGATATTGGTGGCATAGTGGGATGAAGCGGCCCGGGCAAACTTTACATGTCCTCGCACATGAGACCTGTTCCACCCTTGAAATGCAACTAGTTTTACATAAGTGGCTAGCGGGTGTCCGTCTATCCTACTATAGTCAATATATAATTTGCAATGAATTGTCAACAATTTGATTATCCTCGTTGTGGTTCATGTTCATAGGTAAGAACGGTTCTATCTTTGAAAGCCCTAAGCCACGTAAAACTTGCAATGGATAAATTAGAGGCATCTAGTTTAGATTGTTGCTGGGCTAGTGTCATGATATGGTGATGTTGTAAGTAGAAGTATAAGTTGATACTCTTACAACAAGCATAACGTGTAAGTTCCTTAGACCTTGAACTTACACATAGAGGTATGATAGTGATCATACCACGATGCACATGATGGAGATCAAGTGCAAGAACCATATCATTTTACTTATAAACATGTGATATTTGATTGCATCTTATATTGCTTGTTTGGCGTTTTATTAGCATAATAAGATGATCCCTCATTTAGATATCAAGATAAGAATTTGTTCTTCCTTAAGTATGCATTGATTATGTTTCGTCGCTCCAAGACATCACGTGATGATCGGGTGTTCTTGGATCCATGATCATATTTCGGGTGTAAGACAGTTACACATGCGAATACTAAGGTTCTTACTTGGCGAGCCTAGCGTGTACATACATGGTCTCGGAACACGGACCGAAAGGTTAAGCATGAGCCATATGGTAGATATGATGCCTATTGCTGCTCGCCTTTGAATCTACACCGACTCACGTGATGATTGGACTTGGAGTAGCGGATTTGGTTCATGTAATCACCAAAAAGGCACGAGAGATGTTGTTTTTGAGTGGGAGTTCATTCTTAATATAGATTAGTTGAACTCAATTTATCATAAACTTAGTCTAAACTTTACAAATTCTGTTGTAGATGGCACCACCTGCTTTTAATTTCAATGTGTTCATGGAGAAAGAGAAACTTGCAACGAATGGTAGCAACTTTACCGAATGGGCCATGAATTTGAGGATTCTCCTCTCTGCTGCACAAAAGCAATTTGTGCTAGAAGCGCCGCTAGGCCCCCCACCATTCGATGATGCCCCTGACGAGGAGAAGAATGTCTATCAGACTCGTCAAGAGGACCACAACTTAGTTCATTGCGGCATATTGTATGGGCTAGATCCAGAACTTCGAAAGTGTTTTGAAAACGGCAATTGATGGCTTGCACAGCTTATGTGGAGCCTGTTGGGAACCCTAAGAGCAGGGTGTGAAGCAGTACAACGGCAAGTCTTCCCTCAGTAAGAAACCGAAGTTATCGAACCAGTAGGAGGAAGAAAACGTCACACAGGTGTTGCAAGCAACGCGGAGACCTGCACAACACAAATTCAATACTTTGCCCCAACTAACAGTGAGGTTGTCAATCTCACCGGTTGCTGTAACAAAGGATTAAACGTATGGTGTGGAAGGTAATGGTTTGCAGCAAGTAAACGAGTAATATTGGAAGATGTATCAATGGTAAAGATTGGACCGGGGTCCATAGTTCACTAGAGGTGCTCTCCTTAGATAAACAACATGGCATGAAGGGTAAACAAATTACAGCAGGTCAATTGACAGGAACTGCGCAAGGCATAACAATGCAATTATTAGTCAGAAAGATCCTATGAGATTCGATTGGGCAATACAACACGATACATAGACCGCCATCCAACTGCATCTATGACTAGAAGTCCACCTTGAGATTATCATCCGAACCCCCTCAAGTATTAAGTTATAAGCAATAGACAACTGCTTTAAGCAAAGTGTGTAAGGTAAACAGTCCACATGTTCCATGAAGAAGAGACCATTGTTTTCTCCCTAGTGGCAATAGCATATCTACAACAGAAGATATTTCTGTCACTTCCCTTGGAAACTAGAGGCATGAACCCACTATCGAGCATAAATACCCCCTCTTGGAGTCACTAACAACTTGGCCAAGATAGCTACTAACAACGGAGAGCATGCAAGATCACAAACAACACAAACATGATAAAATCATAAAGACAAAACCATTAATCAAACCAACATAATAATATTAATATCCATCGGATCCCCGCAAACACAACATGCATGATTACAAATAGATTAGATCTTGATTATGAACGGATCTCACAAGATCTATACATGAATGCACAAAGGAAGAGATACAACCATCTAGCTACTACATGGACCCATAGTCCAAGGTGGAACTACTCACGCATCATACCAGAGAGAAGGCCTCCGGGATGATCTCCCTTCCGGCAGGGTGCCGGGAAGAACTTCAGATCCCCCTCGATCTAGGGACGATGGTGGCGGCGGCTACAGACAGTTTCGTGGAGATTTGATCGGGTCCTTAGGGTTTCTGCATCGAGGGCTTCTTATAGGCGAAGGGAGAGCCCGAGGCGGCGGCCCGAGGGGGCAAACCCTACCCAGGCGCGGGGTAGGGCCCACCCGCACCTGGGGGGAGGGGGGTTAGCTACCCTGGCACGCCTCTTCGTCTCCCATATGGACTTCTTGTTCTCCACGGAAAGTAATTGACTTTGACGTTTGTCCCGTCCAATTCCGAGAATATTTCTTTACTAACTTTTCTGAAACCAAAACAACGGAAAGCAGTATCAGCATTTGTTGCAACTTGTTAGTAGGTTAGTACCAGAAAACATGTAAAAAGCACCTCAAAGTGTAGACAATCAAAGCAAAGTAGATACTAAACAAGCATGGAGCATAAAAAATTATAGATACGTTTCCAACGTATCAACATCCACAAGCTGAACTCCTGCTCGTCCTAGAGTAGGTAAGTGATAAAAAGAATAATTTTTAAGGTGACATGCATCCTCACAATAAAGATCCAACCATTTGCAAGCATTGAAAGCTGGGATAAAAAAACTCTAAACATGTGCATGAAAGATGAAGTTCTAACAATAGGACATAGTAACTATGCATGCAATATGACAAGCTACAAACAAATATCATGAATAATATGCATTGAAAAACATTTGTTTGTTTCACATACAGAAAAACATAGCATAGTGGCAATCAGCTTGCCCCTCATAGAGTAGCAATATAGATGCAAAGGACACCTTCAAAGTTTACAAGGATGACTAGAAACAAATAGCACAAGAAAAAGTAATAACACAATATGCATCAATTAATAAGTTTTGAAACACTGCACACAGAATGACAACTATGCTCTCTTAATGGTGCCTAAAAGTAGAAGGTGGAGACTCAAATAATGGTGAAAGAAAGACCTTTTTGTAAAGAAAGCAGGGATTACAAGTTTCAAAAAGAGTTTCCAAAAATTATGGTACTTGTTAGCTTTCAGCCTTTATTGCCCCTATCATAAGCATCTTGAAGTGGTTGAGGTTAAAGTGGCGAAGATGGAGTATATGCTTGACGAAGTATAAGTTGACAATCTCAAGTCCCTTGAATACGAGGCCACACCTCATGTATACTCAACTTTGGGTCCAGGTAAGTTCTTGTCATTATAAGTATTTGCATATCATTGAGAACCGCCAATAGGGTATCTTCATAGTCAATACCATAACGCTGCTTAAAACCTTTGGCTACCAGACGAGCCTTGTGCCTATCAATAATATTTAATATTTTATATATCCATTGACAATCAATAATGTTTTTACCTTGTTGTGGTGGAACAAGCCTCCATGTTTTATTCTTCATGAGAGCTCCAAATTCCTCATCCATCGCCTCTTTCCACTTCGGATCATTCAAGGCTGTTTATAAACTTTCAGGTTCATCAGTTGTACTTGAGAGGCACTACCGTATTGTGCCATCGGTGTATTCCTTAGGCCGAAACACGCCTTTTGAAGCACGTGTAGCGGGCCTAGATGCAGCAGGCACCAGCTGGTGCTCAGGAGCAACCGATGCAGAGGATCCCCCATGGCAGGAAGCAGCTAGAGACATCGCTGTCATGGCCAATGGATGAGATCGTAGAGGGCGCCATGGGTCCCCGTTTAGCCAAATAGCCTTGAAAGTGCTCTTCGTAGGGATAAGGCGTTTGACACGTGCTTTCGCTACGACGAGACGGCGACCACCCCTGCAAACAAGGAGGCATGCCACAAGGCGGCTGACATGCTGGGCAGGTGCATCAAGGTCAACGCTGACATGATCAAGGCGCTTGCGGCGAGTCTGGACGACGACGACGATGAGGAGTAGATCGGAAACCAGATACAGCGAAGCCTAACTTCATCTCGTTGATTAGATTGTCACTTTCTTCTTCTTTTCTTAGCTCTTGATTGTGATATTCTTGTCTATATGCTACTACATGAATTCTCATAGTATTATAGTTCTGCTTCATGTAGCCTCGTGAACTGGCTATGGACATGTGCATGTGTATGGAGCAAGATTTTGGTTCCTCAAAAAGAAATTTTTCCCTAAGGGGCTCCGGATTTTCGATTACCGCGGTTACCGAGAAATCTTGAACGGTTACAGAACAAATTTAAAAATCGAATTTTGAATTTTAAGATTTCCTAGAACTATTTATTATATTTGTAAATTTGAATTTCAAGATTTCCCAGAGCTACGGAGGTGCCTCCAGGAGAATGTAGACGCGATCAACACACTTGCGGCATTGCGTGAGGTGGTCACGCCATGGAGGTACGGCTAAGGGGCGACACCGATCCGTCCCGCTTCGTAGTTAAAATTAATTAGGCTAGTTGTACTTTTTTTAGAAAAAATCATGCAGTTTAAACTAAGTTCACCCCGCAAAAAAAAACCAAGTTCTTATTTTCAGGCGCTTATACTGCAGGTTGCCGCTTGCAACCATACACGGAGAACAAGGACGAGGTGATTCCTCCTTTCCGTATGCATCTGGTGAATTTGTCGAGGACATGCATGTGTGTGTACATAAAGAGGCACGCTGTATTGGCGAAAATACATAGGAGAAGCTAGTGCAATGGGAGGATGATATCACGGTCGTGTTATCACTTACTTTTCTACTGCTTTCCTACTTTGCCTATGGTAGTAAATCGCTGGAATTTTGGTGATAGGGTATTTAGTTGGATTAAATTAACACAAAATTGCTAATGATTTCAACCACATTTGTACAAGTAAAGAGTCATGTGGCCAAACAAAGAGATAAAAAGGGGATTCTCCACCAGAAAATGGTTGGACAAAGCTTATAATTTGGTAAAATATATATATATTATTGCAGAAACTTTCAAGCAAACAGAACTTCACGACTAATTTTCGTATGCCATATCCAAGACCATGCAAATGAAACATCAATACATCATTATTTTCACCAGCAATTATACACGCTCAACGGCTCCATGGTCTCGACATAGTCGGTATAATACTCCGTCCAAATGTGGGCTATACCATCATGCCCTGTTTCCTCTCGTTGATCTCCACCTTACCATGTTATGCTTTTCTCGTGTCGTTGCTCGGCTTGTGTCGGTACAATACACAAGCTCCCAGGGTGTATGACCACTCCCACGTCAAGATGTGATTGCTTTGATGAGAAAAGTGCGGCAACGTGAGATGTTGATGGTCTGTTCATGCCGCGGCGTGTGCCGGACCTGTACGCTGTACCAGTGACTCCACCTGGCGTGCTTAGCATTCATCGATGCTCCATGCTTCATGACCCACACCTCTGCCTTGTCCAGCCTTGGTGATGCCGAGTCTCCCATGCACCTGCGTCAAGCTCCAGGTACTGGCTAGTTCGGATGAGTGTCATTCAGAATAACAAAGTTTATCGGCACATTCAGCATAACAAAGTTTAGGGTACTAGAGTCCAACACACATCCCTAATGGCCCGACAACACTTGTCACAGCAAAGATGTGCCGGGGTCTAGGGAAAAGGCGATCGCGGGCCAAGCTAGGTGGAAGCGCCCGGTGGGGAGTAGGAGTGGTGGTGAAGCTTCCTCATGCCCTCTAGCAGCATAAAAAAATTTATCGGCACATTCAGAGACTAAAGGTCCTCCAGCCCAGCGCACTACGCGGGGCCACGTGGAGACCCTCTAGTCTCGGTTGTAACAGAACCATGACTAACCTTTAGTCTCGATTCCGTAATCCCGGATGCAAATCCGGGACTAAAACTCCTTACAAATCGGGACAAGATGTTTTACTAGTGTCCACAAGGGAAATTGTGCTCAATGGTAATTTTTTTTTAATATTCCACAAGGCCCGGGATTGAGCAGCAAACAAAATCCAAACCGCTCTACTAGCTTTTGGAGAAAGAGATTCTAAAATATGCAGAAAATCGTCGAAGGATTTTGGATTCCAAGTTACATTCATCATATCTCTAACTCCACTCTAGCAGAACTAGGCTAGTGCGCATTGGAAGAAGGTATGAGAAACTGTCTCCCGATCCCCACACATGCAACACTCACTATCTGTGGGGCCATGCATGCCGCTCATGGATCAGGTCATTCATTGAAAAAAGCCCTCTAGAATCATCGCCGCCCCACTAATCGGCGGAATGAACGATTACTACTATAGTTCATCGCTTATGTAAATCACACACCGACACACGTTTAACAGTCTCCAAACTTAATGGAACGGAAAATTGAGAAAATCAATAAACTGTCAGCAGCCTTGGTGGATGCAGATCCATCATCTATTGAGAATTCACCATTGCATATAGAGTTTCACAAAAAAATTGTACTAAAACATATAATAAGAAGAAATAACTACTTTCTACCCTGGTTATTCAAAATTTATACTCCTCGTCGTGCATGTCGTGTGCCTCTGCTGCGAGCGCCTTGATCACGCCGAGGTTGGCCCTGAGGCACCTGCGCAGCTCGTGCGCCGCCTTGTCACAGGCCTGTTTCTTCTCAGGCATGGTCTCGCCATGATCGCCGTCGTCGTCGCAGGCACGGACCGCGTCGTCCTCCTTGTGCTTGCATCCGATGAAGAGGGCGTCGCGGCACATGGCCTTGGACACAGACTTGCCTCTGTCCGTGGCGTCCTCTAGGACATCCATCACTGGACCAGTTTTCTTGGTGGCGCTGGATGCTCCGTTGCCCATGGCCGGTCACAGATCGAGCTAGGAAGACGTACCTAAATTGGGAGGGATCGATCGGTTTTATTGTTGTAAATTTTCTCTTGAACGATGGACTGTTTGGCTGTATATTGGAAAGGAAAGGTCCAAACGCTACGTGACCCGTCCGGACTCTTAACTTCCGTTAGATTAGATATGCCCGTGATTCCCCTCAACTGTATCAATCCCTAAACCCTACGACAGCACTCAGCGTCCTCCCGGACGATGTGAAATTTCCATCGTCCTCCTTCCCCTGGCGACACGTGTCCTCCACCCCCAAATTTCCGCTTTTGCTGCAAACGTCTAATTTTTGCTACAAATGTTCTCGCTTTTGCTTCTGAAGCACAAAACGGTTCGTTTCAAAAAAAAAAAAGAACAAAACGTCTATCCCGCCGGAGACTTCGCCGGAGACCATGTAGCAAAAAAAATGTGCCAATATAGCAAAACCGACTTCGCCGAAAAAATCTCACCGGAGACCTCGCATGAGACATCGTAGCAAAAACTTTGCGCAATTGTAGCAAATCCACAAAACGGTGGTAGCAAACAAAATGTGCTAATGTAGCAAAAAAACCGATTTCGTCGGAGACTTTTGTGGGGAGACGTCGCCAAAAAACATTGTAGCAAACATTTGTATAATTGTAGCAAAATCATATAACTTATGTAGCAAAGAAATTATGCCATTGTAGCAAAGACATTTTGCCCCGACATGCTGTTGTAGCAAGTCGCCTTCACGATGGTAGCAGCCCCATGTAGCATCAACGTCCACCGATCGTAGCAGCCCCTCCCGCCCCTTGTAGCACGGGCGCCTAACGCCGACAGCAGCGACCACACCCGCAGGAAGCAACTTCGGCCGCCGCAGGGACCGACCTCGGACGCCGGAAGTCGTCCTGCGGCCGTGGGCGCGGTGCAGATGGCGTCGTGACCTCAGACTTATCGTTGTCGATGACTGCGTGCCTCATGCTCCTCCTGGAGGCCTGCAGGAGGGAGATCTCGGGGCGTCACCGGAGACAGCGCTGCTATGGTAGGGAAGGAAGGCGACATGCAGGGGCAAGGTAACGCCTATCTAGCCCCGCCGGCGAGAGTGGAGGGCGGAGGTGCAGCAATGTCGCCCTCTGGAGCCAGCAGCACCGCCTCGCCGCTTGGAGCCTCCATGATTTCAAATCAAGCAGCCATGGAGACAAATAATGGAGGAAGGAAGGAAGGGAGAAGGAGGAAAGGAGGTGGCCACCGCCACCGGAGTGGAGGGCGACAGGATTTGGTTGCCGCCGGAGCTACAATGGTTCACGACGGAAGGGGAGGGAGGTAGAACTCGGTCGCATACGTACGGTTCCAGGGGCGAGAGGATAAGATAGGGAGACGAGGGAAGGAGACGCATCCGTGGTGGGGTCCACCGGGAACGCGCGTCGCTATATCGAGACGGAAGATGCGAGTCACGTATCCCCCGGGGGATGTACATCATTTTCCTAAACCCTAAGATCTATTGAGGATGTATTTCTTAAAGTACCATACGTGTCTTTTGCTAATAATAACCCGTCGCAAAAAAAAAATGGTTCTTGAGGCCACGTCATGTGCCCCGGTGCCGCCATCTCTCTAGATTCACCTCCAAAAGTTATGAAGCCGAAGCGCCACGAACACCAAATCCCTTCCAACGTTCGCTCCTCGCCATCCACATGGCTGAAGATAGGAGCCACCACCACCAACACGAGTCAACCGGGTGCCGCCATCTCTCTAGATTCACCTTCAAAAGTTATTTGGATCACCGATGAATCCGATACCCAACCTATTGTAGCAGCACTTTTTTCCCGGGTAAAATAGAAACTTTTGTCCGTGCCAGCTGACCCCGACTTAGGTCTCCAACACACGAACATGTAGTTGAAGCCGAAGCGCCACGAACACCAAATCCCCTCCAACGTTCGCTCCTCGCCATCCACATGGCCGAAGATAGGAGCCACCACCACTGATGTGAGTCAACCGGGCGGTCCACCTTTCGGAGCCGCCGCCCTGACATCCACGAACTCGAACCAAACCTCCGACCAACGCCGCATCACATAGCCGGCGAGTAGGACGAGGTAGGCCAACCACGGACTTGCAGGCATCAAGCTGCATGGCAGCCTAGGGGAGGGGAGCTTACCTCCATCACCCACGGTGAGTGCTGAACGGACGCAGTAGCAGTACCGACCAGGCCCAGGATAGGCCCGACCAGCCTTAGATCAGGGCATGTCAGTTCCATTGCCGTGCTGCAGTAGCCAGACCACCATCATCGCCATCCTCCTAAAACCCGCGCTGCCGCTACCCAGGCGCTGCCTCTATGGCCGTGTCACCATGCTCTGTCGCTGGAGCTTCAACTACGCCTCCGCTGCATCTCCCGCCCCCGAGCCGGGCGCCAACCAAGGCCTGTACACGGCGACCGGGAGGGTACCACTGTCACGCCACCCAGGTACTACATGCCACAGATTTGTCGCCGCAGGTCGAGTTTGCCGCCATCTTCAGGCCGTGGTAGTTGATAGAGCGCCGGCAACTCATGTAGCATGGCTGTACCGTGGTTTCCTCCCCCTCGCAAATATGCAATTCTGCATCCCTTCTACCATTACGGCTGACGGTTGCCGCCGGATCTCCTTTGAACACGCCTCATGTGCTTCCATTTCTAGGAAATATGTCTATATATGGTATCAATCAATGGATGGACCTTATTTTTCTTTGCATTCAGAGTTACACATCAAGGAAACCATGGCGGTCTGATAAACACCCCAAATCGCTAATATGTACAGTTCTTCTGAATTCAACAAAAACTAAGGCGTTATGGAATACATATTGTCACAGAAAATCTTCATCTGGCTCTCTTTTTTAATACACAAAACAGATCATGCCCAAGCGGTAGGCTACAACGTTCGGCCGTGGTAGTTGATAGAGCACCGGCCGCCACCGATTGTGGTCGCGGCCACTCCGATGGGATCATAGCTTGGCATGACTGGCTCGCCCCTGGCGCCTATCCCAAAATGAAGGATTAGGGTTTAATAGAGAATTATGTGTAGATTACGATATTATCCCTACATTTGACCTACTCCATAGTTTTCTTAGCCGGTACTCTCATGTACTCGAGGCAGAGTATCAGACAAGATTATCCATTGGATTGACACAAATGGAGGGTCTATATTCATTTTGGGGTATTGTAAAAGTTCTCTTTCCGTTGAAATCCATATCCAGACCATGTATACATCCGTATAGGTGTACTCGGTCGAGCTGGATATACTTCACGTCCTCACCGGCTGATCCCACCTCCTCTTATCGCGATCTACGTTATTACATGCTAGGTTCTGAAATTTTGTTGCTGCTGTATATACCCCTGATTGCCGCCCATGCGTTCGTGTACGGTGAGTAAATGTCTAAGCGGACCAAACGGGCTTTGGTGGGTTCGTATGTTCTTCGAAACGAATCGGAATCGCGTGATCTTGTCCATCCACAAGTTTCTGTTTGTGAAAGATTAAAGAGGAGGGAGACACCGAAGCAAAAGTGCAGTATGGTGTGGTGACTCACCGACACGAGCGGAAGATTACTTGTGAAGATGGGGATGAATATCTATGTCATGAAGGTGGAACAAACCATAAATTATGTGGTCAACAAAGCTATCTGCCTCTTTCTCTCTCTCCGAAGATCTTATACTGAATAGAAAACCAGTAAATTGGTAGAACAGCCTTCTCTAGAGGACTATCCGGTAATAATTAATCTTAAGGGTATAGAGTCTGACAACATAATAATAATAAAGTGTGAATATGAGAAAAAATAAACTGGTCAAGAGATCCGGTATAGAGCTTGCACGGAGATACTGCATGTCCACGTACGAGCAGAGAGCTTCGCACTTGTCGGCCGCGCCGGCGTCGCTATATTCCTCTTCTTTCATGGCGTTGGCGCTCGCCGCGAGCGCCTCAAGGACGTCGAGGTTGGCCTGCAGGCACGCGCGCAGCTCGTCGGCGGCCTTGAGGCACGCCACCTTCGCCGCCGACGTGGTCGTCCTCCCGTCGTAGCACAATTGGAGAGCATCGTCGAACTTCTGCTTGCATCCGAGAAACACGGCTTCTGAGCCTATGGCCTTGGACGGCGACACGACCTTGGCCTTGGCGTTCCGGATGATGTCCTGGACTGCACGAGGAGGTTTTGTGGATGCTTCGCTGCCCGTGGCCATGGCCGGTGATGGATCGATCGAGGAAGACGACGGATCGAGCTAGCGAGGCACGTAATCAAGATGGGATCCTCCGGTTTTATTTCCCCTCGATCGGATGGATGGCTATATATATTGGACTGAAAGTAACCTACTAGTACGTGTCCCATCTGAACTCTTAATTAAGCTTCCTTCAGATAGCTAGCTGTTAACTTATTGTACCAGTCCAACTTGATGGATCTGTATCTACGCTCCAAATTTAATCTATCTCTCTTTCTCAGGAAAAAACATTGCAAACACGGCGCGCCCTAAGATTGATGGAAAAATCTAACCCGCAGCGCCGCGTACCGTGCGGCGGCACCCATACGAATACGCGCGCCGGCCGGGCGGCCGGGCGAACGATCCATGTATAAATCTGCACGTATACATATTTTTTAATTAACCTTATCCTTTTATGAATTGCTCTGGACCACTCATTCACCTCTCTGTCTTTTCTCTCTCGAGAAGCAGACGCACGGAGATTTAACCTAGCAACCTGACACTATGAATATGGCAATTAGATAAAATTAACCTGGCAGCTACGTAGTAATTAACTAATGATCATATTTTGTTTAAATATGGTAATCAGATTTTGCTTATCTGGCAACTATGCTCGGTTGAGCCGGTAAGCATATCTTATTGGAGTAATTTTTCTGTCAATTCAGTTTAGTTTAACTATTCTGGCAATTAAGTTTAATGAATCAGACAATCAAATTTAACTATTATGGCATTTAGGTTTAATGAATTAGACAATCAAGTTTAAATATTCTGGCAATAAGTATAATTATTTAGCCAGTCAAGTATACTATCTGGCAAGTGACAGCTATGCTCTGTTTTGTTCTAGCTAAACGGGACATCATGAGATTTTAGTTGAGAAATCGAATGAGTTATCCTCTGATGCCATATGGAAGATGCTTTGTACTAGCTAGCATTTAGATGCTTTGCATGCAGCTTTATGCATAGGCATGCAGGAGGACATCATACAGCTTTTTTTACATTATATTTATGTTGTGCATGGAAGGACATCCGGTTAAAAGTAAAAAGCAAATACAGCGCGTATACGGTACGGCCGCCGCATGGATGGACATATGTGCGACGCCGCGCATTAGCACGGTCCAAGATTAATACCACTGTTGTTAAAAAATCAACCACCATGGTGTACCGTAGTACTCCCTCAGTTTTAAAATATTATAAGATGTTTTAGCTTTATGAAGCAAAGGGAAGAAGGCTAGTTAGCTTGATCGAGGCCAATTCAACTGTATATTTAATCTCACATAGAACTTAGACGTATATAATTCGGAGCTTCTCTAGTATTAGGACATTGGGTCGGTCAGCTGTTCGTGCATATATACATGGCTGTACTGAGTTTTGTATCAGAAGTTGTACCGTGAGTTGAGAAGAGAAAATAAAAAGAGAAATAGAGGGAATATTACGTGCCATGGCTATAAGATTTGTGTTTGTCTCTGTTCGTCTAAATTGATATGATCAATCTATGGGCGAATTCCAACAGCAACCTAACTCGAATTTAGACCGAAGATCTCGACAAGAAAACACTGAAAGGTACAAGAAATTTTTCATCTATGGCACTTCCCTGGGTGTGTAGACCAACAGTAAGATCGAGATATGTTTCGCCACGTCAAAAGGTACGTAGCATAGATTACCAAGACATATACTACTAAACGCTATAGTTGGATTCGAACTCGTATACTAAATAGTTGGATTCGAACTCGTATACATACAAACGTCGGTCCCTATATATGTTCCTTATAAACGAATATTCAAGGGCAAAAGATAGCAGGTCAGAAAATCATCAAATCGTCCCTGCACCATCATCGAAAATCATGGAGAGCACCGCAGCAGCATCATCATCCTGTTCCTCGCCTCGTGATCATCCGCAGCCACCGGCCATGGGCGCCAACGAAGCATCAACCACCACCGCCGCCACCAGGTTTGGTCCGGTGATCGGGATCGTAGTAGCCGCCGAACGCGAAGTGCTGGACCCATCCAAGGACATCGGGATCGCCATGGGGCTGGCAGCTCTGTCCATCGGGTGCGCGCCGGAGGAGGACGCTGCGCTTCACGCGTGCCACGACGAGGGGGCGATCACGCCTGAGAAGGAGGCGTGCGACAAGGCGGCCGACGCGCTGCGCATATGCTTGAAGGACAAGGTCGACATGGTCAAGGCGGTCGCGGCATGGGCGAACGGCGGCGAGGAGTGGCTCAGCTGCCGGGGCCGGGCGAGCAAGTACTGAAGGTTTCGTACCGTAGGTCGTCATTATGCATGTTTTTTTTTCTCTTCTAGTATTGTCAAACTCTAGATCGTTGTCTGGATTCTCGTAAGATCATGGATCGGCCTCTGTCAGGCTGTTGTCGTTTTTCCTGATTTTCTTTTCTGTAAGATCATGAGAGAGAAGCTGAGAGCTGAGTTGAACCAACGGTTCTGCTAGTTTGTTCGCCCTCCATGGCTTAAACATAGTTTGTCCTAGATACTGCAGCTGCTAGGTCATCGTAATTATATACTTCCTCTGTTCGAGAATATAAGAGGTTAACTCATTCTGAATACAGAAAAGGCACTAGATACGCGTATGTTTCAGAAAAAAATCTAAACTTTATATATATATATATATAAACCCTATTCAGCACCCAGGGTGTAGAATAGTTATTTTGCACCCAACATATTTTTACGTTATTAGATTGAAAAAATTATATTTTGTATACGAATAATTATGTTCATATATTCACCACAACCAAAAAATTTAACACGAAAATAGTGTAAAAAACAACAAAAATATGTATTTTATATTGAAATTTTACGGCATGTAAACAAAAAAATTATATTATGTATAAATTTTAGGACTTTACACTGCCTGGCAACCGCCTTATAAATGGCAAAATCGGGCGGACATCAGCCAAGCGCGGGTCAAAAATCGATTAGCCAGCTGAATTTAAAACGAAAATTCAAAATGTTTTCTAGGTCAAACAGTTTGTTCGAATTAAGATCCGTTTTTACCATTAGACTAGTCGTGACGAGATCTTCGAAACTAGATCCCATGTTGGTATGTTCTGACAAATTTTTTGGGACCAAAAGTTATCCACTCGTAACACAGGAGTTATCCGGCTTAGCATGTAAGTTATCCAGTACTACAAAATTTAGCCACAGTCACGTGTTATGGATATATAACTTTTTTTTACCCATAAGTTATCCATCTGTAACACGAAAGTTATCCAGGCTTAAGCATGTAATTTATCTACCAAATAACATGTAAGTTATCTACTACTATAAAAATTTAAATACGAACAAAATATAAAATGTTATTTTAACGTCTCGGCCTCGTTGCTCATCGCCGCTCTCGTAGCATACGGACTAAAGCATTAAGGGTTATGGTACCGAGACTTACTCGTAGCCTCTCTCATAGCAATTACTCGTATCCGCTCTCGTAGTAGCATACGAGTGACAAAACGTGTTATGGTACCGAGCTTTACTCGTAGCCGCTCTCGTAGCATACAAGTGAGGAAATGTGTTATAGTACTGAGCCTTACTCGTTGTATCGAGCCTTACTCGTTCGTCGATGCTAACTTATTAACGGTACATTAATACCTAGATTATCGCGTTTCAATTAAACTAGCTTGTAGCTCATATTTAATGAACTAGACTAAAATACATGGTCAACCGAGGTTTCACGAGGCAAAATAATACAAAAACTACCCACATAAGAAATGCGAAAATGCATCGATCCAACCATTTATATGGTGGATAACTTATATGTTATAGGTGAATAACTTATATATTATGACATGGATAACTCACGTGTTACGGGTGGATATTTTGGTTCAATTTTTTTTCCATCGAAACATATCAACATGGGGATCTAGTTTCTCGTCGCGACTAGCCCAACGGTGAAAACAGATTCTAAATCAGACAAATGGTTTGAGCTATAAAGTTTTTTGAATATACGGATTTCTGCATTAAATGCTCATGTTGTAGCAATTTGGTTTTAGTGCATACATAGAATTAGAAAGAAGAGAAGATAATCACGCGGGGTAAGCGTCCGCCAGGTTTGGTCTTTCTCAGACCGGTTTAAGGATAAATTTATCGAAATATTATACAGTTCTAAAGATAGAGGTAGCACCATATATATATATATATATATATATATATATATATATATATATATATATATATATATATATATATATATCTATATCTATCCTACGCCGACGGCCTCGACCTTTGGCCGTCGGCACGCGGCACCATTCCTGTAGTGATGGTATAAAAAATCCTAGTTCATGCCGAGGCTGCGGTACAAGACGGTGTAGTCTCCGTTGTCGTCATCGCTCAGCTGGCATCTGGCGGCGGCCCATGGTTATTCCCTTGGCATAGGTGACTAAATAGAGAGACACATCTTCAGAAACATATACTCTCTTCGTCTCTAAATAGATGTCTTAGGTTTGTTAAAAGTTGAATAAATCTATATA
The DNA here is from genome assembly GCA_030063025.1 of Avena longiglumis. NCBI lineage: Eukaryota > Viridiplantae > Streptophyta > Magnoliopsida > Poales > Poaceae > Avena > Avena longiglumis. The sequence goes on along the minus strand of CP125974.1, from coordinate 87,209,560 downwards.
CTAAATAGTGTTTAGATTTATCCAAATTTTAACAAAACTGATATATCTATTTTGAGATGGATGGAGTACTAAAGTAGTTCACTACTCTCTCCTTCCGCAAATAAGTGTACGTCTAGTTTTTGCCTAAGTCAAACTATATCAAATTTGATCAACTTTATAGATAAATATAGTAACATATATTATATCAAAGTGACATATTATGAAACTAAATTTGAAAACATATCTACGGATACTAATTTTTAGAGTCATAAATATTATTACATTATTCTATAAAGTTAGTCAAACTTTACTAACTTTGGCTTAAGATAAAATTAGAAATATATTTACGAACGGAGAGAGTAGATAATATGTCCACCAGGTACGATGAAACAGATTTGATAACACGTGTCCCAAAGAGTAGGCAGCTAGGCAGATAAAAAAGAGAGCCGGTTTCGTGGAGGTCAAGTACTCACAACCGACTCGTTAATTAAAACGCCACTAAATTGACGACCGTGTCTAAATCCAAACAGACAGACCGGGTCGACAAATCGAGCAGAGGATCAACTGCCGGCCATGGCCGACAGCGTGGACTTCCCCACGGACGTCCTCGTATGCATTCTCCAGCGGGTCCAGCCCAACGTCCGCCGCTGGCCCCGCCTCGTCTGCCGATACTGGCGGCAAGTCATCGACATATGCACGTTCACAAGCCTGCGCAGCCGCGCCAAGACACTCGTGGTCACCGTCGAACCTATCTACTACTAAGCAATGCAACAAGGAGTATTCCATGGGGCTTATAGCTTCCATGCGATATTTTTGTTACAATTGCGACAAGAAGATAACGAAGAACGAAAACGAAAAACACAAAGAAGTGACACAGATGAACGGAAAACCTCTCAACAAAGAGGAAAACCACGGCCACCAAATAAACTTCACTATATCGAGGAGTGTTTACAAACGCCGGGGATTTCACAGATGCAACTCATCCCAACCGGCGGCTTACAAGGGGTTTATATATCGGTGGAAACCTAGGGGTTTATACACTCGGCCCAAGCCTCCGGCGACGGGCCTCGCTCCACTCGTCAGAAGTTGGCCTATACTTTGTAGAATTTGGATCAACATATAACAATTTTTACGTGGAATTGGAAAGAACACTACATCGTTGCAAAGAATAACTCTTATACGACGTTTCTGAAGCGGCAAATAGCTCATGTGCGACACTTCCACAATTAACCTCACGAGACCTTCAAGGAATTCGAATCAGCTGAGCAGAGCAGGACCCACAGCCTGTCCACGTCACGGCGAGACCCACCTGATGTTCACCTCATATCGTGGGACCCACGCTATGGTAGAAGAGAGCCGTTGGCCCGATTTGTCCCCGCACCCGAGCCCTCCGGCCATCGTGCCAGCATCTCATCCCCTTTCGTTTTCTTCTCCGGCGAGCAAGCGCGACAACGCCGGTGAGGGATGATGTCGAGCTCCGCTTCAGCCTCCCTCCGCTCATGGCCTCGGTATGGTGCGGTGCCGATAAGGAGGTGCCCCGATTGCAACCGTACCGCGCCCCTGAAGCGGCTTGTCACATCCATAGATAAGAACGACAACATTGGCCGGGAATTTGTGAAGTGTGAGAGCAAGCCAGAGTCGGGAAGGTGAGATCTGAGTGTTCCGAGTGCTAATTTCTCGCTTTTCTCTCAAAATTTCATGCATTTCATCGGATTTGGGATTTAGGGTTCATCTCTGCGATTTCAAGAACTGCCAAAATATGGGCATTTTGAGTGGCTTGATGAGTACATCGAGCGAATTGGGGTGGAGGTAGAATCCCGGGATCTCGAAAACCCGTCCGTGGTGGAGCAATTGGGATTTGGCAACCCCATTTCCACTGGTACTACGGTGGATGCGGAAGTGAAGGCCGAGCTAAAGAAGATGAAAAAGCAGCTAAGGCAAATCATCGAATTGAAGAAGCAGGACAATCTGATGGCCGTTTTTTATTTTTGTGTAATTTCTCTCGGATTTGTTTTTATCCTGATCATTAGTCATTAGACAACGCAATCAGTGTTTGAGTGATGCTTTGTTATCATAGAATCTGCGGAGATGGATGTAATGGTCTATGACTTTAGCTTGAATAAAATGCAACACAAATTCGGGCAAATTTTGAGCTGCTCTGTTTTGTTCCTTCAGTTTCGTCAGTGTGCAGGGGAGGGGGAGGGGTCGGAAAGTTAAAAAAACAATCGACGAAGAATGATTGAAAAAGGCCAGGCCCAAATAGAACATAGACAGACAAAAATGGTCGTATCCAGGCCCAATAGTAACTACTTGTAGATTGGGCAAAAAAAAAGTACTCACGTTACAATATAACTAGGGACGTGTGGATCTGCAGATACTCGTGCTCAGGTCGCAATCTTTTATTTGTTGCGAAATTAAATATATAAATGAAAGCCAAGAGCATCCTTTTCACTTACAAGCCGAGCACTTTAACTTGGACGCCCCTTTAACTTATGTAAATATGGTGTTTAAAAATGAACCATGTTTGCATGTGTTATTTGAAAATATTCAACCATCGTAACGTTAACTTATTCTTCCTTTTAAGCTTTCTAATTTGACTCATTTTATAAATATTGCACGAGTCTTATATGAGAACTTATTTTGTGTCTTTTGTTTTATGCACTTGTTATTTTGGGTGTTTTGACAAATGACAATACAATAAAAAACAAGTCGATCACATAGATAATATATTATATAATATAAGGGGTACAATATAGAGAGGGGCCCTCACATTATATAAACCCTAAGGGCGCCCAAACCCTAACCCTAGCTACTACGTGGGTTTAGGGCTGCTGGCCAACCTCGCCGCCGGGAGGCTGCCCTACTCCTTCGGCGGTGGGGGTGGTGCCGCTCGGGCAAATGCCTCTCCCGCCCTCCAGTCCACCGCCCTCTACCGTCTCTGCTCCTCCTCGAAGGCCCAGCGAGCTGCCTCCTGTTCCCTCCTTTTCTTCTAGGCACGCGGCCTCCTTCTCCTCCGCCTTCTCGGCAGCAGCCAACTCTTTCTCCTCCACCTTCTTCTCGGCCATGAGGGCCTTGTCGGAGGGGCCCTCGGGGAGGTTGCCTCCGCGGCGGGGGCGGGGGTTGTGGACGAAGGGCCCTTGGTCCTAGGGGTCAGCCGGGGCTTTGCGTCGTGCGCATCGCCCCTTGTTGCGAGGCATCGGGCATGTGGGCGCCTCCTTCTCCCAGAGCTGCCTATGCTCAGGTTGGTTGTCCTCGTCGCTGACCTCGGAGTCCGAAGGCCAGCGGATGGGGGAGGTTGCCATGGTCGCTCCCCGGAGAGGTTTTTTGGGGCTGGGAGGAGGCAGGAGGCAAAGGGGCTTCTTTTCGACTCGAGGTTGAAGATGAGGAGGCAAAGGCGTTGCCACTATTTATTGAGGGCCAGAACCATGAATCAACGGGGCTCAGCGTGAAGGGCGGCGTGGGAATCCTGCGTTGCGCAGCCGCGTGCGTTGCGTTGCATGTAGGCAGCGGGCGTAGCCGCGTGCGCGATCAATGTGGTCAGTGCAAAAAAATTGCTAGGATGCGATATGACCCTGCCCTGCTCCGTCGCCCCCCTGCATGCATGCATGCATTAATGTGAAAGAGATAAAAAATGTCGAAAGTCAGTCGGGCGCCCAAGTCACGCTGAGTCCAAAGTCCCACGCACCGCGCACCGCATCGGAGCCCGCAGAGCATTCACAGCCTGACAGTCCCAAGTCCCACGCACCGTGTACTTCTACGTTTGTGTAAGTCAAACTTTGTCAAATTTGACCAACCTTGTAGATAAATATATAAACATATATTACACAAATTTGTCATATTATGAAACTAAGTTTAAAAACAAATTAAGAGTTGTCACCGCATGCAACCTTGTTCACACTGCATTCAGAGTAGCACAAGGGAAGAAGAAACACTTAGTCTTTATTAGTCGCATGTAATTACAAGTTCACACTATTTTTACACCGCATGCATGCATGAAAAAACAACAGGAGAGGAAAATAGACCATTTAAGTAATTGCAGGGTAGTAAATCAGGGAAATAAATGCATAAGTTAGCCTACTCGAAAAATTATTACTCCACCAAATATATTCAAAAAAATACTAGCATTTATAATATCAAGTTTATATAATATAAAAGTATGTGTTATGGTGAATCTAATTATATGTATTACATATTTTAGATTTTGATATTTTTCTTATATACGTAGTCAAAGTTTATAAATATTGACTTTTACTAAACCCAAAATGCAGAGTAATTTGGGATAGATGGAGTAGAATGTAGACAATTAATGCATAAATCATGTAGTAATTTTTTGGAATTGCATGGTTTTCTATGGCGCATGAACCGGAGGGGAGTAAGTTTGAATGAAGAAAAAAGTTAGAGGTACACTTATTTAATGCGACGGAGAGAGTAAATACGCTGCAACGCTGCTATGTCGGTTGGCTGCACGCAAAATAGCTAGACTGCGACGCGAGAGGCAGCTGCATGGCATGCATGCATGCATGGTGCATCCCACCCCGCCCAGCGCCCTCGCATGTCACGCTCGGTCCAACAGTCAATGGAGTGTGTCACGTTGTACCTTATCTGTTCATGAAAAAAACGATGCGAGCCAATCAGATTACAGAATCATCCATCCCACAGATCTCGAAGAGCTAGCCGCGAAATCCTTCTAAGAGACGCCAACCAATCAGATTGCAGAACAAGTCCTCCCACGGATCGCCCAGAGATACCCCCGGAATCCTTCTAGAAGACGCGATCGGACGGCCATATTGTCGTGCTAGGGTTAGATCTACGTTCCTCATTCGGCCTTAGGGTTAGCTGGGTTTAGGATGCAATCAACGGGATTTTCACAAGTTTGACCAGACATTCAAATATGCATAACTAATTCAAAAAAATAAAAAAATACAAAACCTTCGCATGGTGTCATGTTATGTGCCATAGTTGTGAGGAAAATATCAAACTTGGTATATGACCTATCTCCTCCAAGGAAAATATCAAACTTGGTATATTTCAAAAAACCCTTCATAAAATGACCTATCTTCTCCGAGGATTTCTGGCTTTCGGGTCAAATGACCAATGATATGACTAGAATCAAGGCATAGTTTGTGATAATATGCCCATATTGGGCATGCATGTGTATAATGGGATGAATAACAATATTGTAGTACAAAGTTTTCCTTTTCGAAGCACATAAAATCCATTTTCTATTTTCTGAGTGCCGAAAGAGGGGGGATTTGTGAAGCAACCACCAAATTGAAGTTTCAAAATGGTAACATCCTATTTTTCAAAAATAATAGACCACCTATCATGTACAATATGTCCCAACATAAGTATTTCAAACCTTTTATTCCATCCCTGGTGAAAAATACAAATCCTGCCGAATCGGTTGGAAGTGGGTAAGATATGAACTAATGGTACGTGATTTCATGCTGATGATTTTTTTGTAAAAAACCTTTTTAGGTTCACAACATGCTATTTCATCAGAGATCCAATGCTAGTTTAGTGAGCCTCAACCCCTAGCTAAGAATATTTATGAAAATCCTTCAAAAAGTTTGACCAGACATTCAAATGTGCATAACTAATTCAAAAAAAAAATCAAAAAATACAAAACCTTCGCATGGTGTCATGTTATGTGACATAGTTGTGAGGAAAAATATCAAACTTGGTATATTGATCATATTTCAAAAAACCCTTCACAAAATGACCTACCTCCTCCGAGGTTTTCTGACTTTCGGGTCAAATGACCAATGATATGGCTAGAATCAAGGCATAGTTTGTGATAATGTGCTCATATTGGGAATGCATGTGTATAATGGGATGACTAACAATGTTGTAGTACAAAATTTTCCTTTTCGATTTATTACAAAATCCATTTTCTATTTTTGAGTCCGAAAGAGGGGATTTGTGAAGCAACCACCAAATTGAAGTTTCAAAATGGTAACATCCTATTTTTCAAAAATACTTGACCACCTATGATGTAAAATGTCCCAACTTTAGTATCTCAAACCTTTTATTCCATCCCTGGTGAGAAAGACAAATCCTGCCGAATCGGTGGAAGTGGGTAAGATATGAACTATAGGTACATGATTTCATGCTGATGATTTTTTGTAAAAATCATTTTTAGGTTCACTACATGCTATTTCATCAGAGATCCAATGTTATTTTAGTGAGCCTAAGCCCTAGATAAGAATATATATGAAAATCCTTCACAAAGTTTACCAGACATTCAAATGTGCATAACTAATTCAAAAAAAATCAAAAAAAATACAAACCTTCGCATGGTGTCATGTTATGTGACATAATTGTGACGAAAAATATCAAACTTGGTTTTAGAAATGGTCGAAATAAAACTTGGTTAGAAATGGGGTGGTATACCCTAGCTTTGGGGCCCATTTCTACCACATTTTGGGTGAGGGTGAGTTGTACTTCACAAAAGGTATCAGGGTGAGGATGAGTTGTACTCTACATATGATAAAAACGTTGGAAGCTCACACAAACATAGAAAAGGACACATAGCTACATTGGTTGAAATTCAAATTTACCATCATATTTGAATTTCGGCCAAATTATTACAACAAGTGCCAAATTATTACAACAATAACAATTGCCAAATTATTACAACAACAAGTGCCAAATTATTACAATAACAAATGTCTACAACAACAACAAGTGCCAAATTCAAAGTCTATTTCTTTTGGCTCTTCTTACCCCTAGCTCGTTTTCTTCTCCTTCACATGTTTCACACCACACAATAGGTTTATGCTCTTATTTTTCTTACCATAACCATCTGACCTTCCCACAACACGTTCAAGAGTCTCCTTCACCTCCTGCACCTCCTCAACAACACAATCTGGCACCAGAGCCTCATCAACATGGTCAGTTTGCACCACAGCCTCATTAACATGCTCATTTTGCACCAGAGCCTCAACAACATGCTCATTTTGCACCAGAGCCTCAACAACATGCTCATTTTGCACCAGAGCCTCAATAACATGCTCATTTTGCCCCTCATTTTGCACAAGAGCTTCCAAATCAGAAACGGTGTGCCCTAAAGCCTCAACAACATTAACATGTTCACTTTGCACCTCAACAATTTGCACATCATCCTCCAAAACAAGTTATTACAATAACAAATGTTTACAAAAACAAGTGCCAAATTCAAATTCTATTTCTTTTGGCTCGTCTTACCCCTCGATTTCTTCTCCTTCACAAGTTTCACACCACACAACAGGTTTATGCTCTTCTTTTTCTTACCATAACCATCTGGCCTTGATACGTCCAAAACGCATCTACTTTCCCGAACACTTTTGCTATTGTTTCTCCACTAAACTTGTGTGATTTGGATACAACTAACACAGACTGACGTTGTTTTCAGCAGAATTACCTTGGTGTCTTGTTTTTGTGCAGAAAATCAACTATTAGGAAAAATCCCGGAAAATATGCCAAAAATTATATTTCACCAAAAGACCCACGGAGCCAGAAGACGAGACGGAGAAGGGGCCTGGTGGCCCACACCCCTTCCAGGCGTGGGCCCACCACTGGTCGCACCTAGGGGGGGGTGCAGCCACCCTAGGCACCCCCTCGGCTTCCCTCTACGCCTATAAGTTGCCTTTCGACCTAAAAACCGAGGGGGGTTCGATAGTTTTCCAGAAAGAGTTCCGCTCTACCGCCGCCACCAGAAACAAAGATTCGGATCCAAAAATCTGTTCTGGCACCCTGCCGGGACGGGGAATTTGGAGAGGATCATCGCCATCGTCATCACCAACGCCTCTCCATCAACCATCAATGATTCCATCATCCATGAGTGAGTAATCTCCCGCTGTAGGCTTGGGGATGGTAGGGATTGGATGAGTTCTATCATGTAATCGAATAAGATCTGTTAGGGAATAGTGCCTAGTATCTCTATTAGTGCTATTTGACTTTGTTGCAACTTGTTGTGCTTAATGCTTGTCACTAGGGCCCGAGTGCCATGATCTCAGATCTGAACTTATTATTGAATCATTATGATAGTATTGTTTGTGATCTTATCTGCAATTTGTGTACACATATCATTGTCCGGATCCAAAGGCCCCAAAGTGACAATAATTGGGACAACCGGAGGGGATGGCTATGGTGTGAGGATCACATGTGTTCATGGAGTGTTAATGCTTTGCTCCCGTGCTCTATTAAAAGGAGCACCTTAATTGCCAGTAGTTCCCTAGAGGCCCTGCTGCCACGGGCGGATGTAAGATGTTGTGCAAGTTCTCATTGCGAGCACGTATGACTATATTTGGAGCACATGCCTATGATTGTTTAGTACTTGGATGCTTGTTATTATTTATCTGCAATGCTCTAGATCTTGAAGTTACATGTTTAGACTTGTCCATGCAACGCCCGTCCATCCATCCATCCCTATGCCTACCGCACTCGAATCCCAATCGTTACTATTAATGCTACTTATTGTTCTGCTGCTTGTTGTTGCTTTCATACTCTTGATAAATTTCGTGAGCAAGAACTATTTCGTGTGAATGAATTGACAACTCAGTTGTTAAGGCTTGCAAGTATTCTTTGGCTCCCCTTGTGTCGAATCAATAAATTGGGTAATACTACTCGCGAAGACTATTGCGATCCCCTACACTTGTGGGTCATCAAGACTATTTTCTGGCGCCGTTGCCGGGGAGCATATCTTTATTTGTAAGTTCACTTGGACCTACTATTGTTCATTGCTACTCCTTTCATCATGGGGAAGTCTCGTGATGGAAAGTTTCCTATTTTACCATCCACTACAAGAAGAGGTACAGTCCTAAACACCTCTGTTGATCTTGATTCACCGTCTGTTATAAGTAAGCTTGTCACACCACCACCACATACTCATGCTACACACACTGCTACTACTCATGAGTCTGAAACTGCTTTTGATGCTCATGATGTTACTTCTACTGTGCTTGATGCGAGTGGTTCATTAGGTCCTTTCCTAGATGCTATATGGCTAGTCTAGGAAATACCGAAACTCCTAGTGAAGACACTGTTACACTTGCTAGCTCACCTGAGTCTAGAGAGAGTTATGATATTAATGATGGTTACATTGAGTTCACCGATGAATTTGTTGAAGAGTGCCGAAACACACATGGTACTAGTGCTATTAAGAGTCTCCTTGCTAGACGTACTATTATGCCTAAACTGTCCTCTAATCCTAAGTTTTCCACCTCTCCCATAGATATTAAAGTTGAATACTATGATTTCTCTCTTGATTTGTCCTACTTGGATATTGTTGAGAAAGAACCTTTCTGTACTGAAAATGAGAGTGTTGTGGCTCATATGAATGAGCTTTATACTATGAGTGCTTTATTCTCTGATGACTTTAAGATGCACAAGTACTTTGTTACTAAGATCTTCCCTTTTTCACTAAAAGGAGAAGCTAGGGGTTGGTTTAATAGATTACCTCCTGGTTCCATTGATAGCCCTGATTGCTTGATTGCTTCTTTCTTCCAGAATATTTTCCTCCCAGTGCTAGACATGCTGCTTTGCAGAGACTTTATGATTTTCAATAGGGAGAAGAAGAGAAATTTCCTAAGTCATGGACAAGGTTTTGTGCCTTGATTCATGCACATCCTGGATGTCCATTACGTAAGAATGAGCTTCTTTATATTTATTATAATGGACAAACTGATGATTCTAGGACATACCTAGATAGCTTTGCTGATTGTGTTTTCAGGAAAAGAACTCCTACAGATGCTGAAGAATTAATGGCTAAAATAAGCAAGAATTATGATGATTGGACTTCAACTGAGCTAAGTACACCTGAACCAATTGTGCCTGAACCAATTCCAACACCAACACCAAAGAAGAGGGGAGTTATTGCATTAAATGATGAAGTGATGAAGGAAGCTAACAAATGTCTAAAGGAGAAAGGTATTAGAGCTGAAGATGTGAAGAATCTACCTCCTATAGAATAATTATGCAAGATAATTCCTCACTCATCTACTATTGAGGTACACTCTCTCCACTTTAATGAAGGGGATATTCCCTATGGTAAGCCTCCTGGTCAATGCTTAGAGGAACTTGACACATTTATTGTTAAACAAGGTAATTTTAATAAACAAGTTCAGAATCATTTATTGGAAAACTCTAGAGCTATCCATGAGTTGAAAGATATTGTGGAAAGAACTTCTAATGATATTAAAATGCTTTGTAAACACTTTCAAATGGTTCAAACCCAACTTGATCAACTTGCTAAGGTACAAAAGGATATGCTAGTTAATGCCTCAGGAAATAAACATGCTTATGTAATTAGAACTAGGAGTGGTATAGCTACTCAAGATCCTTTATATCCTAAAGGACACCCTAAAATAATTGAGTAGGATTCTCAACAAGGTGAAAGTAGTGGTAGTTCTTGTAAGAGAAAGAAAATGAAACATAAATTAGTTGAGGAACCACTTGAACCTGCTGTAGATCCTAATAGTATATCTGTCTCTGATGCTGAAACTAAGAGTGGTAATGGTAATAATGATGGTCCTAATAAGGAGGAATTTGAGGAAGAACCTGAGAAGCACACTAAGAACACTAGGTAGACTAAGAAAATTTTTATTGCTAATAAACATGGTAAAGAGAGAGAACCTTGGGTGCAGAAACCTATGACTTTTCCAGGTAAGAAACACAAGTCAAAGGAGGAAGAACACTACAATAAGTTTTGTGAGTGGATGAAACCTTTATTTTTGCAGATTCCTTTGACTAATGGTATTAAATTGCCTCCTTATTCAAAGTATATGAAGGATATTGTCTCTAATAAAAGGAAGATTCCTAATGAGGAGATTTCTACTGTGCTTGCTAATTATTCCTTCAATGGTACGGTTCCAAAGAAACTTGGTGACCCAGGTATACCAACTATTCCTTGCTCTATTAAGAAAAATTATGTTAGAACTGCTTTATGTTATTTGGGAGCCGGAGTTAGTGTTATGCCTTTTTCTCTCTACAAGAGATTCAAGCTAGAAAAGTTGATACCAACTGATATATCTTTGCAAATGGTTGATAAGTCAACTACTATTCCTGTTGGTATATGTGAGGATGTTCCTGTTCAAGTAGCTCATAATTGTTTGGTTCTGACTGATTTTGTTGTGCTTGAAATGCCTGAAGATGATAATATGTCTATTATTCTTGGGAGATATTTTCTTAATACTGCAGGTGCTGTCATTAATTGTAATCAAGGAAAAGTAACATTCAATATTAATGACAAAGATCATACTGTTTATTTCCCCAAGAAGGTTGTTAGAACCTATTGCCTGAATTCCATTAAAAATATTGAGAGCATCAAGGTTGGAGAAATATATTGTTCCATTCCACTAGAAAATTTTGAAAGTATTATGATTGGGACCATTGCTATCAAGTATGAGGTAACATAATCAACGTGTGGAATGCAAAGTTTTGTTTCATATAAGATTGTTTGGGTAACAAGACTTGATCAACCTTGTTAACAAAAGGGTTTTAATGAACAAAATAATGTTTTCACTGTGGTTATACTTGCTTTCTTTTACTTTTCTCCTTCCTAGTCTTTGTCTTTCTTTTGCTAGCTCTGGTTTTGCTAGTTGTTTGCTTGTTAGTTTGTCTTAGAGCTCCTATAGTTTGGCTTTTGGTTTGCTTTTGCTTCTTCTGAAAAAACTGTTTCTTCGAGAAAATCAATTTTCATACCCTGAAAATTGGCCAAAAATAAAGTTTCCCCAAAAAACCCAGAAAATTCAAAATAATTTTTTCCTCGAAAAAAGAGGCAGAGGGGCACCTGAAGTGACCCAGGGGGTCCCCTCAGGCCACCACATCCATGGTAGGCGTGGCCTACCAGTGGGCGGCGCCTGGGGGGTCTGGCCCACCTGGGCCCCTCCAGGCTGCCTCCTCAAAGCCATCTTCTTTCTCTCTCCTAAAAAACACCAGAAAACTTGCTCAAGCTCGAGTTCTTGCTGTTCTTGCTCGCAATTTTTGATCTCCTTGCTCAGCCCCTCTTTGCTGCTGATTTTTTGGAGAGATTGCTCCTTGGTATGTGCCTCCTCCACTTGTCCAATTAGATTTGTGATTGGTAGATTGTATCTTGAGTATTTTGCTACTATAGGTGACAGGTTGTTTGAGCTTGCATGCTTGTTCTATGCTTAAAAATTTCATTTTGATGCATGTGTAGTCCTCTAGCAAGCTCCTATAGTAGTTGCTCATCATTTATCAACTTGGAAATCACTTGGTTTGATGTTTGTCTAAAAATTTCAGCAAGGAACATGAGTACCTATCCAGTGAATCAATATGACTTGATGGTGTCTGAGCCAATGAAGGTTCATCATGGGGAGGCAGTTTTTCCTTCCGTATACCCATTCCATGAATTTATGAGAACCGCAGGAATCTCCCAGGATTTCCAAACCTTGATTACCAATGCAGGATTGGAACACTTTGATGAAGGTGAACCATTTCAATTTGTTAAGCTAACCATGGATTTTGTGTAGGACTTCCGGTTCACTTGGTCTACATCTAATCCCATGGTCCATTACAAAATATATAATATACCTGTCGACCTGCCTTTTGCTGATTTCTGTGCAGCAATTAGAGTACCTCAGTGGGGATATTGTGAGAAGATCAAAGGAAAGGCCCAAGTCACTCATGGATTTATATGCTGAGATTTGCCAAGGTTTCAACTTCTCAAAGGAAAGTGGTAAAATTCGGAACATTCAGTTCCCAGCCATTAGATACTTTGCCTATTTCATTACCAAGTGTGTTGTTGCTAGAAAGTTGTCTTCTTTTGATCTAGCTTTTATCGCAGTTGCTCTGAATAAGAATAGATCTTATAGCCTGGGTGCTTTGATAGCTCACCGTTTCACCACCAACGGCGAGAAGGGTGAAATTTGTGGAGTTCTCATTGCTTCTAGGTTGCTAGCTTTCCATGGTTTAGAGTCTCACTATTCATATTATCAGTTCCCCATAGAGAGGCTGGATCTTGATCCATGGTTCAGCATGGTTTTGTGTCCCTAGGGGATAATGTGAGAAGTTTAACGTATGAATTATCTTTTGCCCAGCAAGGTCAGAGAAACGGTAGGACTGAGAAAATAGTTTATTTGCCTGCACCTACTTTGTTTAATTTGATAACAACCAAGGATGGTCGCTTACGGAGGAGGAGGTTGACACATATGTAGCAGAACTCTCCCAGCAAGAGGATAATGTTGAAGAGGATGCCGAAGACAATTCGGTTCAGCCCTCCAACTTGGGAGAGTCTTTTTACCAGCAACACTCATTTGATTGGGGCGCGTCTTCTTCATCGCAAGCGCCTGACTATGATCATTCCTATGATGACCCACCAGCATGGGGTTACTACCCGCGCTATTGAGCCCCACTTAGGCCAAAAGCCTAAGCTTGGGGGGAGGTATACCGACATCACACTCATATATATATCATGTTCGGTCGGTTCTTTGTATATCCATTGTTCCGCTTTCTTTTTGGATCTTGTTGCTTCTTTCTCAAAAACACAAAATACCAAAAATATTTTGGTTTGTTTCTTTGTTTCTTTGCTTTGGTTTTCCTTAAAAGAAAAATCCAAAAAGATTTTGCTTTGTTTGGTTTTCTTTTTCTTCGTTTGTTTTTGCTTTGTTTGCTTTCTTTAAAACATCGAAAACACCAAAAATATTTGTTGTTCTTCTTTGGTTTTGTGAGTTCTTTGCAGGGTTCAGCCATCCTGAGTGGATTTTGGTTTCATGTTATTATTCAAGTCACACAAGTGAAGGGAAATAATGAAGATTAAGACAACTCGAGGTGTGGTAAGAGGCTGGTAACGAACTATATTTGTTTCATTTTTGTACATATACTCATCATTGTGAGCATGCTTAGCCTGTTTGTGTAAGGTATATGTCATTATGGATGCTTAGTAATTCTTGCTTGTCTATGATTAGCTCCAGCTTGCTAATAGTTTGTAGCATGTCATATGAATGTTTGCTTGCATTGTTTTACTCATATTTTGGTATGATATTGTGGTATAATCCTCTGACTGTTCATATGAATCGACTTGGCACATGCTCACGCATGCATATGACTAATCAATAGTCAGTAAGCCTCGATGATTTATTTTGCCTCAGAGTTCTTGTATCACTTTCATGCCATAATTAGTCCTGTTTTATTGCAAGCATGATTATGACAATTATTGCTCTCTCGTTTGTCGTTCCCTCTCTATTTCTAGCCTTCACTTGCACTGAGTATGAGTTCTACCTGTGTTTCCAACTCCGCAAAACCAACATTGCCAACTGTGTCCACCATACCTACCTATTAGCATCGTTTGCTTTTGCAGTGCATATTCAATATGCCGTGTTTTCTTCCAAATAAAATGTTTGTCTGTTTTGAGAAAGTTAGTTAGTAAAGCTCTCACGAACTTGATGGCACACTTCATTCCTTGCACTTAATAATCTTGAACCATTGTGATCTGTCCATGAAAGTTATATGCTTGCAAATTATATGCTGGGACTCAGCAGAACCTGAAGGGAATATGCCCTGAGAGGCAATAATAAAGTGTTTATTATGTGTATTCCAAGTATATGATAGATGTTTATTTTGCATGCTATAATTGTATTAATACGGAAACGTTAATACATGTGTGTTTAATAAACAAACAGAAAGTTCCTAGTTAAGCCTCTCTCATAAACTAGCTCGTTGATTAACAAGATGATCAAGGTTTCCTGATCATGGACATTGGATGTTGTTAATAACGGGATCACAACATTAGTGTAATGATGTGATGAACATTCATCCGAAGTATAGCATTACGATCAAAGTCATTGAGTTTATATTGCTATAACAACTTACGAAGTGATCCTAATCCTTAGACCATGAGATCATGTCAATCACTAACAGGAAGAGTTTCTTGATAACATCAAACGTCACACCGTAATGAGGTGATTATAAAGATGGGTTCAGAACTAATAAAGTGTTATGTTGAGGCTCATGGATCGAGAGTGGAATTTGTTCATCCCGATGACGGATAGATATACTGGGCCCTCGGTGATATCACATTGATTAGTTTGCAAGCAAGTGATTTGATCACTAGAATGTTATATCACAGAACGAGAAAAGAGTGCATGTCGTGAACGAGATCAAACTAGGTATGGAGATACCGATGATCGAATCTCGGACATGTAATATATCGTGAAACAAAGGGATTAAGATACTAGCGTAAAGGTTCCGACGATCACAAGAAAGTCATCGTTGAATGTGTGGGAGTCGATATGGGTCTCCGGATCCCGCTTCGATTATTGATCGAGAGGGTCTCGATCATGTCCGCATTATTCACGAACCGTAGGGTGACACACTTAAGAGACACACATCCAATTGGAGCAAAAGTTTCATGCGAAAGAATGAACAAGCGCAGAATTTATTTCACTAGATAAAAATAGGTTTCGGGTGAAATTGCATAAAGTGGTTATGCATGTGAAATAGAATTCTAGCAAGGGGTTATTTGTGAATGTTTGTCATTAAAGTAATTGACAAAATTCTGAATAAAATAAAAGAGTTTTATTTAATGAGAGTTTGCATTAAATTTGGTGGAAATTTAATGGGATTTTTGAGTGGAGAATTTTGAAGGGCCATTTTGTGAGTGGAGTGTCCACCCACATGAATGAGGGAGAGGTGGGGGCACCCTCCATGGCCGGCGGCCATGCCCCCTTGGGCTGCCCCCCCTCCCCTATAAAAGGAGCCCCTCCTCTCACTTCTCACTCACACCTCCTCGTGAAGGATCTCTCTCCCCCTCTAGAATTTATCCCCCATGGTCTCGGACTAGCGAGATACATGTTCCCGGTGGCTATTCGGCAAGAAAGAGTTGTGCTTCCGCTGCGCTGGGCGAGGAGGCGGAGGTTGCTCGTGCCTCGAACGTGTGTCGAAACGGATGTTGCTGATTTGGCGCTAGGACTTCCTCTCGATCTTGAGATCGGCAAGAGATCGTCTACATCAACCACGAGTTGAACTCGTTAAGCTTTGTCGGTCTTCAAGGGTATGTTCTCTACGGATATACATCCGCCCGTTGTTTGTATCTAGTATAAATAGATCTTGGTATATAGTTCACATCGTAGGAAAATTTTTGTTTTCTATGTTGCGAACCCTACAAAGGGTATCGAGCGGATCTATGCGTAGATACTTTACACGGGTAGTACACATATGAGTATGTGGGCGATGATGATCATGTTGTTGCTCCTTTGTTGTGATTTTGGATATTGGTGGCATAGTGGGATGAAGCGGCCCGGACAAACTTTACATGTCCTCGCACATGAGACCTGTTCCACGCTTGACATGCAACTAGTTTGCATAAGTGGCTAGCGGGTGTCTGTCTCTCCTACTATAGTCAATATCTATTTTACAAGCGAGTTGTCAACAATTTGATTATCCTCGTTGTGGTTCATGTTCGTAGGTAAGAACGGTTCTATCTCGAAAGCCCTAAGCCACGTAAAACTTGCAATGGATAAATTAGAGGCGTCTAGTTTAGATTGTTGCTGGGCTAGTGTTTTGATATGGTAGTGTTGTAAGTAGAAGTATGAGATGATACTCTTACAACACACATAGCGTGTAAAATCCATAGACCTTGGATTTACACATATAGGTATGATAGTGATCATACCACGATGCACATGATAGAGATCATCTGCGGGAACCATATAATTTCACTAATAAACATATGATGTTTGGTTGCATCTTATATTGCTTGTTTAGCGCTTTGTTAAGCATAATAAGATGATCCCTCATTTAAATATCAAGATAAGAATGTGTTCTTCCTTTAGTATGCACCGATTATGTTTTCGTCGCTCCAAGACATCACGTGATGATCGGGTGTTCTTGGATCCACGACCATATTTGGTGTAAAAGCGATTACACACGCAAATACTAAGGTTCTAACTTGGCGAGCCTAGCATGTACAGACATGGCCTCGGAACACGTACAAAGGTTAAGCATGAGTCATATAGTTGATATGATGCCCATTTGATGCTCGCCTTTGAAGCTATACCAACTCACGTGATGATCGAACTTGGTGTAGTGGATTTGGTTCATGTAATCACCAAAAGGACACGAGGGATGTCTCTTTTGAGTGGGAGTTCATTCGTAATATAGATTAGTTGAACTCGATCTATCATACACTTAGTCTAAACTTTACAAATTCTGTTGTAGATGGCACCACCTACTTTTAATTTCAATGCGTTCATGGAGAAAGAGAAACTAGCAACGAACGGTAGCAACTTTCTTGAATGGGCCATGAATTTGAGGATTCTCCTCTCTTGCACAAAAGCAATATGTGCTAGAAGCGCCGTTAGGCCCCCACCTTTTGATGATGCCTGACGAGGAGAAGAATGTCTATCGACTCGTCAGAGGACCACAACTTAGTTCATTGCGGCATATTGTATGGGTTAGAGCCGAACTCGAAAAGCGTTTAAAAACGGCAATGCATTTGATACAATGGGTGAGTTGAAAATGATTTTCGACACACATGCTGCAGAGAGCTACAATGCTTGTAAAAGTTCTTTAGCGCATGATGGAAGAGCAGCTCCGTTAGTGAGCATGTACTCAAGATGTCGGGTTACGCCGATAAGCTTGTGTCCTTGGGAATAACGATTCCCATTGACTTAGGCATCCATCGTGTTCTCAGCCTCTACCACCTAGCTATAAGAGCTTCGTGATGAACTATAATATGCAAGGCATGAAGAAGTCTCTCCCGAGCTTCACAATGCTTAAAACTGCAGTGGAGATCAAAAGGAACATCAAGTGTTGATGATCGATAGGAACACCGGTTTCAAGAAAGACAAGAAGGAAAACGGAAGGAAGTAAGGCGGCAAGCTGTTCTGCGCTGAAAAGAAACCGAGTTGGACCTAAGTCCGATGAGTGCTACTATTGTAAGGGGATCGCCATCGAAGCGCCCCAAGTATCTGGCGCATAAGAAGGCGGCAAGGCAAACAAAGGTATATATGATATACATGTTATTGATGTGTACTTGACTAGTGCTCGCAGTAGCACATGGGTATTTGATACCGGTTCAGTTGCTAATATTTGTAACTCGAATCAGGGGCTGCGGAACAAGCGACCGCTAGCAAAGGGTGAGGTCAAGATGTGTGTCGGCAATGGATCAAACGTTGATGTGATCGCCGTCGGAACGCTACCTCTCCACTTACCGTCGGGATTAGTCATAAACTTAAATAAATGTTATCGGTGCCCGACCGAGCATGAACATTGTATCCGGATCATGTTTGATGCAAAGTGGTTATTCATTTAAATCGAGAACAATGGTTGTTCCATTTATATGAATGAAATCTTTTATGGTCATGCACCAATGATGAGTGGTTTATTTCTATTGGATCTCGATGATAATGTTACACATATTCATAATGTTGATGCTAAAAGGATTAAACTTAATGATGATATATCCGCATATATGTGGCACTGCCGTCTAGGTCATATTGGCATTAAACGCATGAAGAAGCTCCATTCAGATGGACTTTTGGAATCACTTGATTATGAATCATTTGATACATGTGAACCATGCCTTATGGGCAAGATGACTAGAACGCCGTTTTCCGGTTCAATGGAACGGGCGACAGATTTATTGGAAATCATACATTCTGATGTATGTGGTCCAATGAGTGTGTCGGCGCGAGGTGGATATCGTTATTTTGTTACTTTCACGGATGATTTGAGTAGATATGGTTATATCTACTTAATGAAACACAAGTCTGAAACCTTTGAAAAGTTCAAGGAATTTCAGAATGAAGTGGAAAATCATCGTAATAGAAAGATCAAATTTCTACGGTCTGACCGTGGAGGTGAGTATCTAAGTTACGAGTTTAGCACTCACATGAAAGAGTGTGGAATTGTTTCACAACTCACACCTGCTGGAACACCACAGCGAAATGGTGTGTCGGAACGTCGTAATCGTACGTTATTAGATATGGTTCGATCTATGATGTCTCCGACGGACTTGCCGTTGTCATTTTGGGGTTATGCACTAGAAACGGCTGCATTCACTTTAAATCGGGCACCATCTAAATCCGCTGAAAAGACACCGTATGAATTGTGGTTTGAAACAAACCTAAGCTGTCATTCTTAAAGTTTGGGGTTGCGATGTTTATGTGAAGAAACTTCAACGGATAAACTCGAACCCAAAGCGGAAAAATGCGTCTTCATAGGATACCCTAAAGAAACTATTGGGTATTCCTTCTATCAGATCCGAGGGCAAGGTTTTTGTTGCCAAGAATGGATCCTTTCTAGAGAAAGAGTTTCATGAAAGGTGTGAGTAGTCGGAAGGTAGAACTCGAAGAGGTTGTGGAACCTTCTCTTCAAAGTATGGCGAGTAGCAGGAAGTTGTTCGGAGTTGGCTCCACTGTTGAAGAGGAACTAATGATAATGATCATGAAACTCCGAAGAGAGTACTACGAACCTCGCAGTCAAACAGACGCGTGCAGCTCCTGTCAGACGATCTGTCATAAATTTCATGGTTGATGAAAATAATGACCTGCGACGTATGAAGAAGCGATGATGAGCCCGGATTCCAACAAATGGTTAGAAGCCATGAAATCCGAGATGGAATCCATGTATGAAAATCAAGTTTGGAACTTGGTGGAATTACCTCACGCACCGAAGGCCGTGGAGAACAAATGGATTTTCAAAAGGAAAGCGTCGATGGTAATGTGACCATCTATAAAGCTCGACTTGTCAAAGGGGTTTCGACAAATTCAAGGAGTTGACTACGATGAGACTTTCTCTCCGTAGCGATGCTAAAGTCGATTAGTTTTATGTTAGCAATTGCTGCATATTTCGATTATGAAATATGGCGGATGGATGTCAAAACGCGTTTCTCAATGGTAATATTGAAGAAGAGTTGTATATGATACAACCAAAGGGTTTTGTCGATCCTAAGGATGCTAACAAGGTGTGCAAGCTTAGCGATCCATCTATGGATTGAAGCAAGCATCGCGAAGTTGGAATCTCCGCTTTGATGAGGTGATCAAAGAGTTTGGATTTGTCCAAACTTATGGAGAAGCTTGTATTTACAAGAAAGTGAGTGGGAGCAATGTGGCATTTCGATATTATATGGATGACATATTGATCGGAAATGATATAGAACTTTAAACAGTGTTAAAAGTTATCTAAACAACAAATTTTCAATGAAGGACCTAGGTGAGCGTCATACATATTAGGCATAAAGATCTATAGAGATAGATCTAGGCGCCTAATAGGGCTATCGCAGTACATACCTTGATAAGATTTTAAAGAAGTTTAAAATGGACGGAAGTAAGAAGGGTTCTTACCTATGTTGCAAGGCAAGACATTGAGTAAGACTCAAAGTCCGGCCGGCGGAAGAAAGAGATAATGGACAAAGTCCCTATGCTTGACCATAGGCTCTATAATGTACGCCATGCTATGTACAAGACCGGATGTGGCACACGCTATTAGTTTGACTAGTAGATACCAATCGGATCGTGTTGGAACATCGATAGCGGTCAAGAATATCCTTAAGTACTTAAGAAGAACTAAGGATATGTTTCTTGTATCTGAGGTGAAGAAGAGATCGCTAAGTGTTATGTTGGCTTAGCTTTGACACGATCCGGATGACTCTAAGTCTCAATCCGGATACGTATTTCTCATGAATGGCGGGCGGTTAGTTGGAGGAGCTCCAAACAACCTGTGGTAGCGGGATCAACAACGGAGGCGAATATGTTGCTTTGCCGGAGCGGCTCAGAGCGCTTTGGATGAAGGAGTTCATATCCGAACTAGGAGTTGTGGCAAGCGCGTTGGACCCAATGGTGATCTATTGTGACAACAATGGTGCCATTGCCAATGCCAAAGAGCCAAGGTCTCACAAGCATTCCAAGCATATTAAGCGCGGTTTCACTCCATCCATGAGCATGTCAAGGATGGAGATATAAAGCTTTGTAAAGTACATACGGATCTCAATGTAGCAGATCCGTTGACTAAAACTCTCCCTAGAGCAAAACATGATCAACACCGAACTCAATGGGTGTTAGATATATCACTATGTAACTAGATTATTGTCTCTAGTGCAAGTGGGAGATGAAGGAATATGCCCTGAGAGGCAATAATAAAGTGTTTATTATGTGTATTCCAAGTATATGATAGATGTTTATTTTGCATGCTATAATTGTATTAATGAACGTTAATACATGTGTGTTTAATAAACAAGCAGAAAGTTCCTAGTTAAGCCTCTCTCATAAACTAGCTCGTTGATTAACAAGATGATCAAGGTTTCCGATCATGGACATTGGATGTTGTTAATAACGGATCACAACATTAGTGTAATGATGTAATGAACATTCATCCGAAGTATAGCATTACGATCAAAGTCATTGAGTTTATATTGCTATAACAACTTACAGTGATCCTAATCCTTAGACCATGAGATCATGTCAATCACTAACACGGAAGAGTTTCTTGATAACATCAAACGTCACAACGTAACAGAGTGATTATAAAGATGGATTCAGAACTAATAAAGTGTTATGTTGAGGCTCATGGATCGAGAGTGGAATTTGTTCATCCCGATGACGGATAGATATACTCTGGGCCCTCTCGGTGATATCACATTGATTAGCTTGCAAGCAAGTGATTTGATCACTAGAATGTTATATCACAGGAACGAGAAAAGAGTGCATGTCGGTAACGAGATCAAACTAGGTATGGAGATACCGATGATCAAATCTCGGACATGTAATATATCGTGAAACAAAGGGATTAAGATACTAGCGTAAAGGTTCCACGATCACAAGAAAGTCATCGTTGAATGTGTGGAGTCAAGATGGGTCTCAGATCCCGCTTCGATTATTGATCGAGAGGGGTCTCGATCATGTCCGCATTATTCACGAACCGTAGGGTGACACACTTAAGAGACACCGACATCCAATTGGAGCAAAAGTTTCATGCGAAAGAATGAACAAGCGCGAATTTATTTCACTAGATACCGAAACAAAGTTTTGGTGAAATTGCATAAAGTGGTTATGCATGTGAAATAGAATTCTAGCAAGGGGTTATTTGTGAATGTTTGTCATTAAAGTAATTGACAAAATTCTGAATAAAATAAAAGAGTTTTATTTAATGAGAGTTTGCATTAAATTTGGTGGAAATTTAATGGGATTTTGAGTGGAGAATTTTGAAGGGCCATTTTGTGAGTGGAGTGTCCACCCACATGAATGAGGGAGAGGTGGGGCACCCTCCATGGCCGTGCCATGCCCCTTGGCTGCCCCTCCCCTATAAAGGCCCCTCCTCTCACTTCTCACTCACACCTCCTCGTGAAGGATCTCTCCCCTCTAGAATTTATCCCCATGGTCTCGGACTAGCGAGATACATGTTCCCGGTGGCTATTCGGCAAGAAAGAGTTGTGCTTCCGCATCGCTGGAGGCGAGGCGGAGGTTGCTCGTGCCTCGAACGTGTGTGAGCACGGATGCCCGCTGATTTGCGGCGCTAGGACTTCCTCTCGATCTTGAGATCGGCAAGAGATCGTCTACATCAACCACGAGTTGAACTCGTTAAGCTTTGTCGGTCTTCAAGGGTATGTTCTCTACGGATATACATCCGCCCGTTGTTTGTATCTAGTATAAATAGATCTTGGTATATAGTTCACATCGTAGGAAAATTTTTGTTTTCTATGCTGCGAACCCTACAGAACCGTGCTGTCACGAGAAACACTTTCAACACCTTTTGGATATCCTATCCAGTTGATACTTTGCTCTTTTGTTTACGGATGTTGACGATGTGAAATAAAAGGGGAGCTTGTGAGTTCATGGAGTATATACATTGTGTTAGATAAATGCCTAGGCCGCTATCCTAAGCCATGCCTAATCATGGTGGAAACTTGTAGCATCACCATAATGAGCATTTATGAAGCATCCTCAATAAAAAGCTATACATATAGTAAATAAAAAGATCGCTGAGATGCTCATTGTCTGCTTGCCTTGTCATTTTGATCACGGGATAACTCATGTATCATGTGCAAGGGTTACCCCGTTGGCGGTTCTCTATGATATGCATGTATTTACAATAACAAGAACTTGCAGGTAACCAAAGTTGAGTAGCATGCGGAGCGGCCCTCTTACTCAAGGGAGATGGGATTTCAATTCTATGGTCTGTCAAGCATATGATTCAGAGTGGACCTCACTTTCACCTTAACCACATGAAGATGCCTATGATAGGGGCAATGAGAGCTCAAAGCTAATGAGTACCTTCCTTTCAGCATTAGGAAGCCTTTCAAACTTTTCAAAACCGTTTTCACAACCTTGTGGAGTCACCAGTTATTCTATGAGCACCTTCTTAAGAGAATAGTTGTCATTCTTGTGTTTGTTCCAAAACTTGGTTAATTATGTGATGACTTTGATGCTTGTATCTCTGATATCTTTACTTCTAGTCTTCACTTGAACTTCAGGCACCCCCTCGGCCTCCCTCTACGCCTATAAGTTGCCTTTCGACCTAAAAAACAAGGGGGGTTCGATAGTTTTCCAAAAAGAGTTCCGCTCCGCCGCCGCCTCTAGAAACGAAGATTCAGATCCAGAAACTTCGTTCTGGCACCCTGCCGGGACGGAGAATTTGGAGAGGATCATCGCCATCGTCATCACCAATGCCTCTCCATCAACCATCGATGTTTCCCTCATCCATGAGTGAGTAATCCCCGTTGTAGTCTTGGGGATGGTAGGGATTGGATGAGTTCTATCATGTAATCGAATAAGATCTATTAAGGCATAGTGCCTAGTATCTCTATTAGTGCTATTTGACTTTGTTACAACTTGTTGTGCTTAATGCTTGTCACTAGGGCCCGAGTTCCATGATCTCAGATCTGAACTTATTATTGAATCATTATGATAGTATTTCTTATCTGCAAGTTGTGTACACATATCATTGTCCGGATCCAAAGGCCCCAAAGTGACAATAATTGGGAGAATCGAAGGGGATGGCTGTGGTGTGAGGATCACATGTGTTCACGGAGTGTTAATGCTTTGCTCCCATGCTCTATTAAAAGGAGCACCTTAATTGCCAGTAGTTCCCTAGAGGCCCCGCTGCCACGGGCTGGCTGGACAGAAGATGTTGTGCAAGTTCTCATTGCGAGAACGTATGACTATATTTGGAGCACATGCCTTGGATTGTTTAGTACTTGGATGCTTGTTATTATTTATCTGCAATGCCCTAGATCTTGAATTTACATGTTTAGACTTGTCCATGCAACACCCGTCCGTCCATCCCTATGCCTACCGCACTCGAATCCCACTGTTACCGTTACTGTTACTATTGCCCCTGTTGCTATTGCTGTTGTTGTTGCTTTACTGTTGCTACTATCAAAATGTTGCTACTGATAAAATTTTGTGAGCAAGAACTATTTCTAGGTGCATCTGAATTGACAACTCAGTTGTTAAGGCTTGCAAGTATTCTTTGGCTCCCCTTGTGTCGAATCAATAAATTGGGTAATACTACCCGCGAAGACTGTTGCGATCCCCTACACTTGTGGGTCATCAGGCCTCCCTACAGAACATCTAAGAGTCTGTTTCACCTCCTGCACCTCCTCAACAGCACAATCGGGTTCAGAATGTGCAATAGCCTGCAACTCAAGAGCTGGCACCAGAGCCTCATCAACATGCTCATTTTACACCACAACCTCATCAACATGATCATTTTGCACCAGAGTCTCACCAACATGCTCATTTTGCACCAGAGCTTCCAAATCAGAATCGGTGTGCCCTAAAGCCTCAACAGCATTAACAGGTTCACTTTGCACCTCAACAGTTTGCACATCATCCTCCAAAACAAGTTTAGATTGCACCTCAGCAGCACCAAACATGATCTGGTTAGTTCTCTTATTTCTTTGGCCATTGAGTCTTGCCCTTTTCACTGGCCAGCATTCTTCAACAACAAGAGGTGGGCCTTTTTCTCCACGCTTCCTCCTGAAAACAAGCAAGTTAGTTGGGGGAGAAAAATCATCAACAAGAAATAGATAGATTTTGGATGAACATACTTTGGCTTTTCAGCAGTGTATCTGCACTTGGTAAATCCACCTTGGTGTCCAAGTTCTTCACAGAGTTTGCATCTATTCTTGTTACCTTTTTGGGCCCTTTTTGGCTTGCCATCTTTCTTTTCATTTTTCTTCCCCTTCTTGCTGCTCCCACCTTTCTCAAACCAAGCCTTGAATCTACTCTGATTGGTCCTGCCAGCCTTTCTTTTCATCAAAGGAGGACACAAGGAGAACTCAATGTCCACTTCAGGCCACTGAGACTGGTCTATAAGTGCTGGAATTGGTGTTCCATATGCAGCCTTGAATTTTGCTACAGAATAATACTTATGCAAATATGGGTGCATATTTAGCTTGTGTTTGGAGGCCAAGAAAAGTATGGCATGCTCACAAGGCTTCCCAGTGTGTTGCCACTCAAGGCATGTGCATTCATGCAATTGAATGTCAACAACATGCCTCCTGCCAGTCTTTGTATCTCTAACTTCAGCACCCCACAATGAGGATTTCTCAACACGCAAATGTGCAAGATTTCTGCTGCTGTTCACCACCTGCTGCACAACATCAGGAAGATTATTGTAACACCCTCAGAATCGGACCTATGCAAGTTTGATCAAAATCCGCCAAAACCCGCATAGAAACGATTCAAAGGTGCCCACCAGGCACTTTCGTGCGGGTGGAAAAAATAATAACATTACACAGTCCTCGATGGGACCCACGTAGCAGATATATATAACAACGACTCCATGAGTCAAGAGCAGATATAATATACAAAGATCCAGATCACCTTGAAACGGCAGAGCGTCCGCCACAGACAAGATGCAAATGGGGCTAAGAGCCTCAAGAATAACCAATGGCGTCCCTAACCCCGCCTGTGCCAAGCGGAAGGGTAACCCCGCTAACGGCGCCGATCTCAAAACCTGCTTAAACAAAAGGGGTGCCGACAAAGGCAAAGGAAAAGAGGAGCGCCAAGATCGAGGCCAAGACAGCGAGGCTAGAATTCGGTCCTCGCCTACATAGGTATGGTGGATCAAGAGGCAGGCAACATGCATCGAACAACCTATAGAGACTCGATACAATGGCGGCGGTCAGAGAGGGTAAGATAGACCTATCCGGATCCAACTGAAGCTAACACCAAACAAACCCATCCCGGTGTTTCTCGAGACCAAACGAGGAAGTCAACCGAGGAACTCACACCGCTGGCGCTTTATTTATTCGCTATCGCTAGCAATTACTAGTCAGGTTTAGATAATCATTCTGATAAAGTAAGCAGTGGGCAATTTTAGTTGACCATTCCGTTATAGTTGCAGCGATTACTAATCAGATACAGATAGCATGATATAATCCCCAAAACCCAGCAGTTGTTGGTACTTTTATTCAGCCATTCCGTTGTAGTTGCAATACTTACTAGTCAGATACAATTGTCGCAAACGACAAACCAAACAAGCAATTGTGGGCAGTATTATTTAGCCATTCCGTTGTAGTGAAGCTGATTACTAGTCATTATAAAGTCAATTTATAGCAATAAACTTTAGTTATGCTTGTCTATGGTCGAATCTGCTCCAAGTCGTCCATATCCGCGACACGGCTTTCAGAAAGTTTTACCGGCCGGGTGCACCAATAGCAACACACGCCGATCAACCTCGGAAAAACCAAATCAAAACCCAACGAGGCTTTCACTGAACAATCACAGATTCAGAAATATTTCAGGGGCCACCCCTTGAGTACACCATAACAAAGTAAGCAAGCTCCGAGACGGACTCAAGGTTTGCGACAATGGTCAGTAAATTTGGGAACCCGAAAGTGTGGCTGGGCTTGTCGATACCGCGAAAACATTACGCTTACCTAAATAAAGACAAAGGTGCTCCTCACAATTTAAATACATAAGTAGCATGGCATAAGTACAGGATCGTAAATAAAACCTCAAACTAGTTTGTGGCCCCAAGAAATAAGATGAATCAAGCTCGCTCGGGGGTCCCATATACCTCCCGGATGTGGATAGCGCGATAAATCAAGGAACAGGTATCAAGTACTCGGGGTCCTACGGGACACAAGTGGGCGTTCGGAAACCAAATATTTTCTATCACCCACCGATGCCTCTGCTTACTCCAATTTTAGTTATTAAACAGAAATTAAAGTGAACGGTGAGTAAAACTATGATCAACTCCAACAACAACATGCGGCAATACATCAACAACTGTGGCACTGGACGACACGCAACAGCACTTGAGCAAGCGACTACGACGCGCAAGTCCAACTATCTACCAAACAACAGGTAATAGGATGTGTCCAAGGCGATATAGGGCTGCACGGTATATCACATGTACAGAAACTAAAGCATCGCAACACAGATAGCAATAGATCATCAGGAGGAAATAAAGACTATAAAAGTAAGATAGGTAGAAAGGGGGAGATGCTCGCCTGAAAACATTGTCGAAGGTTCAACCGAAGATCGGGTCGAAGCTCACATCAACTCAACGGCCTTATCCGCGAAGAAGCAAAACACTAGAAGAAACACCGGATGCAATATTTAATACAACGGTAGAAGATCGGCATGATGCATGTATGATGCATGACATGGTAAAGGATGCGATGCGATTAGGTCATATTAAGCGGAACCAGGGTCCCGACAATTAATTAAATGGTTCAAGTTGTTTAGATCCCCCGCAATTAAATGTTGCATAAGCAAGACAACAGATGGCACCGGTTCGCCACACAAGTTTAAATGAGGCCAATATAAGGCTAGATTTGCCCGCATATGGGCCCCATATTTAATTATAGGGTGAATCGGCATAAAGCCCCCAAACCACATGACAAGGATGCATGCATGAACAATTAATATGCGACAAGTTGTATTGTATTATAAAATAGGGTTCGGGAAAAGATTCACACATTAGGGTTTGACGATCTTGGGGGTTCCGGGGGTTCGAGGTTCGGTCTCGGGGCTTAGGGTTTGAGCGGTCTCGCAGGAACATTCTCGAACAACGGGGCAGATCTTGTCGCATCCGGGTTCTCGGCGGGCTCGATGTCCGGAAAGGCGTACTTGGTTCGGTGTCGGGGGCGCATCGGATTCTTCCGGGTCGAGGTCGTTCTTGTCGTCACGAGGGCCCTATCGGGTCTGTGGTTCAGGTCGGACTTGACGTCCGGGATGAAGTGCTTGATGTCCTTCGGTTCCATGTCGACGACCTTGGTGTTCTCGATGAAGAACTCGGTGTTCCGCGGTGAAGTACTTGGCGTCCTCGAGGGAGTACTTCACGCATCTATGGATCGGTCCTCGGGGTCGAAGAACTTGGCGCGCCAGGGTTCAGTCTTCGGCAGGGTCGGTCTTCGAACTCCGGGATCGGTCTTCGGTCCGCGAAGGAGATCTTGAGGTTTTCCCGTGACGCAGGTCTTGGCTTGTCGATGGATCGGTCTTCGGAGTTTGAGAACATCCTCTTCGGCTTCTTACTTCTCGTGTCGTTGACGGACTTGGTTTCGACACAAGGGGTTTGCGATTTGAGGTGGCCCTTGCCGACACACGAAGCTCGGGATACATCCGCACTCCCTCCACCCATAATCTTCGTGTTTAGCTGAGCAACACTCCACACTGCTGCATGTTTGCCTTAAACAAAAACTGATGAAGAGGTATACCACGTTTGCATCACATGCGTGCCAGTAACCAGAACAGCACGCGTACAAAAAGCAGACGCCAGGGAGTAGGGTCAAGGACGAGCTCCACGGCCGGTCATGAGGAAAACCCATGGGCTCGAATCGGGTCACTGGCGGGCCGGGCGAGGACAGACTCGGAGGAGGAGCAGGGTGACGACCGACGACACGCAGAGGGTAGCTCGCGAAGCGCCGGATGTCCGGAGCAAGGCGGCACCAGGGCGTGTCCGCGGGGAGATGGGTGGCCGGGAGAAGGAGGCAGGGGGAGACGACGATGCGGCCAGCCAAGGGCGACGCCAGCGGCTTGAGCTCGCGAGGGGCCGACGAGCTCGGACCACGGGGGTGGGCGCCCAGGTCGTGGCGGCGGCCGGATGAGGTCGGGAACGACGTGGGGAAGCCGGACCATGAGCGAGGGCGCGACGGGCGGTGGCTGGATGTGGGTGGAGGCGAGGAGGCCGGGGGTGAGACGGAGGCCGCGCGTAGGACGACCGACGGCGGCGGGATTGGTGGTGACGGAGAGGGGTCGGACCCGGCCGGAGCGGAGGTGGCGAGCACCGGGCGCGGCGGCGGCGGCTCGACGGGGCTTGGTGAGGGGCGAGCTCGAGCAGGAGCTCATGAGGGTCTGGCGAGAGGCCAGAGGCTGAGGCGGCGCCATGGCGGGTCGGCCATGTGGAGGAAGGAGTGGCGGGGAAGGGAGTAGAGCACGGCAAGGGGAAGGAGCGAACTGGCGGTGGAAGCGGAGGAGAGGGAGGATGCGGGGAGCGTGAGGGAGAGGAGGATGCAGGCAGTGGGGCCGGGGTGGGTCGAACGGGGTAGGGGTGAGCGGTTTTCCTGGGGATCGGGTCAGGTGCGGGAAGTGGGGCGAGGGGAGCGTCGCTTGGGCGTGGGAGCGTGTGTGAGGATTGCGTGCGTGTGGTGTGCTACAGGCGGCGGCGGGATGGAGTAGTTTGGGTGTAGATTAGGGTTAGGGTTTCATGGGGTTGTAGGCTGACAGCTGGCCGGGCCTTTGGGCCTGGTCGATGACGGCCTCCCCCAGGTGAAAATAGTTTTATTTTTATTTAGATTATTTTTAATAGAGTTTGGCAAATAGATTTTGACAAACAATTATTATAGAAAAGCCTAGGGTTTGATTTGAAAGAAAGAAGGGAAAAATAATGTCAAACACAAATAGGTTTCGCAAAAATACTTTTATAAACAAACATGCATGATGATGTCATGATGATGCCCAAAAAAAATCACGGCGGTTTTCTAGTAGTGGTTTTTGCGGGATGCCACAATTCGACACCACTCACAATGGATCTCGCCCTCGAGATCCGCCTCATGGTACCAGAAGGAAGGTCGGCGATCTGCGTCTTCTCGCTTCGTGTAGATCCTCGCGACACCACTAACAAGGGTTCATCCTCCATCTTGAAATCAGCGACACCACCAACAAAGGGTCGGTGTCCCTGATCGTCGAGAGAACACTCCGGAGAAACAAAGGACGAAGATAGAGGTATCAAACGATAAGGCCACCTCTAACTTCCATAAGAAGAGGGAAAAGTTACATTGATCCACCAGTTCGATGTACAGAGCGAACAGTAAGAGTCGGTTAGGGTGATCAGTCCATCCCGTACCCAAACTATCAACTCTATACACGAATAGGGAAACCAGGCAATTCAACTCTCGAGAATTAGAAAGAAGATCTTCATAGGCGGTATCCGGAACAAAGGGATGATGCCAGCAGAAATCGTATGAAAGACACAATGATTAGGTTCCGCGATGGTTCCATTGGCATGAACAACACATGCTCAAGGTATACTCCAACTTCACCAATGCTCGTCCTTCTCATATGTTTTTCAACGACACTGATATCCAGCAAGGAACACATATGGATAAGGAGCTCAAGAACAAAGGATTGGAGGAAGGGTTCAACAGACAAGTTGCAGATTGATGATCGTAGCACCTCCGTTACAAAAGGGAGAAAGCGAAACCCTGAAGGTGCGACGGAAACCCAACCACGAGAAATCCTGGACTCGAAGAGAGACAAGAGAGCGGATTCAAAACACGTAGAGGTAAGAGAAGAATAGCAAAGGGGTAAGGAGTAAAATCAGACCTATCAGAACTATCCAACCGATTTTGCAAAAATAGTTTTGACACTCTACTTCGGCCGTTAGCTAGGTTATCCTACAGGCTGGACTTGTGGGGTATCGCAACGCCGAGCTCGATACCACTCAGAACACCTCAGATCGGACCTATGCAAGTTTGAGCAAAATCCGCCAAACCCAAGACAGAAACGATTCAAAGGTGCTCACCAGCACTTTCGTAAGGGTGGAAAACGAAGTAATAACATTACACAACAGCCTCGATGGGACCCATGTAATGTATATAACAACGACTCCATGAGTCAAGAGTACAGATATAATATACAAAGATCCAGATCACCTTGAAAACGACAGAGCGTCCGGCTACAGACAAGATGCAAATGGGGCTAAGAGCCCTGAAGAATAACCAATGGCGTCCCTAACCCTGCCCAGGCCAAGCCGGAAGGGTAACCCTGCTAACGGCGTCGATCTCAAAACCTGCTTAAACAAAAGGGGTGCCGACAAAGGGCAAAGGAAAAAGAGGAGCGCCAAGATCGAGGCCAAGACACGGCGAGGCTAGAATTCGCGGTCCTCGCCACATAGGTATGGTGGATCAAGCGGCAGCGGCATCATGCAATCAACAACCTATAGAGACTCGATACAACCGGGCGTCGAGAGGGGTAAGATAGACCTATCCGGATCCAACTCAAGCTAACACCAAACAAACCCATCCCGGTGTTTCTCGAGACCAAACGAGGAAGTCAACCGAGGAACTCACACCGCTGGCGCTTTATTTATTCGATTATCGCTGCAATTACTAGTCGTTTAGATAATCATTCGATAAAGTAAGCAGGGCAATTTTAGTTGACCATTCCGCTATAGTTGCAAATTACTAATCGACATGTATAGCATGATATAATCCCAAAACCCAGCAGCTTGTTGGTACTTTTATTCAGCCATTCCGCTAGAAGTTGCAATACTTACTAGTCAGATACAATTGTCGCAAACGACAAACCAAACAAGCAATTGTGGGCAGTATTATTTAGCCATTCCGTTGTAGTGAAGCTGATTACTAGTCATTATAAAGTCAATTTATAGCAATAAACTTTAGTTATGCTTGTCTATGGTCGAGATACTGTGCTCCAAGTCGTCCCATATCCGCGACACGGCTTTCAGAAAGTTTTACCCGCCGGGTGCACCAATAGCAACACACGCCGATCAACCTCGAAAACCAAATCAAAACCCAACGAGGCTTTCACGATCGAACAATCACAGTGATTCGTAAATATTTGGGGCCACCCTTGAGTACACCAAGAACGTAAGCAAGCTCCGAGACGGACTCAAGGTTTGCATAATGGCTGTAAATGACGGGAACCCAAAGTGTGGCTGGGCTTGTCGATACATGAAAACATTACGCTTACCTAAATAAAGACAAAGGTGCTCTCGCACAATTTAAATACATAAGTAGCATGGCATAAGTACAGATCGTAAATAAAACCTCAAACTAGTTTGTGGCCCCAAGAAATAAGACTGAATCAAGCTCGCTCGTGGGTCCCATATACCTCCCGGATGTGGATAGCGATAAATCAAGGAACAGTATCAAGTACTGGGTCCTACGGGACACAAGTGGGCGCTCGAAACCAAATATTTTCTATCACCCACCGATGCCTCGCTTACTCCAATTTTAGTTATTAAACAGAAATTAAAGTGAACGGTGAGTAAAACTATGATCAACTCCAACAACAACATGCGGCAATACATCAACAATCGTGGCATCGGACGACACGCAACAAAGACTTGAGCAAGCTTTATCACGACGCGCAAGTCCAACTATCTACCAAACAATAGGTAATAGGATGTGTCCAAGGCGATATAGGGCTGCACGGTATATCATGTAATGGAAACTAAAGCATCGCAATACGTATAGCAATAGATCATCAGGAGGAAATAAAGACTATAAAAGTAAGATAGGTAGAAAGGGGAGATGTCGCCGAAAACATTGTCGAAGGTTCAACCGAAGATCGGGTCGAAGCTCACATCAACTCAACGGCCTTATCCGCGAAGAAGCAAAACACTAGAAGAAACACCGGATGCAATATTTAATACAATGGCAGAAGATCGGCATGATGCATGTATGATGCATGACATGGTAAAGGATGCGATGCGATTAGGTCATATTAAGTGGAACCAGGGTCCCGACAATTAATTAAATGGTTCAAGTTGTTTAGATCCCCCGCAATTAAATGTTGCATAAGCAAGACAACAGATGGCACCGGTTCGCCACACAAGTTTAAATGAGGCCAATATAAGGCTAGATTTTCCCGCATATGGGCCCCATATTTAATTATAGGGTGAATCGGCATAAGGCCCCCAAACCACATGACAAGGATGCATGCATGAACAATTAATATGCGACAAGTTGTATTGTATTATAAAATAGGGTTCGGGAAAAGATTCACACATTAGGGTTTGACGATCTTGGGGGTTCCGGGGGTTCGAGGTTCGGTCTCGGGGCTTAGGGTTCGACGGAAGCGGTCTCGGCAGGAACATTCTCGAACAACGGGGCAGATCTTGTCGCATCCGGGTTCTCGGCGGGCTCGATGTCCGGAAAGGCGTACTTGGTTCGGTGTCGGGGGCGCATCGGATTCTTCCGGGTCGAGGTCGTTCTTGTCGTCACGAGGGCCCTATCGGGTCTGTGGTTCAGGTCGGACTTGACGTCCGGGATGAAGTGCTTGATGTCCTTCGGTTCCATGTCGACGACCTTGGTGTTCTCGATGAAGAACTCGGTGTTCCGCGGTGAAGTACTCGGGCGCCTCGAGGGATTACTTCACGCATCTATGGATCGGTCTCGGTGTCAAGAACTTGGCGCCAGGTTCGGTCCTTGGCAGGTCGGTCGAACTCCGGATCGGCTCGTCCGAAGGAGATCTTGAGGTTTTCCCGTGACGCAGGTCTTGGCTTGTCGATGGATCGGTTCTCGAGTTTGAGAACATCCTCTTCGGCTCGACTTCTCGTCGTTGACGGACTTGGTTTCGGCACAAGGGTTTGTTTGAGGTGGCCCTTGCCGACACACGAAGCTCGGATACATCCGCACTCCTCCACCCATAATCTTCGTGTTTAGCTGAGCAACACTCCACACCGCCGCACGCTTGCCTTAAACAAAAACTGATGAAGAGGTATACCACGTTTGCATCACATGCGTGCGAAGCACAAAGACGCTGCATAAAAAAAAGTGACGCCAGGGAGCGGGGTCAGGGACGAGCTCCACGGCCGGCCGCGGAGGTAAACCCAGCGGGCTCGAACTGGCTCGGCAGCCGGGCGGGCGAGGAGACTCGGAGGAGCAGGGTGACGGCCGACGACACGCAGAGGGTAGCCTGCGCGGGCTCTGGCGGCGAGGCGGCGCGGATGGCCGGAGCAAGGCGGCACCAGGGCGTGTCCGCGGGGAGATGGGTGGCCGGGAGAAGGAGGCAGGGGGAGACGACGATGCGGCCAGCCAAGGGCGACGCCAGCGGCTTGAGCTCGCGAGGGGGCCGACGAGCTCGGACCACGGGGGTGGGCGCCCAGGTCGTGGCGGCGGCCGGATGAGGTCGGGAACGACGCGGTGGGGGAAGCCGGACCCGCGAGGCAGAGGGCGCGGACGGGGCGGTGGCTGGATGTGGGTGGAGGCGAGGAGGCCGGGGGTGAGACGGAGACCGCGCGTAGGACGGCCGACGGCGGCGGGATTGGTGGTGACGGAGAGGGTCGGCCGGGGCGGCGGCTCGACGGGGCTTGGTGAGGGGCGAGCTCGAGCAAGAGCTCGCGAGGGGGTCCTGGGCTGAGAGCAGCTACTGGAGGCGGCGCTCAAGAAGCGGGTCGGGCCATGGAGGAAGGACGGTGGCGGGCGAGCAGAGAGGCGGTGGCGGAAGGGGAGGAGCACGGCGGGTCGGGTGTTTAACGGAGGAGAGGGAGGATGCGGGGAGCGTGAGGGAGAGGAGGATGCAGGCAGTGGGGCCGGGGTGGGTCGAATGGGGTAGGGGTGAGCGGTTTTCCTGGGGATCGGGTCAGGTGCGGGAAGTGGGGCGAGGGGAGCTGCCGCCATGGGCAGTGTGAGGATTAAGGCGGTGGTGTGCTACAAAGGTGGCGGGATGGAGTAGTTGGGGTGTAGATTAGGGTTAGGGTTTCATGGGGTTGTAGGCTGACAGCTGGCCGGGCCTTTGGGCCTGGTCGATGACGGCCTCCCCCAGGTGAAAATAGTTTTATTTTTATTTAGATTATTTTTAATAGAGTTTGGCAAATAGATTTTGACAAACAATTATTATAGAAAAGCCTGGGGTTTGATTTGAAAGAAAGAAGGGAAAAATAATGTCAAACACAAATAGGTTTCGCAAAAATACTTTTATAAACAAACATGCATGATGATGTCATGATGATGCCCAAAAAAAATCACGGCGGCTTTCTAGTAGTGGTTTTTGCGGGATGCCACAATTATCTCCTTGAAGAACATCACCAAGCCTTCTTCTTAATTCCCACAACCTCATGATCATGATCCTGATCTGGTCAACCATGTCATGGACAGGCAAGCCTTTTAACTCCTTCACTTTGTTGTTGAAACTTTCTTCCAAATTATTGTTGATATGATCACATTTGATGGCAGTGTTAAAACCTGACCTGTACCATAAAAGAGAATGGTAGATTTCCAACCATGTACAAAACTTGACCCTATCCTGCTCAGAGCATGCCACCTTAATCTTCTCAAGTTGATATGAATGTGTCTGTCCGGTGTAAGATCTTGCTGCTGGCCACATGCGTCCAAAATCATCTCCTCTGAATTTTTTGATCAAATTCATCCACATATGGCCGAAGCACTCCCTCTGCTCAGCATGAGGGAAAACAATCTTCACCGCATTTTCTAAAGCTTTACATGCATCTGTGTGCACTGCCAATGGAGAGATTGGTCCTATGCATCTTTTCAACTGCATCATGAACCATTTCCATGATGCCTCTGTCTCAGAATGAAACATGCCAATAGCTACAAGGAACATCCAATTGTGTCCATCTAAAGCATTGCATGCTGCTAGTTGACCATTCCACTTTCTAGTCAAGAATGATGAGTCCATACTCAAATATGGACGGCACCCTGCTTTGAAGCCATCGATGCAGGGCTTTAAATCAATGAAGAATTTAGAGAAGAAGACTTTCCCATCAGTTTTTACATCAGTATCTATCTCCACAACACTGCCAGGTGACCTCTTCTCTACTTCTTCTTTGAAGTTATAAAGCATTCGAAAGGTATTTGCCCAATCACCATATAGCTCCTTCATTGGCCTTTGCTTTGCCTTCCACACTGTAGTAGAATTCAGCTTAATGGGGTACTACTTTTCCAAGTCTATTTTCAGTCTCTTTGCAGTGTTGTTTGGTGTTGTGGCTAAAATAGGCTTGATTTTTCTGCAACCCATAATTGTGATGTCATCTTTATAACTGTTTGAGAAGTTGTAATACAAGTATGAGCTTTTGGAATTTGATTCACTCTTATTGTCCTTCCATCAGGTTGGCGTCTAGCAGATATATACCACTTGCAAGGCCTGGCACCACCATCATAACCTATGCATTTTGCATAGAACTTCTTTTTATCAGTCCACAAAGTCTTGGTAGCAAACTCGCTTGATCGCATATGTCCCAAACACATCCTGAATTCATCCATGCTTGGAAACAATCTCCCAACTTCAATAATTGGGTCCTCTTTGTCATAAACTGTTACTAGCTCATCATCATGTGCATCATCTACATGAACTTCAGCATTTTCCAACAACTTTGGATCTATATCTGCCTCTTCATCTCTTAAATGGTTGTCATCATCATTTACAGCTTCATCCCTCTTCTTCTCCTTGTCTCTATCATCTATAGGAATGTCAAAAAGCTTTGCCATTTCAATGTCATATATTGGTGCAATGACCAAATCAGTCCGGTCACGTATCTCAACTGAATTACAATCAACAGTTACAATCCTTTGTACAGCCCCTTGTGCATTAGCATCTGCAGCCTCCACTTGTGCATTAGCATTAGCCTCCACTGTTAACACTTCCAACTCAGTAAATATAGGCATTACTTGCCTTTGTGTAGCCCAATCATCCTCGACCATCTTAGCAGCCATCTTCGAGGCCACATATCCAACCCTCGAATCAGGTTCCAGATCAATGAGCTCTGCTAAAAACAGAACAATTTTGCTTGTCCAACCGTTTCGCTCATCGACTTCATCAACTATATGTTCCCCTGTCTCAACCCTAACATAGTCACATTTGCAATCATCAAATCGTAACAAAGAAACTTCTTGCTCTGGCCCCCAAACCACACTATCCCCAATTTTTCCACCATTGTCCTCACCGCCTCCTCTCCCATGTTTATTAGATCTTGGGGATCAACATGTTCTAATTCCACCTCCCATTTAACAACCGTGTCTCTCTCAATGATTTGTGTGCTGCCATCAACTAAAACAACCCTAGAGGGAAAGAAATTGATGCGAAATTCAAATGTGTGCCACGCAACATCGTCTCCCTGGTTTTGGCGGGCACTGTGAGCTAGCGGAAGCGAACAAAGAGCTCAAAATTAGAGAAATTAAGTGTAGATATGCGGGATATACCGATTAGAAGTCCCCTCTCCATGCTCCATCTCATTCCCCCTCGCCCCGTTCAGCACACCCCGGCCTCCACAATCTAGCATCAATGGGAATGCTCAGATCTCGAATTGAGAAAAATGGGAGAGGAATTAGGTTTCAAATGGCACTTACCACCTTCGCCGTCGAGCGAAAGCGCTGCCGCCTAAAAGAATTGCCCTGCCACCACCGTCGTCACCGAGAACGATGGGTGAGGTCCACCGCCGCTGTTGGGGAAGCTATAGTAAGTGTGACGCGCACTCTCGGTCGGAAGCGGTTGGTTTGACTGGCTGTACCAACCGATCGATTTGGCTTAACCCTAATCTTGGACCAAAGTTAAATGTGTCCTTAATGACCGTTTTATGGCCCGTGTGGCCCTGGGCTATTAGCTGCCTCACAAGCGTCGCATGCGAGCTATTCTTTGCAATGATGTCGTGTTCCTTCCAATTCTGCGTAAATACGTCGCATGGGAGCTATAAGACCGTATTCCAAGTGGCGCGACCTCTACTCGGACAAGAGCGAGGTGGTAGGGACCTGCAACGGCATCATATATCTGCGTCTGCAACCCATTCAACAGCGTCGTTCTGCACAACCTGTTGACCTGCGATAGCCTGGCAATCCCTAGACTCCCGACACGGCACCAGGGCAGCCCCCGGGCGTACGGCTTCACACACGATCATGTGACGGGACGATACATGGTGGTGAACGCGGGTTTGTTCGGCCGGGTCGCGGTGTTCACTCTCGGTGAGGCGTTCTGGCAGGACGTGTCCACTGACGGTTGGTGCTGCAGCCCCGAGGATGGTTTTGTGACCATCTACAACACATTGTACTAGGTCGTCACTAGTAGAAACATGCCTTTCGTCCAGCCATTAGTCCCGGCTGTGGCTTGGACCGGGACTAATGGCCCTCGCCGGACGGCCCGAGCCACCCAGAACCATAGGTCCCGACCCGTTAGACCCATTAGTCCCGGTCTGAGACACAAACCGGGATTAAAGGGCCCTGCCTCGCTCATGGGATCTCCCTTTAGTCCCGGTTTGTATCTCCAACCGGGACTAGTGGTCTGGCCCTATATATACGCACAACCCCCTCCTCCTCTCAACTTTTTTTTCCTGGTGGGAGAGAGTGTTGTTGTGATATTTTTTCTTGTTCATACATATGCACTAAAGGTGTTCGGTGAAATTTCCATTAGAGCGATGCGAGTTTAGGTCACACAAGACATACATGATATGAGGTGCCCGAGCCACACTTAAGTTTTCTCATCTTTGTTTCCAAGTGTAATAAAAGGTTAGCAACTATTTTCTCGTTTAGACCGTGCGGTACTAATTTCATCATGGTGATTGCGTTTGACATATATTTGTATGATACAGATGAACCATCCATGGATGTACGGTGACCGACGCTCTGCCGCTTTCAGATAAGGCGTGCATTATTTTCGAGTTGTGGCCGAGGAGAACAAGCGGCGGGATGGTTTTATGTGTTGTCCATGTGTTGACTGTAGGAATGAGAAGGCTCACACTTCCGCAAGAGTCATTCAGAGCTACCTGCTTCGGTCTGGTTTTATGTCCGGCTATAATGTTTGTACCATCCACGGAGAAAGAGGGGTTGTGATGGAAGACGGCGATGAAGAAGAGAACGATGATGACAACAACCGTTCTATGTTCCCTAAATACGCTAATACCGCAATGGAAGACAATGATGAAGAAGGAGGTGAAGAACGGGAACCAGACCGGCCCGCTGATGATCTTGGTCGAATCATTTCTGATGTAAAGCGAGACTGTGACACAGAAAAGGAGGGGTTGCAGTTTGAGCAGATGTTACAGGACCATAACAAATTGTTGTACCCAACTTGTGAAGATGGCCGGAAGAAGCTGGGTAGCACACTGGAATTGCTGAAGTGGAAGGCAGAGACCGGTGTGACTGACTCGGGATTTGAGAAGTTGCTGGTACTCATGAATAGGTTGCTTCCAAGAAATAACGAATTGCCCGCCAGTACATGCGAAGAAAATAAGCTCGTCTACCCTCTAGGATTAGATGTGCAGAAGATACATGCGTGCCCTAATGACTGCATCCTCTACCGCGGTAAGAAGTACGATAATTTGGATAAATGCCCAGTATGCACTGCATTGCGGTATAAGGTCGGAAAAGATGAACCTGGTGATGTTGATGGCGAGCCACCCAGGAAGAGGGTTCCTGCCAAGGTGATGTGGTATGCTCCTATAATACCACGATTGAAACGTGTGTGCAGAAACAAAGAGCATGAAAAGTTGTTGCGATGGCACATGGAAGAACGTAAGAAAGACGGGATATTGAGGCACCCCGCTGATGGTCGACAGTGTAGAAAAATCGACAGAGACTTCCCGGACTTTGCTGGTGACACAAGAAACTTATGGTTTGGTCTAAGTACAGATGACATGAATGCTTTTGGGGAGCAGAGCTGTAGTCACAGCACCTGGCCCGTCACTCTATGTATCTACAACCTTCCTCCTTGGTTGTGCATGAAGTGGAAGTTCATTATGATTCCAGTGCTCATCCAAGGCCCGAAGCAACCCGGCAACGACATTGATGTGTACCTAAGGATATTAGTTGATTAAATTTTACAATTGTGGGCCGAACCAGGTTTACGTGTGTGGGATGAGCACAAACAGGAGCCATTCGACCTACGAGCATTGCTGTTTGTAACCATTAATGATTGGCCTGCTCTTAGTAACATCTCAGGACAGACGAACAAGGGATATAATGCATGCACACACTGTTTAGATGAGACAGAAAGTATATATCTGGATAAATCTAGGAATAATGTGTACCCGTACAATCATTGTTTTCTTCCGCCTAGACACCCCTTAAGGAAAAAAAGGCAAGCATTTCGATGGCGAGGCAGATCACCGGAAGAAGTCTGCCCCCCGTACTGGTGCTAATGTATTTGGTATGGTCAAGGATTTAAATGTAATATTTGGAAAGGGTCCCGGAGGATAACCTGTTCCGAAAGACACCGACGGACGCGCACCCATCTGGAAGAAGAAATCTATATTTTGGGAGATACCCTTTTGGGAAGTCCATGAGGTCCGCTCTGCAATCGACGTGATGCACATGGCGAAGAATCTTTGCGTCAATATTCTAGGCTTCTTGGGCTTGTATGGGAAGTCAAAAGATACACCGGAAGCACGGGAGGACCAGCAACGTCATAAAGGATGAGACGGCAAGCATCCAGGACAGTTTCAAGGGCCTGCCAGCTACACTCTTACCAAGGAAGAGAAGGAAATCTTTTTTTGAAGTCCTTTTCAGTATCAAGGTCACATCTGGCTTCTCGTCTAACATAAAGGGAATAGTAAATATGAAAGATAAAAAAATCCAGAACCTAAAGTCCCATGAATGCCACGTGCTTATGACGCAATTGCTTCCGGTTGCATTGAGAGGGATTCTACCAGAAAATGTTCGGCTGGCCATTGTGAAGGTATGTGCATTCCTCAATGCAATTTCTCAGAAGGTAATCGATCCAGAAAGTCTATCAGGGTTACATATTGATGTGGTCCAATGTCTGGTCAGCTTTGAGTTGTTGTACCCTCCATCTTTCTTCAATATTATGACGCACCTCCTAGTTCACCTAGTCGAAGAGATTAGAATTCTTGGTCCTGTGTTTCTACACAATATGTTCCCCTTCGAAAGGTTCATGGGAGTCTTAAAGAAATATGTTCATAACCGTGCTAGGCCAGAAGGAAGCATCTCCAAGGGCTATGGAACATAGGAGGTCACTGAGTTTTGTGTTGACTTTCTTCCTGACCTTAAGACGATTGGTGTTCCTGAATCTCGGTATGAGGGGAGGCTGACTAGAAAAGGCACACTAGGAAGGAAAACAATGGTATGTATGGACACGGATTCTTTCAATAAAGCACACTACATAGTTCTACACAATTCCACCTTGGTGGCTCCGTATATCGAGAAACACAAGATTATTGTACGCTCGGAAAACCCGGGGATGCCTGACTCCTCGATTAAAGTGGAACACGAGGACACTTTCGGCAGTTGGTTGCAGAAACATCTCATGAATAACAACACTGTTGAAGATCAGCTGTAATAGTTGGCACGGTTACCATCTTCGACTATATGTACTTTACAAGGGTACGAGATAAATGGTAATACATTTTACACGATCGCCCAAGATAAAAAGAGCACCAACCAAAACAGTGGTGTCCGCTTTGATGCAACAGATGACAATGGGCAGAAGGACACATATTATGGGTACATAGAGGAGATATGGGAACTTGAGTATGGACCTACTTTTAAGGTTCCTTTGTTTCGGTGCAAATGGGTCAAGATGACAGGAGGAGGGGTAGATGTAGACGAAAAGTATGTCATGACAATAGTGGATCTCAACAATCTTGCGTACATGGACGAACCATTCGTCCTAGCCAACAATGTGGCTCAGGTTTTCTATGTGAAGGACATGTCTACGAAACCGAGAAAAAGAAATTAGCAAAAGAATACATCGTCCGATGAGCCAAAGCGCCACATAGTTCTTTCGGGGAAAATAAACATCGTGGGAGTGGATGACAAGATAGATATGTCAGAAGATTATATTAAGTTTCATGAAATTCCACCCTTCAAAGTGAAAACTGACCCAAGCCTCCTGTTAAATGATGAAGATTCTCCATGGCTACGGCGCAGAAGAAAACAACAACACTAGATATGGATGTTGGTGTAATATATTAAACCTTTTATGTAATCATATTGTTAAATGATGAAGATTCTCCATGGCCATGACGGCCGCACTATAAATAGAGGGAAAGGGCGGGGCAGGCTGGGCCAGGCAGCACTAATAATAGGGGTTGAACCTTTAGTCCCGGTTGGAGAAACCAACCGCGACTGAAGGGATTGCGGCAGGCTGGGCCAGGCAGCACTAATAATAGGGGTTGAACCTTTAGTCCCGGTTGGAGAAACCAACCGCGACTGAAGGGATTGCGGCAGGCTGGGCCAGGCAGCACCAATAATAGGGGTTGAACCTTTAGTCCCGGTTGGAGAAACCAACCGCGACTGAAGGGATTGCGGCAGGCTGGGCCAGGCAGCACTAATAATAGGGGTTGAACCTTTAGTCCCGGTTGGATGAACCTTTAGTCCCGGTTGGAGACACCAACCAGGACAAAACACGAGTGAGCACTAATAATAGGGGTGAGTGTTGACATTATGTCGTGAGTGTCGACACTATGCCGAGCTTCTTGTACTATAAATAGGCCAGTCCTCCAGCCAGTTTGAGGCATCTCCAAGATCGATGGTTTGCGAAAGCACGGACACTACTACGGCCAGTTTGAGGGAGATGCCACCGGAGCACAGTCCTCCGACATCTCCAACAAACTGGTCATAGAGGCACTCCCTAATATGTGAAATTAGGTTAGCTCCCAGGCATATTGATCTGGTTAGAGAAGTTACAAGCTACAAGATGGTTTTCGATAGCAGGGACACCACTACGGCCAGTTTCAGGGAGATGCCGTCGGAGCCCAGTCCTCTAGCATCTCCAAGAAACTGGTCTTGGAGGCACTCCCTAATATGTGACCGCATGTCTTTGGAGATCAGATCTTCATGGTAAGTATGAATCGGGACAACATCTTCATAGTTCGGGAAAGTCATAGTACGAATCGGAACTAGAGGTCCCCCCTTTAGTCCCGGTCCAACCATAAAACAAGACTAACACTCAATACATTTATTAATATTAAAAACCAGGACTAGCTAACACTTAGGACTAAAGTCGCCCCGTTTAGTCATAATCATGCCTAGTCCTATAGTACATAGCTTTAGGTTCTTCTTCTTCGTCATCATCATCGTCATTGTCACCTGCCACTCCGGGGATCCTGAGCCCAGCCATGGCATATACCGAGGGCACCTGCCACTCCGGCCTTGGATTCATGTCGGGTGGGTGGACTTGTGGGCACCACAGGCGAGGATGGTCTCCCCCGACGATGTAGCACATCACGCTGATGATAGTACGGTTCGCCCACCATAGACAGCGGCCGGATTCGTTGTGGTTCACCAGGGGCGGGCCATCACAATCGTACATGGCGAGCTCCCTTTCTCGCCGATTAGCGAAGAAGGCATTCCAGGTGTCGTAGTTGTCAGGATCCCACTGGGGATCCATCCGCTGCTCCAGCGTGAGCTCGTGGTAGAAGTGGTTCGTGATGGCCGCCTGTCGGGCGGAGCGTTGAGGCACAGGAGAGAACACCTCCAAAGACTCAAAGATACAACCAAGGGCGGATGATAGCCAGTGGCAGGTAGCTTGAGGCGACAGCGCCTGCCTCGAGGGTCGAATGGCCCAAGAGGGCGCTCCATTCAGGAGAGAGGAAGGTATGGATGTGTGCATAACCATAGTGTGGTCGACCTATATATATATATATATGGAAAGGGCAGGAAAACATGGCGGGAAGCGGCGGGAAATATCTTTAGTCCCTGGCAGTGGCTACAACCGGGACTATAAGCTCGGTTCAGAGGAAAGGGCGAAAAAACTTACCAGGGAAGCGGCGAGAAATGGCGAGAAAAATATTTAGTCCCTGTTAGTGGATACAACCGGGACTGAAGCTTATTTAGAAAATGTATCTGGATTAATTATTCAAATTCAAGAACTTTTCATGTTGAAGGTTTAGTGAGATTCAAAAATATGCAAAAAATAATAGTTAATGCATTTTTAAATTGATAATGGCAAAATGGTTAATAATTTGACTATTTAAATAATTATTTGCTAAAACCAAAAATGGATTTGGATTAATTATTCAAATTCAAGAACTTTTCATGTTGAAAGTTTTGTCAAATTCAAAAATAGGCAAAAAATAATAGTTAATGCATTTTTAAATTGATAATGGCAAAATGGTTAATAATTTGACTATTTAAATAATTATTTGATAAACAAAAAATGTATTTGGATTAATTATTCAAATTCAAGAACTTTTCATGCTGAAAGTTTTGTCAAATTCAAAAATATGCAAAATATAATAGTTAATGCATTTT
Source organism: Avena longiglumis (assembly GCA_030063025.1). Classification (NCBI taxonomy): domain Eukaryota; kingdom Viridiplantae; phylum Streptophyta; class Magnoliopsida; order Poales; family Poaceae; genus Avena; species Avena longiglumis. The sequence goes on along the minus strand of CP125974.1, from coordinate 87,165,285 downwards.
TAAATTGATAATGGCAAAATGGTTAATATTTTTACTATTTAAATAATTATTTGATAAAACGGAAAATGGATTTGGATTAATTATTCAAATTCAATAACTTTTCATGTTGAAAGTTTTGTCAACTTCAAAAATATGCAAAAATAATAGTTAATGCATTTTTCAATTGATAATGGCAAAATGGTTAATAATTTGACTATTTAACTAATTTTTTTGATAAAACAAAAAATGAATTTGGATTAGTTATTCAAATTCAAGAACTTTTCATGTTGTAAGTTTTGTCAAATTCAAAAGTATGCAAAAAAGTATAATTTAAATGTTTTAAATGATATATTGGAAAATTTGAAAAAAAAAGCACAGCGCGCGCTGGGTTTTTTGGCCCAACGCGCGTAAATTTGGGCCTTTAGTCCCGGCCCATTTTACCAGCTAGGACTAAAGGTCTGGCCCCAGTGCGCGAAAACGAAAACCCCCCCTCTAGTCTGGTGCGTGGCACTGATTAGAGACCCCTTTAGTCCTACCGCACTGGACCGGCTAAAGGGGGTATAAATGGCTTCCTCATGCTCCATGCACCAGAGAAGTTGGAGGCCGTAACGATTTATCGACGGCCAGGCCTCCTCTCTAGCACCGTAGCCGCCACGCCGCATTCTCCTCTCTAGCACCGTAGCCGCCACAAGACCGGCCACTGGCCAAGACTCTTGCTGCCAAGACCGCCAGCCTGCCACCGGCGCCTCTGCCGACAAAGCTCACCAAGGCCATTCCCACCTCCGCCAACACCGGTGAGGATTTTGTTAATTAGTTTAGGATTTTGTGAATTAGTTTAGGATTTTGTTATTTGCTAATTATTTGTTAATTAGTTTAGGATTTTGTTAATTAGTTTAGGATTTTGTTATTTATATTAGTGTATATATTTAGTTTAGGATTTTGTTATATTAGCGTATATATTTAGTTTAGGATTTTTTTAGTTTAGGGTTTTGTTATACCGACGCATGGAATTTTTTAGTTTAGGATTTTTTTAGTTTAGAATTTTTTTAGTTTAGGATTTTGTTATATTAGTGTATATATATATTTAGGATTAATTAGGATTTGTTAGGGTATGAGATTTATAATATTGTAAGTTATGTTTATAATATGTTTTAGTGTGGTGGTTCTCGCAGGAAGCCGCTTAGTCGCCCGCCTCTCCCGCGGCCACCATTACCGGACACCGCCGCCGCACCTCCGGGTTTAGGGTTTAGGGGTGGTGACCGGAGTTAGGGTTACGGCGGTGGTTCTCGCGGGAAGATGCTTAGTCACCCGCCTCTCCCATGGCCACCATCACCGGCCACTGCCACCACAGCTCCGGGTTTAGGTTTTATTTGTTAAGTTCAAATAAATATTGTGTGCATTTTGCAGGAACTATGTATCCACCTAGTCGAGTCCGCAGAGACCTAGATTCGGAACACTTGCTCGAGAATATGATTCACGATGCCGATGAGAGATCTCCCTCGAGGTATCTGAACTCATCCGGTGAGGGAGAGGAGACCAACAGACAAGAGGAAGAAGCCCATGGACGTCGTGTAACGCAGACCGACGAGGTATATATATATGATGTCCGATGATCGTCACTAGATGTACCTAGTTGTATATATATTATGTTGAAGAATGTTTCTTTTCTTAGGCCTCTACATCGAGCAAGAAAACCAAGCGCGGCCCAGCCAAAAAGTTGCTCCAGGGTAATGTTTATGAAATTACAGAGGTTTCAGGAGACGGCGAACCATTAGAACCAAAGAAAACAAAACAACTATTTGTAAAACAATGCGGAGTTGTTGCTAGAGATCGCACCCCGATCACTGTTCAGGAGTGGAATAAGCCCAAAGAGGCGGAATGGAGTGATGTGTATATTGACGATAGATTCAAAGAGCAACTATTTACTGACCTAATGGCACATTTCAAGCTGCCAGAATGTGACACTGAGGACGAGACTACTAAAATGAGAAAGAAAGTCAAGCAGTTTGCACTGAAGATGGCCGAACTATTCAAGAACTGGAAGAAGTCATTATGGCAACAGTATCGGAAGGACAAGAAAACCCCATTATTCGAAGGCAATCTAGCGAAGCAGCAACCTTACTGGGATGCATTTGTGGAGTATAGGAAAACAGGAGTTGCTACGGGAAAGTCAGAAAAAAACAAGATAAATGCTGCGAAGAAGAAATATCACCATAACATGGGGTCAGGGGGCTACGCGAATGCCATGCCTAAGTGGGATGCAAAAGAGAAAGAGCTTCATGATAAAGGGATCATTCCAGAACCAATTTGCGAAGAATGGGATTTGAGGGCAAGAAATTGGTTCCTTGGGCATGGGAGTACATATGACGAACTTACAGGGGACCTTGTTTGCAGTGACGGGATAAAGGTACCCAGGACTGCATGGCTAAAAGTGGTCAAAGATATTTAAGATGGAATAAAACAGTTTTATCCCGATAGAGAGAAAGACTTGCTGACCTTGGTCCTCGGGAATCGCGAACATACAGGACGAGTCCGAGGCCTTGACGGGAGTTTCACGTGGGAGACTGGGTTTCCTAAGGACCAAGGTACCTATAGAATCCTAGGAAGAGAAAAGCAATGACGTGAGTAGGAGGAGGCATACAAGTTTAACCAGCTGCTAGGAAGACTTGACAAGCAGCAGCAGCAGATCGACGAACGTAGAGGAATAGCGCGCTTGCAGCAAGATCCTCCACTCGATATTACCGCCAACCCATCTCAGCGGAGAAGCAGCGTTGCTGAATCAGAGGTACCGTCTAACGATGCATCCTATACAGATGGAGGTCCCGGCTACCCCGTTTATGGAATTAAGGAGCAGATACCTTGTGAGCTCCATATTAAATTGAAGAACGTATCTGTGAAGGTGGCGGTCGGATCGGCTTTGGCTTGTCCGCCTGACGCACGTTGGCATGACCATGAGATTCCACCTGTCTATGCTAAAGTCGGGGTGGATCAAATCATAAAGGAATGGGAGTCAATGGAGCTTGACATCCCTGGACCTCAAGGTGAGATCACACTCAGAGAAGTACTTGGTGGGATCATTCTCTGGGAAAAGAACAACATACGGTTTCCACTCTCGGCCCCAAGGATAACACTACCACCTCCGAGTCATCACAGGTCTCCTTCACCTCCACCCCACCTCCATCACCTCCAAGAAGCCCACCCCATGATGACTATGACCACCACATCTCGAGTCCATCTCGATCTCCGCCGCAGGCTCAACAGTCTTCGCCGCCCGCTAAGGACAATAAGCGGAAGCGTGCTCCGTCAGTGAGTACTAAAGGACGTGGCAGCACAAAACGGAAAATTTTGTCCCTCCCAACAGTGCCTCATAAGAATCTTCCCATCAGACCTTACGATCGTACTGATGCGAAATCTGCAGCTATAGCAAAGGCCGAAGTGGTGGCACATTTTGAGAATAAGAAACCCGAGCCCGCTTCGGTATACACTGAGAAGCAAAAGGCATATGCACTTGATTTTCTGAACACAAATTGCAATATGAGTTGCACCAGAAGCCAGATGACTAGCTACGCACACTTCAGAAAGAAGTGGCGAAGAGCAAATCAAGAAAATCAAGTGCAAGCGGTAAAAATCAGCAAGCACAGGTGCAAGCGGGACCAAAACTGCAATCAGTAAAAAATCAGACGTTCCCCTTCTCGAACAACAGGCAAAACAAACGATTGAACCCCTCAAGGTGGTTTCACAAAACGTTCCACTCCTCGCACAACAACCACTAGATATGTCAATAGCTGCAGAGTTGGCGGCCAACATGGAAATTAGTCTTGATGAACTGTTAGGCCCCCAACTCGACCATCTACCCAAGATTCCAATAGCCCCTAAATATGTCTCAGGTGAGGATTTGGTAAGCAAAGAGAGGCCGAGGGAACTGCAAACACAAATGCGGAATCTCCATCAATGGTACTCGGCGGTCATGAAGCAGGGGAGAATAATGATCGTAGCCAAAGTCCCACCTGAGTACTACATCAGAACCGAAGAGGTACATATTGAGTTTTCAGAACTATTCCAGTTATACCATCTCGACGCCCTGGACAAATCCATCCTCAGCTGCTATTGTCTATAAGTTGTTGAATTCATTGTCTACATGTTCAGTTTTTCAGTTGTTTAGTTCAGAACATGTAATTATCCTTATGCAGAATGAAGATCCTGGAATGTAAAAGAAAAATAAGCTACAATATTGGGTTCATTGACCCAGATAAAGTGCATATAACCACGCTAACGCATAACCCCGAGGAGACGGGGGAAAACATTCTAAGGTTTCTAATGGAGCAAAATTTCTTCGACCACTGTTTTCTTACAATTTCAGGTGAGGGTCTTCCTCTGTTGTACACATTCACTTTTGATTAGTCGATGCTAATAAGTGTAACTGATGAGTTACTATTGTATATATAAATGTTTGCAGCTTCCACTGGGTTCTGCTAGACATTCAGCTTGATAAGGGAAGAGTTGATGTCATGGACCCATCAAAGAGAAACCTGGAAGATTTCCACAGCATGCAGTACATGCTCCAGAAGTAAGTTCGCGCTATATCGGTCTCTTTCGTTGATTTCCTGAGATATCAGGTAATGAATAACTCATTCATTCATTTTCTTTGTCGGACAGGGTTTGGATCCGGTTCAAGCGCGAGGTTACCGGTGTATTTAGTGAGAAGCTGACGTTTAGGGCAGTCTCGGTAAGTAGCACGTGATATATCCGCGCATCTCTTTACTTATAGTTTCAATACAATAATGATGCTAGATTATTACTTTGATTAAATTCTATTCTTGTAAAGTGTGCGAGGCAGCCACAGGGGTCGAATCTATGTGGATTCTACATATGCGAGTTCATTCGCACGTTTACCACCGAACACAATGATTATAGAGTCGATGTAAGCAATGCATTCACACCATCATTTTATTACCGTCACATTTTGTTATCATGATTGATATTCATATTGATCTCATTTTTCTTATATATAGTTCGAGAGAATGCGAGATCAACTACTACTAGCGCAACACGTACTAGCAATTGCGGAGGAGCTGGTGAGATTTATTGTCAAAGAGATCGTAGACGATGCCGGAAAATTTAGTGTGAATAGGCGCTACTGATCTCCATGTAATCGAACAGACGTGCTCTAGTCCCAAGATTTTATAATCTCCATGTAACTATGTAAATTGTATATATTTGTATGCTCGATATCGTAATACAAGTTATCTTATATATGCACGAATGTGTACGATATGTGATGGCGTAGAAATATTTAAAAACTATGTTGAAATGAAAAATAAGTAAATAAAACAATAAAAAATGAAATCTCTGCTGCGACAGAGAAAGAGCACAAAATGCTGCCATGGCAGAGAACTACTAGTCCAAGATAATGCTCTGCCGCGGCAGAGAAAAGGGGCAAAATGCTGCCGCGGTAGAAAACCACTAGTCCCGATTAACACCAACCGGGACTAGTGAGGGTGCACCACAAGTGCAAGGGGCAGCCACGTGGACATCCACTAGTCCCTGCTGGTAACTGGGCAGGACTAGTGGTGGGCCTCTAGTCCCGCTTGATAAGTCCCGGTTTGTCCCGGTTTGAAAACCGGGACTAGAGGCCCTTACACGTGAAGGTGATGGACGGAGGGGTGAACGTCATATCGCTGGACCTCAACGGTGAGCGGGTCACGTCCGTCATTCCCATACCGTCATCCGAACTAGCTGGTACCTGGAGCTTGACGCAGGTGCATGGGAGACTCGGCATCACCAAGGCTGGACAAGGCAGAGGTGTGTATCATGAAGCATGGAGCATCGAGGAACGTTAAGCATGCCGGGTGGAGCCACTGGTACAGCATACAGGTCCGGCACACGCCGCAGCACGAACCACAGTGATACGACCATCAACATCTCACATTGCCGCACTTTTCTCATCAAAGCAATCACATCTTGACGTGGGAGTGGTCATACACCGTGGGAGCTTGTGTATTGTACCGACACAAGCCGAGCAACGACACGAGAAAAGCGTAACATGGTAGGGTGGAGATCAACGAGTTTTAAGAGGAAACGCGTACATGCTTGAGCAGTTGGACGGTGAAAAATTTCCAGTGGCAGTCAATGGCCAGCATCTCAAGAAGTATTTTCCAAGCATGTGGGATATGGGTCAATAAAAACTTGAGGGGCCGATACGTGAGATCGGCTAAGTCGATTGGCAGTAAAATATGGGGGCCGACGTTGAAAATCGGCCGAATAAAAAAAAAAAAAGCTACTAAGGAGATGCTTTGAGGGCATAGAGAGCGTCAGCACGGAACTCAGTTATTTCAGCTTTGCCATCATCATCCTTGCTAGTTGATAGTTGTTCGTTCAGGGCACATTTTTCGATGGGCGATGGAGGTTTGGATCGCCCGTTTTTTAAAAAAAAAAAGAAGAACACAGGTCGCCTATTTTGAAAAGGGGTCGCAGGTTACCGTTTCAGACCAAGAAATGGCCGTTGTGATTCAACTGAAGGTTGACCCTGTCAAACGTTTTTTAGAAGGAGCCGATGGGTGGTCATCGGCCTTGTGCAATTTAACTTGTTTGATTATATGCGTGCAGCATGATGAAAGCCGATACAGTGTCATCGGCTTATGGAACATCGACTTGTTTCGGTTATCGGCAAAATTGAAGCAAAAGGAAGCAACATTTGGGAAACAGAGTTCATTCATTCAAAAGAACATTGCTTACAGGATGATCGATTACAAAAGGGGCCTGCTACTGCTACGGCCATTACTACTAAATCCTAATCGAAGCCGAGGTCGTCGTCGCTACTGCCGCCGCCGTCTTCCTCGCTGTCTTCATTTGCTACCGGCGCTTTCTTTGCTCATCGAGGAAGCGGTAGGGCCTCCTCGTCCTCGTCTTCGCTGCCGTCGCCGTCTTCGACCCGGCACGGAAGTACCTCACCGGCTGGTACTCCTCGGAGGGGTCCTCCTCCTCCTCTTCTTCGCCTCTTCTTGGAGGAGTCGACGCCATCCCGTGACATGGCGTCGTCGGCTGCGTCCGCCTCCAGCTCCCGTCGGCGAGGCGAAGGTTCTATTCACCGCCTCTGTCAGGACGATCGCCCTCTGACTGGACGGCAAAGTCTCAACCCCTCTCGCCCCACCATTGTGGGGCGAGAGTGTATCTGCTGTCGGCGGGTGCTCTGGAGTTGGTTCGCGGTCGTTGAGGCTATTGGAGGCGTGGGAGGAGAGATCGGAGGAAGCAGAGGAGGCCATGGCGAGAAAGAGGGTTTTTTCCGGTGGAGAAAGAGGGTTTTCTGGCTACAGGAGGAATGGGGACTGTGAACTGTTCAGGCGGATTTAAATAAGGAGGAATAGTGAAGAAACGGTTCAATGCCATAGCAGTTTCCCAGATTGCGCTGCCAAAATCGTCAAATCATGCACTGCGGAGGAGTTGAGAAGACAGGGCATCATGATGAAGGGGTGGCGTGACGATCCTGTTCTGCCACGCGTTCTGACGTACGCGTAACCCGATAAAAAAAAAGGAGAGAAGAGGAAAGCCCAGGAGAAGAAAAAACACACAGAGTGGTTTTGGAATTATCATTGCCAAAACCAGGGGGGCATGTGTTATCGCCATATTTTGGCCTACGAAGGGGATGGGCCGTGATCAAGATGGGCTTAGAAAATGCAGATATTCAACGTGTTGTTGGATCGGCCTAGTCGTGAATTTGGGCTGAATTGCCCGTGTATTTTGTATCTTAGTAGGATTCGTATTTGTTTAGGTTCCGTTTATGTTTAGATAAAGATAGAGTTGTAGAGTTATTCCAAAAGTAGAGAGTCTCCGGACTATAAATATGTACCTAGGGTTATTGAGAAAAGGAGGACAATCACGTTCACAACCAACACAATCTCGGCGCCATCACCCCTTGTTTCTAGGGTTTTTCGGGTAAGTGCCATGCCTAGATCGCATCTTGCGATCTAGGCGATATTTACTATGCGTTATCCGGTGTTACTCGTCTTGAAGCCTTGTTGATGGCGGTAACATCTTTACCAGATTTGTTAGAGCTAGCATCGATACTTTTACTATGATGGCTTATTTATGCTACCTCTAGCTATCTCGCCTCTTTGCACCTTCTCCGGGTGTAAAGGTGGCATCTTGCTTGATTTCTGCTTAAGTCGATTTGATCTGTTATAGTTGTGCCTTGTTCATCAAGGTTTAGTTTAATATCTACGTGATTTGGCCTCACAAACGGGTTGAACGATCCGGTAATACGTAAGGTATGGTTTATTGATCTTAGAGGGGATGTTCCGGGAATTGACGTTATGTTGGTTTTTAGGCCTTCTCTAGGATCGGTTTTCTACTACTTTTCGTATCTATTAGGCTCAACCACGCGTGGGACGTTCCGGTTACGTGGTGAAAACACCAAACTATCGTAGATCGATTTAGCTTGTAGTAATTAAGCAAAACCCCATGTTCTCATAAGATCCAATGCAAAGCCATGGGGGTAATCGGCTCTGAAAGCCGATTTACAGGGAAACCTGGGAGCCGATCACGGCTCGAATTTTACGTATACTTGTTTACCGTGCAGGAAACCAACAGGAACAATCCATCACCTTCCTGACCAGGTATAGGTCGGTGGCATCCTCGAACCAAGACAGGACGCTGCGTGCCGGAAGATTCTTGGCCGTCGACCGAGGGACCAGGGCCCACCAGCCGCTCTGGGAGCCTCCCGGCTCTTCGTGTTGCTCGTCGCTGCCCGCCGGTGAGTTTTGACAGGCAACACATTCTGGCACGCCCGGTGAGTTTTGACAGGCAACACATTTTAGGCCTAAGTTATGTGGGCCCCGAGGGTGCTCTCGATGAAGTGGATCTGTCTGTTCCTTCGGAGGAGCGCTCCAGGGCTCTACGACAGGAGGTCAACTACATGGTGGCTCATTCTCTACACCGCCACTCGAGAGCCCGTGAACGCTTTCGAGCGGGTCGCGTTCGCGTGGTCCAGAAATCATGAAACATCATTACTCTCCGTGGGGCCCACTTTAGGAACCCACCAAGGAAAGACCGCTCCACTGGCCACAACGCCATTCACATCGCGGCTCCAGAGCCGCCAGATCAGCGGCATACATTGTCTACAAGGCGAGGCGATCCGTGATTGCCAATTCTGCTCGAGCCACCCAAGGAGATCCCGCATGGGTACATATGTGCCTACGTGCGGATGCAACAACTTGGCGCCTGACCAGGATCGCAACGCAGGAGTGTCCGCGGGGGTTCCTCTGCAGGATCTTGAGGCGAAGCGTTCTGGAGCAGCGATGTGCGGGATGGGCGACAAACAGCGTGGCTAGCCAAGTATGCCAATCGAACAAGCCATGAGAGTCTAGCCCCGCAGCTCAAACAATGGACCAAATCACGCCATCTTGAGAGATCAGTTCACCGTGCGAAAAGCGCCTGTCGGCTACTCAAAGCCGTACCCAACGAGTTTGACCTGATTCCACTACCGCCCAAATATAAGCTCCCTGAGTTCTCAAGATTCAGCGGGTCAGAGGGGTCAAGCTCGATCGAGCACGTAAGTCGATACCTGGCTCAGCTAGGTATGATTTCGGCATCGGATCAAATGCGCGTGAGATTTTTTGCACAATCTCTAACAGGACCAGCCTTTGGGTGGTACACTTCGCCACCGATTCAATCCGCACTGAAGCAACTAGAAGAACAGTTCCATCCAATACCATTCGGAGGCTACCGAGGCTGGCATTGCAGACTGGCGCAAGTACGAAGCGGGAGAGGCGTAGCGAATACATCCGGCCTTCAGGACCATCAAGAATGATGTTACTCGGCTCGTTTAACCGAGAAGGAAGCAATCGAGTGGCGATCAGCCTCTCACCCATCAAGGACGTGGCATTCGGTGTAGAATACAACTCATTGGCGCACATGGCTCAGAAACTGACGATGTATGAGCAGCGCCACCCTGAGTTGTACCAAGACAAATTCAGACGTCCGATAAGCCTGGTCGATGCAGAAGAGGAAGATCCTACGCAGGACCAGGAGGTGGCCGTGGCTGAATGGGCTCGGGGGCAGATCCTGTGACCTGTAAATGGGTGAAACAGCAAGGGCCTGCGAGAGGGTTCGACTTCGATGTGAGCAAAGCTGAGCAGATATTCGATCTACTGCTGAAGGAGAAGCAGCTGAGGTTGCCCGAAGGCCACAAAATCCCTACGGCCCAGGAGATGAACGGGAGACCATACTGCAAGTGGCATCATTCGTTCACTCACCCCACCAACGAGTGCAAGGAGCTTCGCCGCCAAATCCAGATGGCTATAGAGCAAGGCCGTCTGATCCTCGGCCAGTTCGCCATGAAAGTGGACACGAACCCGTTCCCCGGTGTCAACATGATAGAACTCAGTCGCTCCGCGAGACGTCAACTGGACTTTTCGTTCGGTGTCAACATGGCTGGGTCTGGGTACCACCATGACACGTACAAGGTAGGAGGCGATCACTCTCGGGGCAAAGAAAGAGAGAAGGCTGGTCCACGCGACCGGCCCACGATATAACGGCGATACTGCAGAGGAACAAGTGAGGAGAGTGCGATATCGAAGCCACATTCCACGCATCTCCTTAATAAGTATGAGCGCCAGATGACCAACGCCGCCAAGACGAGACGACGGAAGATATGAGCACCTTGCTAGGGACCGTCGAAGAAGGAAGGCGCAGACAAACATTGGGATTGCCCTTTTTCAAGCATTGCTGGGACGTGGGAATGAGCCGATTGCCTACACCGACAACCGCGTAATGTGGACAACAAAAGAAGGGCACGAGGCCGAGACGTTGTTCGAACGTCTAGGACCTCTCAACCTCGAGCCGTCCTAAGGAGTCCGCTGAGCGAAGGGCCTTGAGAGGCCTGGGATGACAAAGAAGAAGACAGGTTTCACCGTCCAAGGTGGTGCCCGATGGACTCGGACACACCCGAGCGTAGGGTGCAGCGGCCGTAACTTAGAAGCTGAGCGCGGTATCTCCACGCTAAAGAAAGCACGCCTGATCCGCCGGCAAAGTAAGGCAGACTACGGAGACGGAGGGCCGCGCGACAAGGAAAGAGTGGCGCCCCAAGCCAATAAAAGCCGATGCACAGGCATCGGCTGGCACAAACATGGTGTTCGTGCTCCCGTCAGAATTCTGCGCGCCAAGAACCGATGAGTTACTCGTGGCACGACTTGACTGCGGCCCACGGCCGGTTATCTTTGAGAAGCCACGTGAGAAGGGTTACAAACATCTGAAAGCTCTGTACCTGCGGGGCTACATCAATGGACAACCCGTCAGCAAGATGTTGGTGGACACCGGAGCGGCAGTCAATATCATGCCATACTCCATGCTACGACGTTTGGGGACTCTCATCGCGGACTTGATCAAAACCAACGCCACGTTAAGCGACTTCAACGGCGGTCTTGAAACGCAAGGCGTTCGAGCGTGGATCGGCGTGGGCAGGAAAACCGTACCACGTCATTTTTCGCCGTGAACAGCAAAAGTACCTCGCCGCCTTGCTAGGAAGGGATTGGATCCACGCTTCGCTGCATTCCATCCACGATGCACCGTGCCTAATCTGATGGGGACGGGGATGAAGTGGAGGTCGTCCATGCGACGATTCTATCGAGGTTTCCACCGCTGGCATGAACATCGGGAAGCGGAAGACCAAGAGCCGATCTCGGAATCAATCTAGACGGCTGCGAACGTATTGAAGCTACAAAAAGCGGGTGAGGCTGGTCTTATCCGGCCTTACAGAGTAGAAAAGCCCACGATCATCCGTGGTACGGCCGATCCCGCGATCGCCACAAAATAAAAAGCAGCGATCATCGACAAGCGGTTCATGTAGTCGTAGCGAGGGATACTCGCCACCGTAAAATAATAAGGTGTAAACCGTTCTTTGACAGATGCAAGCAAGAAGGGGCGATTCAGCGATCGCCCAAATTATTCTTGTTGTCCTCACCCATCGTGCCCTGTGTTTAGCGCCGATTTGACGGTGTGGAAAGCTAGGGTATGGGTTTACATCGGTGATGAGCTAGAAGAGATCGACATTGGTCCCGGGATAAGCCACGACCAACATTTATCGTGAAAGTTAGAACCAAGTGCTGGGAACCGATGATAGCCTGTTGAAACAATATCGATCGCCCGCATGGGACTACACAAAGATGCAGGTTGAGCAGAAGCATCATCGAGCATCGACTCCCGCTCAAAAAGGATTTCGCCATTTCAACAGTGAGCACGACAAATGAAGGCGAAATTTTGGAAGAAGTCAAGAAAGAGGTCGAGAAAATCTTGGCCAAGCTGATCGGACCATGCGGTATGCGAATGGATTTCTAGCATCGTGCTGTCGAGAAGAAGGCGGCCAATGGCGTGTTGCTATAGATTTTCGAGATCTCATGAGCTTCCCCAAAGGATGAATATCCGATGCCGGCGTGAAACATTGATCAATGCATACTGGTCATAAAATTTTGAGCTTCATGGACGGCAATGCGGTACAACCAGATCATCTTCATGGCTCCGAAGACATACACAAGGCGCATTGAGTCCCGTGGTCCGTGGGGTTATTTGAATATGTAGTCATGACGTTTGACTGAAAAATGCCGCGCCCACGTATCAAAGGGCCATGAATTATATCTTCCATGATCTGATCGGCAACCGTGGAAATCTACATCGATGACGTGGCTAAGTCTCGCTTCAAAGGGGCACTTGGGCGATCTGCAACGCGTCCTGGACCGAACAAGAAAGTTTGGCCTGAGGATGAATCCAAAGAAGTGTGCCTTCGGAGTGACGGCCGGTCAGTTCTTGGGTTTTTTGGTCCATGAACGCGGAATTGAGATCGGCCTAAAGAGTCAGGAGGCAGTACGAACAATGAAGCCACCCACTACAAAGAAAGAGCTACAGTCTCTCATTGGCAAGATCAACTTCCGACGATTCATCTCTAACCTGTCGGAAGGATAGAGCCGTTCATGGGGCTCGTGAAAATTAAAGTCGACGAGGAATCGGCAAAGGGTAACAACAAAGGGCCTTGACGAGATCAAAGAATATCGACAAAGCCGCTGTTAGTTCCACCCCAGCCGAACAAACCGTTCTACATTTACTTGTTATCGGCACGTCCATCGCCTCGGTGGTGGTACAAGTGCATGATGGGCTAGAGCGAGTCGATTCTACATAAGCGTAAGGATCTGGATGCAGAGACGCGGTATCCGGATATCGACAAGTTGTGCCTCTGTTTGTTTTTACATGCACCAAGGCGCCCACATTTTGCTATCAGCAGAGGTCATCATCATATGCAAGTCGGACGTCATAAAGCACATGCTATCGGCTCCTATGTTAAAAGGCCGATTAGGCAAATGGATGTTTGCATTATCAGAGTTTGACATCCGGTATCAGCCTGCGAAAGCTGTTAAGGGACAGGCGCTGGCTGATCTTATTGCCGAGAGGATCAACACTAACATAGCGGCACTGTCCATAAAAGCATGGGCTATGTTTTTCGACGGATCAGTTTGTGACGATGGCTGCGGCATCGGCATTTTTCTCGTGTCGCCCCGGGGGGCAACATTTTCCTTCTCCATCAGATTGTCTACTTCTCCCACTAACAATGTAGCTGAGTACGAGGCAATACGCAAGGGGATGGAGTTACTCCTCGGCCGGAGCGAAGCGGTGGAAATTTTGGAGACTCAAGTTGGTGATTTCCCAGCTCACGGAGGACTACAAGTGCGGAGGCGAGTCCCTCTTCCCATTGTGGCTGCTTTGCTTGAGCTGATGACGCATACTTCACTTGGATCAACTTCGCGAGAATACCGAGGCGAACGATCTTGTGCAGATAGCTTCGGTACAAGGATATGGTAGAAGGAGCCGATGTCCGTGCAGTTCCTAGAAGCGATGATCGGAGAGCCGATATCTTCAATTACTTGAAAGATTCGGCTCGGGGGGCACCTAAACGGATAAGGTACAAAGCCATGAAGTACGTGCTTATTGGGGATGACATGTTTTACAGGACGCTGGAAGGGCTATTGCTCAAGTGCACAGGGGACAAGAGGCCAATCAGCTCCTACACGAGGTACACGAAGGCGCCTGTGGGACTCACCAGTCGGCTCATAAGATGAAGTGGTTGATCACGAGATCAGGGTTTTATTGGCCTACCATGCTCGAGGACTGTTTTAAGTACTACAAAGGGTGTCAAGCATGTCAGATTTTTGGAAAAATCCAGATGGTACCAGCATCAGCAATGAATCCCATCATCAAGCCTTGGCCATTCCGAGGTTGGGGCATGGACATGATCGGCAAGATCAATCCTCCGTCAAGCAAGGGCCACATGTGGATCTTGGCCATCACAGATTATTTTACCAAGTGGGTGGAAGCCGTCCCTATGAAGTCAGTAAGTTCAAAAGATGTCATCGATTTCGTGAAAGAGCACGTCATTCATAGGTTTGGGATTCCCCAGACTATCACAACCGATGGAGGTTCGGTTTTGTTTCTCACGAGTTCAGAAAGTTTACGTGAGGACACAGGGATTAAACTGATACGGTCATCTCCGTACTACGCTCAAGCAAATGGGCAAGCTGAGGCGTCCAACCAGAGTCTTATCAAGCTGATCAAGAGGAAAATCGATGAGCACCCTAGGCGTTGGCATGAGGTTTTATCAGAGGCTTTATGGGCTTATCGCATGTCGTGCCATGGGGCGATAAAAACCTCTCCGTACCATCTGGTCTATGGGCAAGAAGTATTGCCTTGAAAATTACGGCTGGATCGAGACGTGTTACTTTTCGAGAATGAGCTAACGGCTGAAGAATATGCAACTTTGATGAGTGACAGTGGAAGATGTGGTGAGCTTAGGCTGTGGTCGCTTGAGAAAATAAAAGAGAACAAGGCGAAAGTAGCTCGTGCCTACAACAAGAAGGTGAAGCCAAAGGAGTTCCACGTTGGAGATCTGGTATGGGAAGCTGTGTTGCCCTTGGGTACTAAGGACGACATATGGTAAATGGTCTCCAAATTGGCACGCCGTACAAGGTCGACCAAGTTTTAAGAGGAAGCGTACATGCTTGAGCGGTTGGACGGTGAAAAATTTCGATGTGATCAATGGCCAGCATCTCAAGAAGTATTTTCCAAGCATGTGGGATATGGGTCAATAAAAACTTGAGGGCGATACGTGAGATCGGCTAAGTCGATGCAGTAAAATATGGGGCCGACGTTGAAAATCGGCCGAATAAAAAAAAAAAAAGCTACTAAGGAGATGCTTTGAGGGCATAGAGAGCGTCAGCACGGAACTCAGTTATTTCAGCTTTGCCATCATCATCCTTGCTAGTTGATAGTTGTTCGTTCAGGGCACATTTTTCGATGGGCGATGGAGGTTTGGATCGCCTTTTTAAAAAAAGAAGAACACAGGTCGCCTATTTTGAAAAGTCATGAGTTACCGTTTAGGACCAAGAAATGGCGTTGTGATTCAGCGAAGGTTGACCAATCAAGCGTTTTTTAGAAGGAGCCGATGGGTGGTCATCGGCCTTGTGCAATTTAACTTGTTTGATTATATGCGCGTGCGACATGATGAAAGCCGATCTGATGTCATCGGCTTATGGAACATCGACTTGTTTCGGTTATCGGCAAAATTGAGGCAAAAGGAAGCAACATTTGGGAAGCAGAGTTCATTCATTCAAAAGACCATTGCTTACAGGATGATCGATTACAAAGGGGCACATGCTACGGCCATTACTACTAAATCCTAATCGAAGCCGAGGTCGTAGCTCTTGCCGCGCCGTCTTCCTCATTGTCTTGACTACCGGCGTCGTCTTATTCTTGCTCTTGAGGAAGCGGTAGGGGCCTCCTCGTCCCTCGTCTTAAATCGTCGTCTTCGACCGACGCGGAAGTACCTCACGGCTGGTACTCCTCGGAGGAGGGTCCTCCTCCTCCTCTTCTTAAATCCTCTTCTTGAGGAGTCGGCGCCATCCCGACATGGCGTCGTGCCGCTGTCCGCCTCCGGCTCCCGTCGGCGAGGCGAAGGTTCTCTTCACCGTCTGTCGAGGGGCCATCGTCCTCGACGGGGCAAAGTCTAACCCCTCGTCCCACCATTGTGGGCGAGAGTGTTCTGCACGCTGTCGTGGTGCTCTGGAGTTGGTTCGCGGTCGTTGAGGCTATTGGAGGCGTGGGAGGAGAGATCGGAGGAAGGAGAGGAGGCCATGGCGAGAGAGAGGGTTTTTTCTGGTGGAGAGAGAGGGTTTTCAGCTACGGAGGAATGGGGACTGAACTGTTCAGCGGATTTAAATAAGGAGGAATAGTGAAGAGCGGTTCAATGCCATAGCAGTTTCCCAGATTGCGCTGCCAAAATCGTCAAATCATGCACTGCGGAGGAGTTGAGAAGACAGGGCATCATGATGAAGGGGTGGCGTGACGATCCTGTTCTGCCACGCGTTCTGACGTACGCGTAACCCGATAAAAAAAAAAGGAGAGAAGAGGAAAGCCCAGGAGAAGAAAAAACACACAGAGTGGTTTTGGAATTATCATTGCCAAAACCAGGGGGGCATGTGTTATCGCCATATTTTGGCCTACGAAGGGGATGGGCCGTGATCAAGATGGGCTTAGAAAATGCAGATATTCAACGTGTTGTTGGATCGGCCTAGTGCGTAGATTTGGGCTGAATTGCCCGTGTATTTTGTATCTTAGTAGGATTCGTATTTGTTTAGGTTCCGTTTATGTTTAGATAAAGATAGAGTTGTAGAGTTATTCCAAAAGTAGAGAGTCTCCGGACTATAAATATGTACCTAGGGTTATTGAGAAAAGGAGGACAATCACGTTCACAACCAACACAATCTCGGCGCATCGCCACCCCTTGTTTCTAGGGTTTTCTCGGGTAAGTGCCATCGCCTAGATCGCATCTTGCGATCTAGGCGATATTCTATCGTTATCCGGTGTTACTCGTCTGAAGCCTTGTTGATGGCGGTAACATCTTCCTGATTTGTTAGAGCTAGCATCGATACTTTTACTATGATGGCTTATTTATGCTACCTCTAGCTATCTCGCCGTCTTTGCACCTTCTCCGGGTGTAAAGGTGGCATCTTATGATTTCTTAAGTCGATTTGATCTGTTATAGTTGTGCCTTGTTCATCAAGGTTTAGTTTAATATCTACGTGATTTGGCCTCACAAGCGGGTTGAACGATCCGTGTCGTAAGGTATGGTTTATTGATCTTAGAGGATGTTAGGAATTGACGTTATGTTGGTTTTAGGCCTTCTCTAGGATCGGTTTTCTACTACTTTTCGTATCTATTAGGCTCAACCACGCGTGGGGCGTTCGATTCGTGGTGAAAACACCAAACTATCGTAGATCGATTTAGCTTGTAGTAATTAAGCAAAACCCCATGTTCTCATAAGATCCAATGCAAAGCCATGGGGTAATCGGCTCAAAGCGATTCTGAGAAACACAGGAGCCGATCACGGCTCGAATTTTACGTATACTTGTTTACCGTGCAGGAAACCAACAGGAACAATCCATCACCTTCCTGACCAGGTATAGGTCAGGTGGCACGCCCTCGAACCAAGACAGGACGCGTGCGTGCCGGAAGATTTGCGGGCCGTCGACCGAGGGACCAGGGCCCACCAGCCGCTCTGGGAGCCTCCCGGCTCTTCGTGTTGCTCGTCGCTGCCCGCCGGTGAGTTTTGACAGGCAACAGGATCGTACCTCCATGGCGTCACCTCTCGCAACGCGGCAAGCGCCCTGATCGTGTCCACGTTCGCCTGAAGGCACCTCCGCAGGTGATCCGCCGCCATGTCGCAAGCCGCCTTCTTTCGAGGATTGCTGGCCGCATTTTGGCACGCATGGAAACAGCGCCCCTGTGATCTCCACCCATAGGAGCACCTCCGTGGTGAAGTCCATGTACGGCGACAAACGGGAGCACCACCAGCGTGGCCTCCCTGTCGGTGCAGCGTCGCTCAAGTTCTAGGGGAATTGAGGCATAGGGGGGGGGGGGTTTCCAACGGCCTACTCCGGTCGCGGTGGTGGAGGAGGGCGGAGCTTGGCGGCGACGCGTGGCGGAGGGAGGAGCTCGGTGCTGGCGCGTGGCGGCGGGAGGCGGCGGCCTACTCGGGACGCGTTGGTGGCGGAGGGCGGAGCTCGGCGGCGGGAGGTGACGGCGGGAGGCGGTGGCGGCTGCGCATAGGAGGCGCTGCAGGAAGCGTTGCGGCGTGGTAAAGAAGGCGGCGGCGTTCACACGAGGGATAAGGAAAGAAGAAGGAAAACAATGCGCGTGGTGGGCCTCTCGTGGCGTACGGAGGCGCGAGAGGATCGAAACATTCGATCCACGGAGGATGTGTATCATTTTCCATAAGCGGCGCATTGAATCGGACCACCAATAATTCGACTAAGACATAAAGAAAAAAATAAGTCGATGTATAGATGATCCAATAAAAATGCATAAGTAGCAACTTCGCAAGCTGCCACCACAATTAGACAGGAATTTCGAAAATCCACCACTTTTATTTCAGAGTTTTGCTATGCACTGCCAGGCATGACGTGTCACGACAATGACTAGGATAGGGTTGAAAATGGACGAAAATATGCATTATCGTTTTCATTTCCTCTTGTGTTGCCAAAATCGGAAAGAAAACGGAAAACTTTGAAAACAAACATGGAATCGGAAATCATCAAAAACAGATATGGAACAAATACGGGATGGATATGATACGAAAATGGATATTTGTTGGAATATAATAGTGACATATTATCATGGTCTTGTAGACCAAAAATCAATATAACATGATATTTGTCGAAATATAATAGTGACATAGTATCATGGTCTTACACGCCAAAAATAATATAATAGATAAAGAATAGCTCACAACTTTAAGAAACGACGATTGAATATAAATTAACACACATAATTCAATACTTTAACAAGTATATAAGTTCACATAAATAGGGATATGGCGATTTGGCTCGCAGGTCTAAATGCACCTATTATAAAAAAATACATTTAATATGAATTTTAAAATATTGAAAAATTCCAGAACAAAATCCCAGACGTGCATCCGGACATGCTATATCCTCAAACAAAGTTTTCCACTCAGAAGACATTTTTTGTGGTATGTACAAAAAACACAAAATAAATGTCTTGTGAAAAACTATTTTGCAACACCAAAAATTGTCTTTTTTACAAAATTAACATATAATGTCTTTTTTTGTGAAACTTGGTGTACGAACATAGTGTCAACATGTACATTCTAATATTTTTTAAAATTTTCAAAAATTTGAAGCATGTCTTTTTGGCAGTGGGTGTATCTACACCTAGGAGCCAAAGTGGATTTGTGACATAAATAGTTTCACATAAACAACTAAGGCACTAACTTAATTAATATGTAGACCGGCTCGGGTGCATGTTTTACGTAGACTATGTATATATTATATGGCCCAACAAGAGCAAAAAATATCACTCACACAAAGTACAGTTGAAATAAAGGGTGGGCTTTAGGCCCATCTCATAATTTTAGAAAAATCCCTAAGGGCCCATTCATGGCAATAGGACTGATAAAAGTTTAGTTCCACATGGCTAGTTGAAAGAGATTTCCACCAACATATAAAGTGAGCTCTTCTCCTACTAGTATGACTTTATGTGAAGTGAGGAGAGACGTTTTACACGTGCTCCTCCTCCTCCACCTCGTCGCGCCGCGCTGCGGGAATCTCGCCGAGCCGATGTGTTCTTTTTGTCGCACATGAATGGGGGTATGAACGGTTGCAACTGAAATGACTGAAACTTTAATGAGAATGAATATGAGCTGAAACATTTTACATACGTGCATTTCTAGACTGACCTAGGAGCCAAAGTGGATTTGTGACATAAATAGTTTCACATAAACAACTAAGGCACTAACTTAATTAATATGTAGACCGGCTCGGGTGCATGTTTTACGTAGACTATGTATATATTATATGGCCCAACAAGAGCAAAAAATATCACTCACACAAAGTACAGTTGAAATAAAGGGTGGGCTTTAGGCCCATCTCATAATTTTAGAAAAATCCCTAAGGGCCCATTCATGGCAATAGGACTGATAAAAGTTTAGTTCCACATGGCTAGTTGAAAGAGATTTCCACCAACATATAAAGTGAGCTCTTCTCCTACTAGTATGACTTTATGTGAAGTGAGGAGAGACGTTTTACACGTGCTCCTCCTCCTCCACCTCGTCGCGCCGCGCTGCGGGAATCTCGCCGAGCCGATGTGTTCTTTTTGTCGCACATGAATGGGGGTATGAACGGTTGCAACTGAAATGACTGAAACTTTAATGAGAATGAATATGAGCTGAAACATTTTACATACGTGCATTTCTAGACTGACCACTATTCGAGTATTACTCTCGTTGGCAGCCTCACATGGTTTTATTGTCCACCAGATGGATGTTAAGACGGCTTTTCTAAATGGAGAGTTGGATAAGGAAATCTACATGCAACAGCGAGATGGCTTTGTGGTAGATGGTTATGCACCTAAGTAATGGTATGGGAAGTTTAATACAACTTTAACATATGTTGGCTTTTTCGTTAATGAAGCTGACAAATGTGTATACTATCGCCATGATGGGGGCGAAGGAGTCATACTGTGCTCGTATGTTGATGACATACTGATATTCGGGACCAACCCCAAAGTATTGAGGAGGTTAAGTCATTTCCATCTCAGAATTTTGAGATGAAGGACCTTGGAGTGGTTGATGTTATCTTGAACATCAAACTATTGAGAGATAATGAGGGTGGGATTACACTTCTACAATCCCATTATGTTGAGAAGATTTTGAGTCTATTTGGATATTTCAAACTGCAAAATTTCTCCAACACCATATGATCCTAGTATACGGATTCAAAAGTTTGAAGGCACATCTAAGGATAAGTGATGACCCACAAGTATAGGGGATCGCAACAGTCTTCGAGGGTAGTATTACCCAATTTATTGATTTGACACAAGGGGAGACAAAGAATACTTATAAGACTTAACAACTGTTGTCAATTCAGCTGCACCTATAAATAGTCTTGCTCAC
Organism: Avena longiglumis; assembly: GCA_030063025.1. Classification (NCBI taxonomy): domain Eukaryota; kingdom Viridiplantae; phylum Streptophyta; class Magnoliopsida; order Poales; family Poaceae; genus Avena; species Avena longiglumis. Next base: position 87,144,302 of record CP125974.1, on the reverse strand, counting down.
GGTAGTTTATCAGTACCAATAGTTTTGTAGTATCAATAGCAAAGCAACAACAATAGTAAAACAAGAGCAATAGTAACAGTAGTAGCAAACAGTAGGATATGAGCACAGTAGGCATATGGATGGATGGACGGGCGTTTCATGGACAAGTCCAAACATGTAACTTCAAGATCTAGGGCAATTACAAATAAATAAGATAAAGCATCCAAGTACTAAACAATCCTAGACATGCATGTGTCCCATATATAGTCATACGCGTTCGTAATGAAAACTTGCACAACATCTTTTGTCCTGCCAGCCTGTTGCAGCAGGGCATCAAGGTAATCTACTGAAAATTAAGGTACTCCTTTTAATAAAGCACCAAAGGAAAGCATTAACTCTCCGTGAACACATGTGATCCTCACATCACATCCATCCCCTCAGGTTGTCCCAATTTTTTCACTTCTGGGCATTTGGTTCCGGATAATAATATGTGTACACAACTTGCAGATAAAACCAATGGCTCGCTGACTTCGTCCCTATGATTTTTGTTTCAAACATAAGTATGAGGTGTGAAATGGCGGAAATATCTTTAGTCCCGGTTTTTGACTACAACCGGGACTAAATGGATATTATATTAAGATTCTTTATATTTTTCTGATAATAATAGACATATTATTTGTTTTATTTGGATTTTTACAATAAAAGATATGATTTTCCAAAGTTTTATATTTGATTTGAATTAAAAAAAGAAATTTACTAATGAAATAATTTATAAATGATGCAAACTGATATATGGATACTATATTAAGATTATTTATATTTTTCTGATAATAGACATATTATTTGTTTTATTTGGGATTTTAAATAAAATATATGATTTTCCAAAGTTTTATATTTGATTTGAATTAAAAAAGAAATTTACAAATGAAATAATTTATAAATGATGCAAACAGATATATGGATATTATATTAAGATTCTTTATATTTTTCTAATAATAATAGACATATTATTTGTTTTATTTGGATTTTTACAATAAAAGATATGATTTTCCAAAGTTTTATATTTGATTTGAATTAAAAAAAAGAAAATTTACAAAAAATAAACTAGTTGCGGGTCGTGGCTAGACCCGGGACTAGAGGGTGCGTGCGCTCGCGAAAACCAAGCGGCCAAAAAAACACATTAGTCCCGGGTCGTGGCTTAACCCGCGACTAAATGGGAGGGTCTTTTGTCGCAGGTTAAGCCACGGCCCGTAACTAATGACCCTCTAGTCCCGGGCGGTGGCTTAGCCCGGGACTAAAGGGAGGCTATATAGACCACGCGCCCACCCCTGGCGCGCCCACCCAACACTTAGCAAGATTGACGACGAAGACAAAGACGAGAAGGCGCCGTCGACGCAGAGAACAGGGAGGTGTTGCCAGTCCGATTCCTCCGCCGTCGCCCTCGTCTCCGGCCGCCCCGCCGTATCGCAGAGCCGCCGCACGCCGCATCGCCGAGCCTCCGCGCGCTGTTCCATGCCGCCTTGCCGTTTCACCGCCCCGCCGTGCATACGTGTCGTGACGCCACCCCGCCGTGCCACGCAGCCCGCCGTGTCGCCGCCCCGCCGTGTCGCGCCGCCCCGCCATGCCGCACCGCCTCGCCGTGCCGTTGTTGCTCCGACCGCCAACCTCGCCGGAGGTGGTTATTTAATTATATTCTAGTATTAATTATATATTTTGGTTTTTGTATAATTAGTCTAGTATTAATTAGTAGTATATTTAGGTTTTTGTAGTAATATTTATTATTCTTATTATTAGTAGTAGTATATTATTAGGAATTGTTAGTACTTTTTATAGTTTTTTGTTATATTTTTTCTATAGTTTTTTATATTTTTTTATAGTTAGGATTATTATAATTAGGATAATTAGGATTATTATAATTAGGTTTATTAGGGTTTTTTGTTATAGTTTTTTTATATTAGGGTTTTTTTGTTTTAGTTATTATGATTATTGTTTTACCACAAATAATATTAGGGTTTTTTTTGTTTTAGTTATTAGGATTATTGTTTTACCATAAGTAATATTAGGGTTTTTTTGTTTTAGTTATTAGGATTATTGTTTTCCCATAAGTAATATTAGGGTTATTAATTACGGTTATTGTTTTTTTGTTTTAGTTAGTAAGATTATTGTTTTACCGCAAATAATATTAGGGTTATTATTTTTTTGTTTTAGTTATTAGGGTTATTGTTTTTTCTAACCTGTTTAACTCTATTTTTGTTATAGTTAATTAAGTCATGGATCCATCCGAAGATCCTAGTCGCATCGGTGAAGGTTATCTTTAGGGCATGATTAGAGGTGAAATTCCTCTTAATATTACTACTGGCGAAGATATTTTGCTCGAGGAAGAGATATCCTCATATCTGAATCCATCCGGTAATGGACTAGAGGAAAACCTAATGTATCAAGGGGAAGACCGGATGGACGACGGGCAAACAAATAACAACAATAATGATGGCCCCTTGACAGGATTTGGCGAGGTACATATATATATAAAGCCTTGTGTTACCTCTATTCATTAACTGCTCTAGATATATATTAATCACTCTCTCTTCTTCTTTTAGCCCACCGGATCGAAGCAATCGATAGCTCGAACGAAATGAGGGTCGAACAAAAAATTGGATGGTAATCAGAGGTTCACCATCGAAGAAATAGATGTATTTCATGTGAGTCAGCTAAAGAAATGCCATCCAGAAATGGAAGAGACTTCTTTGAAGGATACTATACCATTAGAGGAAGTTCAATTGGAAAGTGATCTCACTTATGAGGAACCTATCAAGATTCTTGAGACTGCAGAAAGAGTTACTTGGACTAAGACTATCAAATTCTGCAAAAGTTCAATGGAACCATCATTCCGAAGAAGAAGCAACATGAGAAAGAGAAGATGATCTTCGAAAAGACCACCCTCACCTATTTGCTAGCCAACCCGAATCTCGAGCGCGAGATTCACCTTAAGGGGGTTAGATTTGTAAGATCCCTAAAATCATGTTTCAAAACTCTGCATATCATCCATGCATCCATGATCATTTAGGGTTCCTTTTCAAATCCATTTCAAAAACAGGAGCATCGGATGCTCATTATTTTATGTAAGCAAGCTATGGTTTTATTGCTACCTTCTAATAAGAAAGATACTATTTTGATCAGTAATGATGGGCTTGAGCTTGAGTGATGCTTCTAAGGTTTGGTCAAAGTTTCAAAAACAAACTATGATTTAAAAACCATTTCTTCACTACTTATAAATATTTAAAGGCTTGTTTAAATTCTTTTACAAACCCTTTTTGTTTTTCCTTCAAGTGTGATCAGTTGTGTTACACCTCCTAGGAGACAAGAATCAGCAAAATTTTGTTGGAGAAAGTTTCATTTAAAACAGATTTGAATTGAGCTTTCAAATTCAAACCAGAAATCCATTCAAAAAAAGAAAAGGAATAAAGGAGGAAAAAAATAAAGCATACCAGCCAATCTGGCCCAACCCAGCCGCTTAGCCCATTTAGCCCAGCAATCCTCTCCCGCGAGGAAAACGATTCGCACCATTTGTTCGATCCGCCCCCTCACTGACATCTGGCCCCCACCTCCTCTCTTTTTCTCTCGGTGACAACAACGCCCCACGCGTCAGTCATCGTCTCCACCCCAGCGACCAGTTCCTCCCCCTAATTCCTCCGATCGTTTCCTGTATAATTTCGCGGCTTCAATTCCCGTTGAATGCACGAGTAAATCCCGCCCACGTCCACGCGTACTTAAGCGCCATGCTTCCCTTCCCCTTTTCCCCCAATCCTCACCCCACCGGAGCCACCAGGCTGCTCGGAATCTTCTCGGACCTCCCTGTGCTCCGACGAGCTCCAACTCCGATTCCGGCCAGCACCCTCAGCCCCGCAAGCCTTGCTTCACGCGAGCGTGATCCCCATCGCCCCTGCACCTCTCAGCATCCTTGGCTTGTTCGCGCAAGCACCATAGCCTCGACTACGACACCGGCAATACTCCGCCGCCGTCTGCCTCTTCTCCGACGACCATCTGTGGTAAATACCAACCGCCCCTCTCCTCCTCGTGGACACACGCATTGTTGGAGATATGCCCTAGAGGCAATAATAAATGTAGTTATTATTATATCTTTGTGTTTATGATAAATGTTTACATTCATGCTATAATAGTATTAACAAGGAAACATTAATACTTGTGTGATTTGTAAACTTAATTTGAAGTCCCTAGTAAAGCCTCTTAATAATACTAGCTTGTTGGTTAATAAATGATTGTGGTTTCCCTATCATGAACATTGAGATGTTATTAAAAACAAGATCATATCGTTAGGAGAATGATATGGTGGACATACTCCTATAGATAAGCGTAGCACAAAGATCAAGTCATTTTAATAGTTCAATTGCTATATGATTTCTGATACATAGTAACCTAATTCCTTCGACCATGAGATCATGCCTATCACCTTCACCAGATGGATGCTTTGATGACATCAAACACCACACCGTAACTGGGTGGCTATAAAGGTGGCATTGAGTGTTCGGAAAGTATTGGTTGAGACACATGGATCAAGAGTGGGATTTGTCCATCCATATGACGGATATATATACTCTAGGCCCTCTCGGTGGAATGTCATCCAATTAGCTTGCAAGCATGTGACTGGCTCACAAGGGATCACATATCACGGGAACGATAAAAGAGTACTTATCAGTAACGAGGTTGAACTAGGTATGGAGAGACAAAGGGAAATTGGTATCGTATGTAAGTGGTTCATTCGATTGCAAAGTAATCGTAGAAATATGTGGGAGCCATATGAATTTCTAGATTCCTCTATTGGTTATTGTTCGGAGAAGTGTCTCGATCATGTCCGCATAATTCATGAACCGTAGGGAGACACACTTAAGGATTCGACGTTGTTTGAGTAGTTATGGAATGATGAGTAAGAGACCAAATGTTGTTCGTAGTCTCGAATGGGATCCGGGATATCACGAGGAGATCCGGAATGGTCCGGAGAATAAGATTCATATAAGGAAAGTCCTATTTCGGAGTTGGAGAATGGTTCCGGTGTTTTCATCGGGAATGTTCTAGAAGGTTCCGAAATGTCCGGCACTCCGGAGGGGAAGGGTTCATGAATGTGTCATATCAAGTTGAAATGATTGCATCATGTACTAGGTTTCATCGCTGAACAAAATAAAGGGTTTAATCAAATCCTAGTTTGAAAAGTCAAACGCCAATTTGAAAAGTCAAACGACTATTTTGGGAAGTGGAGGGGAAGTGGGAAACCGAGTTGGGGAGGAGTTCCTCCTCCATCGCCGGCCCACTAGGGAGCCGAGTTGGGGAGGGACTCCCTCCCCTTGGCCGGCGCCTCCCACCTATAAAGGGAGGGGCAGGGCTGCCCCTCCTAGCACACAAGTTCTCCACCCCAAAACCCTAGCCCGGCGTCGCCACCTCCTGTTGCCGCTGCCGCCGCCTAGGGCTCCCCTAGCCGCCGACTTGGGCAAGCCCCAAGCCTAGCACCTCCTCCTTGGTGTGTCTAAACCCTAGATCACCGAGGAGCTCTCTCATAGTGCACCATACTCGCCTCGCTTAAAGGCGAAGCTCGAGATCTCCTCTACTTCGGGTACCACGCCAGTCTGCCAGAATCGCGAGGAGAGTGCTACAACCTCCATTTGCTTTGGAACAAAGGAGAGGAAGGTCTTCGTCAAGTATCGAGCGTGTGACCGATGCGGGAGCTGCCAGGCTAACGCAGCGCCAGAAGGATCGTCTACACGATCTTGAGATCGGCAAGAGTACGACTACATCACCCACGAGAATCCGCTCTCGTTAAACACTTTGGAATCTTCGAGGGTGAGTTATTCCATCGACTTGTTGCTACAATCTAGTAGATAGATCTTGGCTTGTTTGTTTGTATGCGGTAGAAAATTTTTGTTTTCCATGCTACGAACCCCTACAGTGGTATCAGAGCCGTGTCTATATGTAGATTTGTTGCACGAGTAGAACAAAATGGTCATTGTGGGCGGTGGTGCTTTTATTATCAATTGCTTCTTGTGTACTTTGCATCTTGCGGTATGATGGGATGAAGCGGCCCGGGCTAACCTTACATGACATCGTTCATGAGACTTACTCCACGCTTGACATGCAACTTGTATTGCATAAGTGGCTTTGTGGGTGCCTGTTTCTCCTAGCATAGTTAAGATTCAATTTACAACGGGTAATTGACAATACTAGTATCAATGTTGTGGTTCTTGTTCGTAAGTTAGAACCACACTTATTGAAAACCCCAAACCACGTAAAACATGCAAAGAAATTAGAGGCGTCTAACTTTGTTTTGCAGGGGTGTGCTGTGATGTGATATGGCCATGATTGTGATTATATTTGATGTATGCAATGTTCCTTATTGTAAGTTGGAAACCGGCAGGAGCCATATGGTTGTCTTTAATTTTGTTAAGACCGGCGTGTCTATTCAAAGTAGTTGTAATAGTTGAAGCCGGTGGACGACAACCATGGAGAAGCTTCATTGACCTTGATGCAATGCCGGTGATGATGGAGATCATGTTCGTTCTTGAAGATGGAGATAGGAAGCACAAAGAAGAAAGGCCATATCATATCACATATTATGAATTGCATGTGATGTTAATCCTTTATGCATCTTGTATTGCTTAGTTAACAACGGTAGCATTATAAGATGATCCCTCATGCACATGAATTTCAAGTCATAAAGTGTTCACCCTTAGTTAGCACCGTTGCTAAAGCTTGTTGTTTCGAAGCACCACGTGATGATCGGGTGTGTTAGATTCCGGAAGTGCATACAACGTGAGCAAGCCAGATTTGCTCATGCGGAAACTAGCATGTACAAACATGGTCTCGGAACACGGATCACCGAAAGGTAAAGCATGAATCATATAGTAGATATGATGAACATGTCGATTGTTTGCTATTGAAACTATATCAACTCTCGTGATGATCGGTGTTGATGTGGTGGATTTGGTTCGTGTGATCACTAAAACAATGTGAGGGATATTGTTTTGAGTGGGAGTTCACCTAGATTAATTTAACTATTAATTAGAACTCAATTTGTCATAAACTTAGTCTAAACTATTGCAAATATGTTGTAGATCAATGGCGGCCCCTACCATCAATTTTAATGCGTTCCTAGAGAAAGAAAAGTTGAAAAACAATGGAAGCAACTTCGCGGATTGGTTCCGCAATTTGAGGATTGTCCTCACAGCTGGTAATTTGACCTATGTGCTGGATGCACCGCTGGGTGACCCACCTGCAGCTACTGCTACCGATGAAGTAAAGAATGTTTACCTCGCTCGGAAGACTCAGTACTCCACAGTTCAGTGTGCTATCTTGTATGGTTTAGAATCGGAGCTTCAGAAAAGGTTTGAGAATTCAGACCCACATGATATTGTCCATGATCTCAAATTGATCTTTGAGACCCACGCGGCAATTGAGAGCTATGAGGCTTCGGAAAAGTTCTTTAACTGCAAGATGGAAGAGGGCAGCTCCGTCAGTGAGCATGTGCTTAAGATGTCTGGGCACGCAAACAAACTTCAAAGCTTGGGCATAATGATTCCTAATGCTTTGGGGATTTACCGTGTCCTCCAATCACTACCACCAAGTTACAATAACTTTGTGATGAACTACAATATGCAAAACATGAACAAGCAGTTGCCACAACTCTTTGCCATGTTGAAATCTGCAGAAGTGGATATCAAGAAAGAGCACCAAGTGTTGATGGTCAATAAGACCACCAAATTCAAGAAAGGCAAGTCTAAGCAAAAGGGACACTTCAAGAAGGGTGGTAAGAAAGTTACCGCGCCGACGAAGAAGACCAAGGCTGGACCTAAGACTGATACTGAGTGCTTTTACTGCAAGGGAGAAGGTCACTAGAAGCGAAATTGCCCAAAGTACTTGGCGGATTTGAAGAACGGCAACATCAAGAAGAAAGGTATATCCGATATACATGTTATTGATGTGTATCTCACTAGTGCTCGTAGTAGTTCCTGGGTATTTGATACTGGTTCGGTTTCTCATATTTGTAACTCGAAACAGGTGCTGCAGAATAAACGGAAGCTAGCGAAGAACGAGGTGACGATGCGCGTAGGAAACGGATCAAAGGTTGATGTGATCGCGGTCGGCACGCTACCCCTTCATCTACCATCGGGATTAGTTTTATACTTAAATAATTGTTATTTGGTGCCTGCGTTAAGCATGAACATTATATCGGGATCTTGTTTATTGCGAGACGGTTACTTGTTTAAGTCCGAGAATAATGGTTGTTCGATTTATATGAGTAATATGTTTTATGCACATGCACCTTTGATAGATGGTCTATTCTTGTTGAATCTCGATAGTGGAAATACACATATTAATAACATTGAGGCTAAACGTTTGAAATCGAGCGATAACTCGACCTATATGTGGCACTGTCGTCTTGGTCACATTGGAGTGAAGCGTATGAAGAAACTCCATTCCGATGGAATTCTTGAATCACTTGATTTCGAATCACTTGAAAGATGCGAAGCATGTCTGATGGGAAAAATTACTAAGACTCCATTGGTATGATGGAGCGAGCTACGGACTTATTGGAAATCATACATACCGATGTGTGTGGTCCAATGAGTGTAGCATCGCGCGGTGGTTATCGTTATGTTCTTACCTTCACGGATGACATGAGTAGATATGGGTATATATATTTCATGAAACATAAGTCCGAGACTTTCGAGAAGTTTAAGGAGTTTCAAAGTGAGGTAGAGAATCAACGTAACAAGAAGATTAAATTTCTATGTTCTGATCGTGGAGGTGAATATCTAAGTTACGAGTTTGGTGAGCATTTTAAGAAATGCGGAATACTTTCACAATTGACACCGCCGGGAACACCACAGCATAATGGTGTGTCCGAACATCGTAATCGAACTCTCTTAGATATAGTTCGTTCTATGATGTCACTTACAGATTTACCGCTATCATTTTGGGGTTATGCATTAGAAACAGCCGCATTCACTTTAAATAGGACACCATCTAAATCCGTTGAAACGACACCGTATGAATTATGGTTTGGGAAGAAACATAAATTGTCGTTCCTTAAAGTTTGGGGTTGCGAAGCCTATGTAAAGAAGTTACAACCGGACAAGCTAGAGCCCAAAGCGTAAAAATGTGTCTTCATAGGATACCCGAAGAAAACTATTGGGTATACCTTCTATCATAGATCCGAAGGCAAAATCTTCGTTGCCAAGAATGGATCCTTTCTAGAGAAGGAATTTCTCTCGAAAGAAGTGACTGGAAGGAAAGTAGAACTCGACGAGGTTGTCGAACCTTCTCTCGAACTTGCGAGTAGCGCAGCACCGGAAGAAGTTCCTGTGGTGCCTGCACCAATAAGAGAGGAAGCTAATGATGATGATCATGAAACTTCGGTTGTAGTTGCTACAGAGCCTCGCAGGTCAACGAGAACTCGTACCACTCCTGATTGGTATGATCCCGTTATGAGTGTCATGTTGGTGGACAACACCGATGACCCTGCGACATATGAGGAAGCAATGATGAGCCCAGATTCCAATAAATGGCAAGAAGACATGAAATCCGAGATTGGATCCATGTACGAAAACCAAGTATGGACTTTGGTGGAATTACCGGATGGCCGGAAGGCTGTCGAGAACAAATGGATTTTCAAGAAGAAAACAGATGCTGATGGTAATGTTACTGTCTATAAAGCTCGACTTGTCGCAAAAGGGTTTCGACAAATTCAAGGAGTTGACTACGATGAGACTTTCTCACCTGTAGCGAAACTAAAGTCTGTGAGGATTATGTTAGCAATCGCTGCATATTATGATTATGAGATATGGAAGATGGATGTCAAAACAGCATTCCTCAATGGAGACATTGATGAAGAGTTGTATATGATGCAACCCAAAGGTTTTGTCGATCCTAAAGATGCTAACAAGGTATGCAAACTTCAACGGTCCATCTATGGATTGAAGCAAGCATCCCGAAGTTGGAATCAAAGTTTTGATAAGGTGATCAAAAGTTTTGGTTTTATACAAACTTATGGAGAAGCTTGTATTTACAAGAAAGTGAGTGGGAGCTCCGTAGCATTCTTAATACTATATGTAGATGACATATTGTTGATTGGGAATGATGTAGACCTTCTTAATAGTGTCAAGGAATATTTGAATAATATTTTTTCAATGAAGGATCTTGGCGAAGCAGCTTACATATTAGGCATAAAGATTTATAGAGATAGATCAAGGCGCCTAATATCATTGTCACAAAGTACATATTTGGACAAAGTTCTAAAGAGGTTTGGAATGGAAGATAGCAAGAAAGGGTTCTTGCCCATGTTGCCCAATACGACCTTGAGTAAAACTCAAAGTCCGACAACGGCGGAAGATAGAGAAAGGATGAGTAAGACTCCCTATGCCTCAGCCATAGGATCTCTAATGTATGCCATGCTATGTACTAGACCCGACATTGCATATGCTGTTAGTTTAACTAGCAGATATCAAAGTGATCCAGGAGTGGATCATTGGACAGCGGTCAAAAACATCCTTAAGTACTTGAGAAGAACTAAGGATATGGTTCTTTCTTATGGATGTGATGAACAACTCGTCGTTAATGGTTACACCGATGCTAGTTGGAACACCGATTCGGATGATTCTAAATCACAATCTGGATACGTATTTACTTTGAATGGTGCAGCAGTTAGCTGGAGGAGTGCAAAGCAAAGCGTTGTGGCGAGATCTTCAACTGAATCGGAATACATGGCTGCTTCGAAGGCTTCACAAGAAGCGATATGGATGAAAGAGTTCATTACAGAGCTGGGTGTGGTTCCTAGTGCGCTGGACCCAATGTCTATCTACTGTGATAACATGGGCGCCATAGCCAATGCGCAAGAAACAAGGTCACACAAGAAGCTGAAGCACATCAAGCTACGTTTTCACGCTATTCGAGAACATGTCCAAGATGGGGACATAAAGATTTGCAAAATACACACAGATCTGAATGTGGCGGATCCGTTGACTAAACCTCTCTTGAGGGCAAAACATGACCAGCACCAAACTGCCATGGGTGTTCGGTATATTACCATGTAATCTAGATTAGATGACTCTAGTGCAAGTGGGAGACTGTTGGAGATATGCCCTAGAGGCAATAATAAATGTAGTTATTATTATATCTTTGTGTTTATGATAAATGTTTACATTCATGCTATAATAGTATTAACAAGGAAACATTAATACTTGTGTGATTTGTAAACTTAATTTGAAGTCCCTAGTAAAGCCTCTTTATAATACTAGCTTGTTGGTTAATAAATGATTGTGGTTTCCCTATCATGAACATTGAGATGTTATTAACAACAAGATAATATCATTAGGAGAATGATATGGTGGACATACTCCTATAGATAAGCGTAGCATAAAGATCAAGTCATTTTAATAGTTCAATTGCTATATGCTTTCTGATACATAGTAACCTAATTCCTTCGACCATGAGATCATGCCTATCACCTTCACCAAATGGATGCTTTGATGACATCAAACACCACACCGTAACTGGGTGGCTATAAAGGTGGCATTGAGTGTTTGGAAAGTATTGGTTGAGACACATGGATCAAGAGTGGGATTTGTCCATCCATATGACGGATAGATATACTCTGGACCCTCTCAGTGGAATGTCATCCAATTAGCTTGCAAGCATGTGACTGGCTCACAAGGGATCACATATCACGGGAACGATAAAAGAGTACTTATCAGTAACGAGGTTGAACTAGGTATGGAGAGACAAAGGGAAATTGGTATCGTATGTAAGTGGTTCATTCGATTGCCAAGTAATCGTAGAAATATGTGGGAGCCATATGAATTTCTAGATTCCTCTATTGGTTATTGTTCGGAGAAGTGTCTCGATCATGTCCGCATAATTCATGAACCGTAGGGAGACACACTTAAGGATTCGACGTTGTTTGAGTAGTTATGGAATGATGAGTAAGATACCGAATGTTGTTCGGAGTCTCGAATGGGATCCGGGATATCACGAGGAGATCCAGAATGGTCCGGAGAATAAGATTCATATAAGGAAAGTCCTATTTCGGAGTTGGAGAATGGTTCCGGTGTTTTCATCGAGAATATTCTAGAAGGTTCCGGAATGTCCGGCACTCCGGAGGGGAAGGGTACATGAATGTGTCATATCAAGTTGAAATGATTGCATCATGTACTAGGTGTCATCGCTGAACAAAATAAAGGGTTTAATCAAATCCTAGTTTGAAAAGTCAAACGCCAATTTGAAAAGTCAAACGACTATTTTGGGAAGTGGAGGGGAAGTGGGAAACCGAGTTGGGGAGGAGTTCCTCCTCCACCGCCGGCCCACTAGGGATCCGAGTTGGGGAGGGACTCCCTCCCCTTGGCCGGCGCCTCCCACCTATAAAGGGAGGGGCAGGGCTGCCCCTCCTAGCACACAAGTTCTCCACCCCAAAACCCTAGCCCGGCGCCGCCACCTCCTGTTGCCGCCGCCTAGGGCTCCCCTAGCCGCCGACTTGGGCAAGCCCCAAGCCCTAGCCGCCGGCCCTAGCACCTCCTCCTTGGTGTGTCTAAACCCTAGATCGCCGAGGAGCTCTCTCATAGTCCACCATACTCGCTCCGGCTTAAGGCGAAGCCCTGCGAGATCTCCCCTCTACTTCCGGTACTGCCAGCCGCCTTGGAATCGCGAGGAGAGTGATACAACCTCCGCCTGCTGGAACAAGGGAGAGGAAGGTCTTCGTACCGAGCGATGTGACCGATCTGAGCGCCGAACGCAGCGCCAGAAGGATCGTCTACGCGAATTTGAGATCGGAAAGAGTACGACTACATCACCCATGAGAATCCGCTCTCGTTAAACACTTTGGAATCTTCGAGGGTGAGTTATTCCATCGACTCGTTGCTACAATCTAGTAGATAGATCTTGGCTTGTTTGTTTGTATGCGATAGAAATTTTTTGTTTTCCATGCTACGAAACCCTACACGCATAACCAGGATCATCGTATGCATCTAAGGGACTATTTCTCTTGCCTTTCCGAGCCCTGTAGCGTCGCCAACGTCGTCCGCCCGAGCACACCATCGCCAGGAACTTCTCCGACGAGCAATCCACGTCGACCCCGAGCGCCCCTTCGACAACTGCGGCATCGTTGAGCATCAGCACGCCGCGACGACCTCGGTGAGCCTTTCCTCTACCCCTTTTTGCTTCCTGTATCGCCGGCTCTGCCGCTGACTGACCACGCCGCCGCTAGCGCAGCTCGTTTTGAGTTAGTCAGTTTAGGCCGTTCGATTTAGATCTGAGTGTCACGATAGATTCATAATCGAAGGGGTAAGTTTTGTTCTGTACCGTGCGATGCGCTTAGATCTAACGGCTGTCCTCTATCGATCCGCACGAACCGTTATCACCCAATGAGAAGCAGCCACGTGGCCCTGTCTGTTTAATAAAAACCAGAATTTAGATCTATTAGATGTTTAAACTTGAAAAATCATAACTTTTGATTCCCACATCCAAATTTGACAAATTTTATATCATTGGAATCAGGAGAAAAAACTTTTCTGTTTATGCAATGTGTTTAATGTTTTGCCACTGTAAAAATTATTGTTTTCATAGAAACATTTGTAGGCATATTTTGTGTATAGTATTTATTTGAAAAATGTTATGCTATTCAAATAAATTTTATTTGACTTATTTTGGACTTGTTTATGATTCAGTACTGTGCACTTGTCTTGATTGGTATATAAAATCATCACATGGCATTTTGCATACATTCATGTATTTTTGCTTGTATATATTGTGTATGTGATTTTGTGCCATTATTTTATGTGTAGATTTTGGTGCAAATAGTGATTGTGATTGTGAGGATTGTTGCTACTCCCCAAAATACCAAGGCAAGTGGTGCTTCATGATTTTATTCCTATGTTTTTCAACTATGCACTAGAAATATTTTGCTAGACTTGCATGAATATTTTGATCTATATGCTATGCTTGGGAAATCCTAGTAGTTGTATAATTGCTAGAAATTTCTAAGTTAAGATTCTTTTCAATGCCATGCTTAGCCTAGCTAGTAGCAACCAAGGATGGTTATATATTCATGCTATGAGAAAATATTTCTAAGTCTTTGGACTTGTGTTTTGTTTAATAAAACAACTAAGTGAATGAAACACATGGGTGGAATGGAAGGAATGGTTTGTTTGAGTGGTTACACAAGGCCCATTTCTATGGTTTACCTTGTGTATCTCACTTGTGGAAAGCCACCCAGGAACAAAGGGATTTGAGATGCCATATGTTAAGAAGCTTCTAGTGCAGCCACTTGGCATTATGGGCTCTGCCTGGATCATATGGGTTGCAATAACTTAGCCATTTGGACAGTTTGGTGGTAGTGGGATGATAGGTTGGAGCGCGTCCATTTGGTCTAAGGGAAGGCTTGTGAAAGGTCCTGTCTTGGTGAAAATCAAGTCTTGTGGGGAAAGTGCACAACCTCTGCAGATGGAAGAATCTAAGTACTTAGCCATGTCCCTGGTATTGGACAACTTGAGCATCAAGACATGGAAGCTATCAAGAATCTACTCATCCCAATTTCTAAGTTAAAACTTGTGGTTGAACAAGGGTGAAGGTTCACCAATGTCTATTGGTGGTTCCTTGGGAAAGATTTTGTCAAAGAAAAACTTAGTGTTTTCAACTAATAGGCAAAACCTATTTTGAGCAAAGCAAGCCTAAGCTACACTTAGCCAAAATACATATAGTATCTAGACTACTAATATTCTACTAAGGTATCACTTTCCAATACTATTCCAATTGTATTGACCCACTGTGGCTATAACTTGTGATGTTGCAGGTTACTCTGATGATGATTAGGGGTTATGAGTCTACACTCAACATGCTTGCCTGTGGAACATGAAGATGGAGACTTATTTATCTTATTATATATTTGAACTCTTGTATTAGGCCAGTGGCCATGGAGTTTGTAAAAGACTATGTTTGTCTCTGGAATGATATGTAATAATGACCTTTGTTTCTGTGTACTTCATCTTAAACTGTGGATGCTAGCATTGATCCAGGGACTAGCATTGCAATCACAGGGATCCTTACCTTTATAAAGGAGGGATCTTATAGATGGTATCGAGCACTTGTTGCACAGAGGATTATGACCCTAGGATTGGAAACCACTAAGGAAATTTTTTTAACAACTTCCACACTTGTCTTTTCTTCTCGTAAACTTTTCTATTCTTCTTTCTCATCTCTATTTGTAGATGAACTCCATCAACGAAGCCGTGAGGAAGGGACCACTCATGACTATGACTTTGGAATGTGAGACAGAATTCCCCAAGGCTCTCAAGGACCTCATGGTTTCCATGGGAATACATGGTGCAGCTGTGTACAAAGGTTTTCCGGTGATGGATGAAGGAGTTGAATACTCGTGGGTGCAACTTCACTTGTATAAAAACAAGGAAGACAACCACAAGGACTCAGGATTCTGCATGGTCACCAACTCAATGATGCACACCACATTCTTTGATTCAGCAAGGGATGCAGCTTGGAAGGCCATCAAAGAGCTTGGTGATAAGATCAAGTGCAGAATGCTCAACACCCAAAATGACCTCAGGGAAGAAAAGAAGCATACCCAAGAGTTAGAGGCTACCAACCAACGTTTAAGAGAGGACATCATAGAATTAACCATTGAGTCATGTGATCAGGATCGACAGATTGCCTCTAGGGATGCCCTGTTAGCCAACTTGGCAAGAGAGATGGGATTGTAACGTACTTCGTTAGTTGGACCACCACTTTCATTTTACTTTCCAAATGTTGTTAAAATAAGTTGAACCTTGAATGCTTGTAATGGTTTTATGTATGCCATGACTTGTGTGTTTTGATTTCCAAAAATGTGCATGTGATGCCTTGTCTTGTGATTTATCTTTAATTGTGTTGATTCTATTTTTTCTATCTTATAAAGTAGATGACTAATGTTACTATCAGAACGGCTGAAGAGTTCAAGGGAACTCGTTTTGGCACTCGTCTTATTGAGCTCACTAGTGTGCTCAATCTCCCACTTCCTACCATCATGATGCTTCCCCTCACCAAGTTCGAGAGGAAGGACCTTTGGGGCTTCAAGGTTACTCAGCCAGGACGCCAGACTGAGCCAGCCACTGAGGCCATCACCTTCAAGCTCATGCATGATGACAAAGAGAGAGGCCTAGAGGTAGTCATGCTGGATTTACTTGGACGCTTGCTAGGGAGACACTCTCGGGAGATTAGAGGTACTCACTTCCACGCCTTCGGTAGACGTGATGAGGATGGTGAGGTCATTGACTTCGAGGATACAGCTAGAGAGACGGCATAGCCGGTTCTTCTATACCTCCAGGACTTAGAGGTTCTTCTTAGGCACCTAGATACTGATAGGACCAACGTCATGCTTAACAATGACGAACTCCAGGTGCAGCTTCGTGAGAAGGACAAGCTCTTCGCGGAGCAAGATGAGATAGTCAAAGAAATGGAGGCCAAGTTTGAGAGTCAGGATAGAAATTTCAAGAGTCAAGAGAAGAGAGTCCAAGATAGGAACAAGAGGATTCGAGACATGACTGTAGAACTAGAAGCCAAGGACTTTGAGCTCGAGCATCAACAGGTGGTGATTGAGAGACTTCGTTCACAGAAGAGGGCTCTCAAAGCCAAGGTAGAGACCTTGACCACCAATGTCGAGGACTACAAGACCGCTATGGAGAATGCAGGTCTTACACTTGTCGACGAGGAAGTTGATGCAGAGGAGTAGTGATGACTACTCATTTATCTTATGTTTATCATGTTTTTGATTATTGAGTCGCAATGACCATCCAACATGTGGGTGGCTTGCTATTGGTGTGTTTACTCTTCAAAACTTGTTGTCTATGTTGTTAAACTTTTACTACTATGATGCATGCTTGGTGATTGTTTATGTGATGTATTGTGCATGTTAAGCATATATGGGTATCTCATTCTTATCCTTATTGAAAACCACAGATGCCTCCCCGACGTGCCAATCCCAACCCTAACAACAACAACAATATCACCCCCGAGATGCAAAGAGATGATGACAAATGACGCAAATTGATGCAGATGATGACCACGTTTATACAGAATCGAACAACAACAAAAACAACAACAACAACAACAACAACAACAACAACAACAACAACAACAACAACAACAACAACAACAACAACAACAACAACAACAATAATAATAATAACAACAACAACAATCAGAATAACCCACCGGGTTTTGGCATGCTTACCAGGTTCTTAAGATCGAGGCCGAAGTTCTCGGAACTCTGATCCAATGGTGGCCAATGATTGGCTACGCTCTGTGAACAAGGATTTGGTAACTATTGGCTGTACTGATGAAGAGAAGGTCAGATTTGCAGCACACTTGTTGGAAGGACCAGCAGTCACTTGGTGGGATAACTTCCAGATCAGCACTCCCATAGCGGATGTGACATGGGCTATCTTTGAAGATGGTTTCCGTACAGCTCACATCTCATTCGGAGTGATGAGTTTGAAGAAGAAAGAATTTCATAACTTGAAGCAGCGCCACCGCAGCCTGGCAGAGTATATTGAGGAGTTCAACAATCTGGCACGTTATGCGCCGGATGAGGTTGACACTGATGCTAAGAGGAAGGAGAAGTTCCTCGAAGGATTGAACGATGAACTGAACCTGCAGCTATCTGTAGCCTATGTTCCCACTTATCAGTCTCTTTGTGACAAGGCTACTATTTTGGAGAGCAAGATGAAACAGGTTGAAAGCAGGAAGAGGAAGCACTCTGACAAGCACAACTCGGGATCGTCTCACAAGCGTTCCCATTATGAGGATAGTGGGAATTCTGGATTCCACAAGCATGGGAAGTATAACAAACACCACAACCACAACCTTCATCATGACAACAAGCACCACCGTAGTCATGACAATGACAACTACAAGAATCACAAGAGTGGATATAAGAGCCACCACAATGGAAGTGGAAGTGGTAGTGGAAGCCAGCCTGTCAAGAAGGATCTTAGTCAGGTTGAATGTTTCAAGTGGAAGAAGATGGGGAATTATGCAAATGAATGCCCAGAAAAGAAAGTCGAAGGACCCAACAAGCCCAACCCTTTCCAGAAGGGGCAAGTGAACCACATCAATGTGGAGGAAATCTATGAAGAGTCAGATGTTGTGGCTGGTAAGTTCAAACTCAATTATATTCCAGCACTTGTTCTTTTTGATACTGGTGCATCACATTCATTCATATCAAAAGCATTTGTTGATAGAAATGGGTTTTCAACTGAAAACATTGGGTGTCCAATAAAAGTAAGTTCTCCAGGTGGAGATATGATAGTAAGTCTTGGATGCCGGGATCTAGTAATAGAGTTTGGAAAGCATAAGTTTCCAGTGAGTCTAATAATCCTAGATTCCCAAGGACTGGATGTAATTGTGGGAATGGATTGGATGACCAAGTATGAAGGAGTACTAGATTGTGCTAATCGAACAGTTGCACTCACAACCCCGTAAAAGAAACGGATAAGATTCAAGTCTAACTTTGAATCAAAAGGGAGTAAGCTAAATTATCTTAAGGGGGTTAGCATAGATAGTGTGCCAATTGTGAGTGAATATCCGGATGTGTTTCCGGAAGAATTGCCGGGAATGCCACCAGATAGGGATGTGGAATTTCTTATTGACTTGCTACCAGGATCTGGACCAATAGCAAAGAGACCGTACAAGATGTCAGTTGATGAGTTGAAAGAACTCAAGAAACAACTTGGAGAACAGTTGCAGAAAGGATTTATTCAACCAAGTTCTTCATCCTGGGGAGCACCAGTATTGTTCGTAGAAAAGAAGGATAGAAGTCAAAGATTATGCGTAGATTACCGTTCACTCAATGAAGTGACTATCAAGAACAAATACCCTTTGCCTAGTATCAATGACTTGTTTGATCAGCTAGAAGGAGCCTATGTGTTCTCAAAAATTGATCTCTGATCAGGATATTTCCAGCTCAAAATAAGGGAACGAGACATACCTAAGACAACTTTCACCACTAGGTATGGATTGTATGAGTACACCGTGATTCCTTTTGGTTTGACCAATGCCCCAGCTTATTTCATGAACATGATGAACAAGGTGTTCATGGAGTTCCTTGACAAGTTTGTTGTCGTATTCATTGATGACATTTTGATCTACTCCAAGAGCAAAGAAGAGAATGAAGGACATTTACATTTGATACTTGAGAAGCTTAGAGAACATAAGCTGTATGCCAAATTTAGCAAGTGTGAATTTTGGTTAAATGAAGTTGGTTTTCTTGGACACATTGTGTCAGGAGATGGTGTAGTAGTTGATCCTGCTAAAGTTTCAGCTGTAACTGAATGGGAATGTCCTAAGTCAGTGAAAGAGATTCATAGTTTCCTTGTCTTGGCAGGATACTACAGAAGATTTATCGAAAATTTATCCAAGGTAGCTAAGCCTATGACAGAATTGCTAAAGAAATATAAGAAATTTGCTTGGTCTGTAGGATGTGAACTCAGTTTTCAAGAATTGAAGAAGAGACTATTGATAGCACCAGTCTTATGTCTGCCAGATTTGGAGAAGGATTTCCAAGTGTATTGTGATGCATCTCATCATGGATTAGGTGCAGTACTAATGCAAGAAGGGAAAGTTGTGGCTTATGCCTCGAGACAACTCAAAACTCATGAGGTAAATTATCCTACTCATGATTTAGAGTTAGCCTCTGTTGTCCATTCACTCAAAACCTGGAGACACTATATTTTGGGAAAGCGATGTGAAGTGTTCACAGATCACAAAAGTTTGAAGTATATCTTCACCCAGAAAGAAATTAACATGAGAAAAAGAAGATGGCTAGAACTCATCAAGGACTATGACTTGAGTTTGCAATACCACCCCGGTAAAGCAAATGTTGTAGCAGATGCTCTAAGTCGTAAGGTTTTTGTGAATGGACTTACTAAGGGAGAATTGCCAGATGATCTGTGTGCCCAATTTAGAGACCTCAGATTGGAGATTGTGCCTGAAGGACATCTCATGTCATTGGATATTCAACCCAATTTGTTGGACAAAATCAAAGAAGCCCAAAAGACAAATAAGGAAATTGAAGAGATTAAGGAAAAGATTGGCAAAGGGAAAGCCAAAGGATTCCATGACGACGAACAGGGTACTTTATGGTATGGAAAACGTATCTGTGTTCCACAAGATCCGGAGCTTCGGAAACTGATTTTACAAGAAGCACACAACTCACCGTATTCCATTCATCCGGGTAACACCAAAATGTACATGGATATGAAAGAAAGATTTTGGTGGAATAATCTCAAGAAGGACATCGTCGAACATATTGCTTTGTGTGATGTATGTAGTAGAGTGAAAGCGGAACATCACAAACCAGCAGGTTTGTTACAACCACTACCTATTCCTGATTGGAAATGGGACAAGGTTGGTATGGATTTCATTACCGGATTGCCAAGGACTCGGTCAGGATATGATTCTATTTGGGTAGTAGTGGATCGCTTAACTAAAGTGGCTCATTTTATACCCGTGAAGACAACCTATACAAGTGCTAAGTTAGCCAAGATCTATATGAGTAGGATTGTATGTCTGCATGGGGTACCCAAGAGTATTGTATCTGATAGGGGAACTCAATTCACTTCTCATTTTTGGAGGCAGCTACATGAGTCATTGGGAACGAGGTTGTAATTTAGCACTGCTTTTCATCCTTAGACTGATGGACAAACAGAAAGGACCAACCAGATTCTTGAAGATATGTTGAGGGCATGTGCCCTAGACTATGGAGCCAGTTTGGATGAAAGTCTGCCTTACGCAGAATTCTCTTACAATAACAGCTATCAAGCCAGTATTGAGATGGCACCATTTGAGTTTCTCTATGGGAGAAAGTGTACCACCACATTGCTATGGAATGGTGTAGGAGAAAGAAGTTTGTTCGGACCAGAACTAATCAAAGAGGCTGAAGAGAAATTCAAGCTAGTTAAGGACAGATTGAAGATAGCACAGGCCCGACAAAAGAGCTACGCAGATCCTAAGCGTAGAGAAGTCACCTATGAAGTGGATGATAGAGCTTATCTTAGAGTGTCACCACTTCGTGGAGTGAAGAGATTTGGTGTCAAAGGTAAATTGGCCCCAAGATATGTTGGACCATTCAGGATTCTGAGTCGTAAAGGAGAAGTAGATTATGAGATTGAATTGCCAGAGTCATTGTCTGCCGTTCACAATGTATTTCATGTGAGTCAGCTAAAGAAATGCCATCCAGAAATGGAAGAGACTTCTTTGAAGGATACTATACCATTAGAGGAAGTTCAATTGGAACGTGATCTCACTTATGAGGAAAAACCTATCAAGATTCTTGAGACTGCAGAAAGAGTTACTCGGACTAAGACTATCAAATTCTGAAAAGTTCAATGGAACCATCATTCCGAAGAAGAAGCAACATGGGAAAGAGAAGATGATCTTCGGAAAGACCACCCTCACCTATTTGCTAGCCAACCCGAATCTCGAGGGCGAGATTCACCTTAAGGGGGTTAGATTTGTAACAACCCTAAAATCATGTTTCAAAACTCTGCATATCATCCATGCATCCATGATCATTTAGGGTTCCTTTTCAAAGCCATTTCAAAAACAGGAGCATCTGATGCTCATTATTTTATGTAAGCAAGCTATGGTTTTATTGCTACCTTCTAATAAGAAAGATACTATTTTGATCAGTAATGATGGGCTTGAGCTTGAGTGATGCTTCTAAGGTTTTCTCAAAGTTTCAAAAACAAACTATGATTTAAAAACCATTTCTTCACTACTTATAAATATTTAAAGGCTTGTTTAAATTCTTTTCCAAACCCTTTTTGTTTTTCCTTCAAGTGTGATCAGTTGTGTTACACCTCCTAGGATACAAGAATCAGCAAACTTTTGTTGGAGAA
Source organism: Avena longiglumis (assembly GCA_030063025.1). NCBI lineage: Eukaryota > Viridiplantae > Streptophyta > Magnoliopsida > Poales > Poaceae > Avena > Avena longiglumis. The sequence continues at coordinate 87,122,382 of CP125974.1, read as the reverse complement.
AGTTTCATTTAAAATAGATTTGAATTGAGCTTTCAAATTCAAACCAGAAATCCATTCAGAAAAAGAAAAGGAATAAAGGAGGAAAAAAATAAAGCAGACCAGCCAATCTGGCCCAACCCAGCCGCTTAGACCATTTAGCCCAGCAGTCCTCTCCCGTGAGGAAAACGATTCGCACCATTTGTTCGACCCACCCCCTCAATGACATCTGGCCCCCACCTCCTCTCTTTTTCTCTCGCTGACAACAACGCCCCACGCGTCAGTCATCGTCTCCACCCCAGCGACCAGTTCCTCCCCCTAATTCCTCCGGTCGTTTCCTGTATAATTTCGCGGCTTCAATTCCCGTTGAATGCACGAGTAAATCCCGCCCACGTCCACGCGTACTTAAGCGCCATGCTTCCCTTCCCCTTTTCGCCCAATCCTCACCCCACCGGAGCCACCAGGCTGCTCGGAATCTTCTCGGGACCTCCCTCTGCTCCGACGAGCTCCAACTCCGATTTCGGCTAGCACCCTCAGCCCCGCAAGCCTTGCTTCACGCGTGCATGATCCCCATCGCCCCCTGCACCTCTCAGCATCCTTGGCTTGCTCGCGCAAGCACCATAGCCTCGACTACGACACCGGCAATACTCCGCCGCCGTCTGCCTCTTCTCCGACGACCATCTGTGGTAAATACCAACCGCCCCTCTCCTAATCGTGTACACACGCATAACCAGGATCATCGTACGCATCTAAGGGACTATTTCTCTTGCCTTTCCGAGCCCTGTAGCATCGCCAACGTCATCCGCCCGAGCACACCGTCGCCAGGAACTTCTCCGACGAGCAATCCACGTCGACCCCGAGCGCCCCTTCGACAACTGCGGCATCCTTGAGCATCAGCACGCCGCGACGACCTCGGTGAGCCTTTACGCTACCCCTTTTTGCTTCCTGTATTGTCGGCTCCGCCGCTGACTGACCACGCCGCCGCCAGTCGCCGCCGCTGGTTTTGAGTTAGTCAGTTTAGGCCATTAGATTTAGATCTGAGCGTCACGATAGATTCATAATCGAAGGGGTAAGTTTTGTTCTGTACCGTGCAATCGCATTAGATCTAACGGCTGTCCTATGTCGATCCACACGAACCGTTATCACCCAATGAGAAGCAACCACGTGGCCCTGTCTGTTTAATAAAAACCAGAATTTAGATCTATTAGATGTTTAAACTTGAAAAATTCATAACTTTTGATTCCCACATCCAAATTTGACAAATTTTATATCATTGGAATCAGGAGAGAAAAAACTTTCTGTTTATGCAATGTGTTTAATGTTTTGCCTCTGTAAAAATGATTGTTTTCACAGAAACATTTGTAGGCATATTTTGTGTATAGTATTTATTTGAAAAATGTTATGCTATTCAAATAAAGTTTATTTGACTTATTTTGGACTTGTTTATGATTCAGTACTGTGCACTTGTCTTGATTGGTATAGAAAATCATCACATGGCATTTTGCATACATTCATGTATTTTTGCTTGTATATATTGTGTATGTGATTTTGTGCCATTATTTTATGTGCAGATTTTGGTGCAAATAGTGATTGTGATTATGAGGATTGTTGCTACTCCCCAAACTACCAAGGAAAGTGGTGCTTCATGATTTTATTCCTATGTTTTTCAACTATGCACTAGAAATATTTTGCTAGACTTGCATGAATATTTTGATCTATATGCTATGCTTGGGAAATCCTAGTAGTTGTAGAATTGCTAGAAATTTCTAAGTTAAGATGCTTATCAATGCCATGCTTAGCCTAGCTAGTAGAAACCAAGGGTGGTTATATATTCATGCTATGATAAAATATTTCTAAGTCTTTGGACTTGTGTTTTTGCTTAATAAAACAACTAAGTGAATGAAACACCTGGGTGGAATGGAAAGAATGGTTTGTGTTGAGTGGTTACACAAGGCACATGTCTATGGTTTACCTTGTGTATCTCACTTGTGGAAAGCCACCCAGGAACAAAGGGATTTGAGATGCCAAATATTAAGAAGCTTCTAGTGCAGCCACATGGCATTATGGGCTCTGCCTGGATCATATGGGTTGCAATAACTTAGCCATTTGGACAGTTGGTGGTAGTGGTATGATAGGTTGGAGCGCGTCCATTTGGTCTAAGGGAAGGCTTGTGAAAGGTCCTGTCTTGGTGAAAATCAAGTCTTGTGGGGAAAGTGCACAACCTCTGCAGATGGAAGAATATAAGTACTTAGCCATGTCCCTGGTATTGGACAACTTGAGCATCAAGACAAGGAAGCTATCAAGAATCTCATCATCCCAATTTCTAAGTTAAAACTTGTGGTTGAACAAGGGTGAAGGTTCACCAATGTCTATTGGTGGTTCCTTAGGAAAGATTTTGTCAAAGAAAAACTTAGTGTTTTCAACTAATAGGCAAAACCTATTTTGAGCAAAGAAAGCCTAAGATACACTTAGCTAAAATGCATATAGTATCTAGACTACTAATATTCTACTAAGGTATCACTTGCCAATACTATTCCAAATGTATTGACCCACCGTGTCTGTAACTTGTGATGTTGCTGGTTACTCTGATGATGATTAGGGGTTATGAGTCTACATTCAACATGCTTGCCTGTGGCACATGAAGATGAAGACTTATTTATCTTATTATATATTTGAACTCTTGTATTAGGCCAGTGGCCATGGAGTTTGTAAAATACTATGTTTGTCTCTGGAATGATATGTAATAATGACCTTTGTTTCTGTGTACTTCATCTTAAACTGTGGATGCTAGCATTGATCCAGGGACTAGCATTGCAATCACAGGATCCTTACCTTTATAAACGGAGGGATCTTACATGTACGGGAACCACAAGAAAAGTTTATACGCGAAATATGTCGCGAAAAAGAAACTCCAGACTTGAAAGGAGTAAACGAGAAGTTGAGAGAACAGTGGCCCAATTTTGTACAGTACAAGCAATCTGATAAAGCAAAGGTAAAGTCGGCAAAGAACGCGTTAAATGTTGCCCAAAAGAAATACCATCATAAAATGGGGACAGGTGGCTACAAGCGTGTCGTCCCTAAGTAGGAAACTATGGAGAAGAAAATGAGGGCTAGAGGCGTCACTCCTGGTACAGATGGATGGCCCGAGAGGTCAAAGCACTGGTGGTACGGGCACGGGGGATCGTTGGACCTAGAAACAGGGAAGACATTATTTCATGAAAAAATTCTAAAACCCTCCCAAGACCTTATTCAAGCAATGAACGATGCTCAATTGGGATTGTTCCGTCCCGAGAGGGAGAACGACGACCTGACATGCGCCCTAGGGAATCCTGAAAAGGGAGGACGAACACGAGGCAAATGCGCTGGTGTCTCCTGGAAGAAAGGGTTTCCTCAGTACGATTCCAGTTACAGAAGACGTCAGAGAAAGAAGGAGAGGGAGGCAGACTGAATATCCAGGGTAGAGCAGGACCTAGCTGATCTGAAGAACCTCATGCATGAAATTAGCCAAAGGCCGCCGTCGTCAACTCACCCGCGGGCTGATGATCCTGCATTGGATCTTAGCCAACGGAGAAGCAGCGTGGCTTCCACGGAGGTCCGGGCTGATGATCAAGCACTGCTGGATGATGCACCGGCTCCTCACTACCCCGTGGATGATGTCAGAGAGATGGCACAATGCGAGCTACATCAGCCAATGAACAAGCTGTCCTTCAAGGTGGCGATCGACACTGCTTTACCTTGTCTACCTGGAGCACTCCACCATTCACTTCCGATTCCACCAGGCTATGCTCGTGTCATGGTGGATGACATAGTGGAGGATTTTGCGGACCTAGATATTGAAATCGCTACGCCTGAAGGCCTTACGAAACTAGGAGATGTCAAGCGCAACATCATTCTATGGAATAAGAAGTACATCAAGTTTCCAGGCTCGGCGCCAAGGCCACCGACTCCGAGGAATCCAAGTCCACCCCGCATCGAATATCATCAACCTCCAAGTCCACCCAAACCCGATTATCGCCAACCTCTAAGTCCACCCCGCCCCGCTGACGATCGCCGCAGCAGGAGTACATCAACTCGATCTCCGCCTCCGCGCAATACTCGATCTCCGCCTCCGCCTCCGTGCAATACTACTACCTCGTCAAAGAAATGGAAGTTCGTCGCGCCCCATATCGAAGAAAGGTTAAACGACGAAGATAGTCGACATCCCGCCGGCTCTTCCAAAGAGACCTTATGACAAGACCGATGAGAAAACTAACGCGGATGTGGCTGCCCAAGTTAAGACACATTTTGCACCCAAAAAGCCTGAGCCAAAGCCGGTATATGATGAAAAAACAAAAAAGTGGGCTAAGTCCTTTCTTGAGCAACCATCCCAGATATCGATGAATCTGGAATCAGACTATGACTGGGAGATTATTAAGCAAGCACAGAAGAAAAAAATCACAAGTGCAAAAAGCGGGAAGCAAGTTGCCCAGCTCGGAGCACAGAAGAATCAATCGGTCGCCCCGCTCAAAGTCATTTCAGACCTCGACAAGGCCTTCAGAGCTGAAATGGATATGGACATGCAAATAATGGACCCCAGAGCCCGTAATAATGCTGCACTTATGGGAATCACTGTATCGCAGGCCAAAGTACTTGCTAACGAAGCAAATATGTCTCTTGGTCAATATTTAGGCTATGAAGATACGCCAGTGGGTCAGATAGTACGACAGTATGTTCAAGGGGAGCCTCTAGTCAGTAATGAGGAGCTCACGCGTCTATCCACACATATACGAAATCTGCACGAATGGTACATGTCGCAAGCAGAAAAAAAGCATCAGAAAGATTGGTTTCCGGTGGACGTTAGAAAGGAGAATCACTTCAAAGCATACTCGATACAGGTTCAAATGACCGAATCAGCAGTTATACAACCAGCCTCGACAAATCTATCATTGGTTGCTACATTCGTAAGTGATTTATTTCTATAATTAAGTTTGTAGCTTAGCTCGTTCATTGCATTTAATATATTATCCTAACTATATATCCTTTTGTATGATGATATTATATTCTACAGAATGAAGATGATTGAATGCAAAAGAGCTAGAAGATACGACGTTGGGTTCATTGACCCATATATCGTTAATGAATATACGTTAAAGAATCACCCCAGGGACGTGGAGGAAGACCTGTGCAGGTTCTTAACCGAGAATAATTTTGTTAAGGAAATACTATTTCCTTACAACTTCAAGTGAGTGTTTAAATCTTGTACACATTTTATTTTTGCTTACTGGATGAGCTATGCATGTATGCTTATGTAAACGTCCGCAGATTCCACTGGATCTTGCTAAACATTCAAGTTGACAACTCCCTAGTTGAAGTCCACGAGTCATTAAGTTGGGACCAAGAGCAGTGGAGCGACATGAAAGCAATGCTCCATAAGTAATTTTAATCATTATCGCATTATATCGTCCTATTTTATTCATTTCCTGATATCAAGTAACTAATAACTCCTTTGTTCATTTTCTATGCCGATCAGGTGTTGGACACGGTTCAGACAGAAAATATCAGGTCCATTCAAAGAGGAGTTAACTTATAAAATGGTGAAGAGTTTACAGAAGCCACCGGGAACTCATTTATGTGAATACTACGTCTGCGAGTACATCCGTGAGTTGACCAGTGAGCGAAAAGTTGACTCACATTATATTTATGATTTGCGGGAGAAACTAGAGCCATACCAGAGCATAAGAGCAATTCAAGAGGAGCTGGCGGTATTTATGATGAAGAAAGTCCTTGATGTACATGGAGAGCATTATGCGGATGATGTAGAACTCGATTTGCCTTAGTGATCTCCATGTAGCTGATATGATATATATATTCATCAATGACCATGTAATTTCAAAACATTTCTTTCTTTTGATATGATTGATTATATGTATGCTTGCAAGGGATCGATTAATTATATAAATGCATTGACGTGTAGTGTATGTAGTAGCGTATAATATGTATACTGAAATATATGTTTGAATTATAGTGAAACACAAAAAGAAAAGGAACGAAATGGGAAAAAAAGGAAGTACACAATCTCTGCCGCGGCAGAGAAACACATAATTCTCTGCCGCGGCAGGAAACCTTATAGTCCCGGGTGATGTTACGGCCCGGGACTAGAGGGTTTCCGCCCCCCGGCGCTAAAACAGCCACGTGGCTGTTATAAATCGCGGGCCGTAGCAAGCCGGAACTAGAGGGGGGCCTCTAGTCCCGTTTTTGCAGTCCCGGGCCCAAAACCGGGACTAAAGCCAGTTGCGGCCCGGGACTACAGACACTTTTTCCACCAGTGCCTGCAGTCCCGGCCCGTAACTGACCCGGGAGTAGAGGCTGAGACCTCTAGTCCCGTTTCCATAGTCTCGGCTGCGTATTCGGGACTAGAGGACCTCTAGGACCGGGACTAAAGGCCCGTTCTCTACTAGTGCCTAAGTTATACATATCTAAAGTATCACATACCTAAGGTATACGTAACCTGTATACGTGAATATATATGTAACTTGGTTATATACGCTTTAGGTATGTGATACTTTGAGTATATGTAACTAGAATACATATAACTTAGGTATATAAAGGCTAAGTATGTGAAATTTGCGTACGTACACCATCATGTATGTAAGAATTTGAATAAAATACAGATATAATCCCGGGTACCATGGTGTCCCATATGGACTTTCTCTCTCTATATATATATATATATTATATATATATATTTTTTGAAACAATCACCTCGGAGGAAAATCCATATAAGTTCTTATCCTCCAAAAAAACAACCCGCTTAAGAAAAAAATTACAGTGCAAAATTCGTAAAAAATTGTTTCGACTCAAAAAAAAGTTCTTTACGGATTGTTAATCCAAGAGGAAGATCGAGATAATACTATAACACTTGTGTTTCCTCCATGTAGGTTTCGTCGCGTAGGTACTATAATTTTTTCGTCGAGTGTACGTATAAGATCGATCATGGTACAAGTGTTAATTGGTAGGATTAATATTACGTGTTTATAGGGACTATGATTTTTCAGGTCCATTGAGTTGTCGGGTGTTTTTTATAACTGAATTCTATAATTATTCAATTTTAATGAAATCACGAATAACAACTCTTTAATTTAAAAGGCAAAATTTAACAAATCTCTCATACCACGCAGAAATTCCAACACAATGCCCCACCCCGTCACCAGCCGGCGCATATTGCGTAACATAGAACAAACTCGCTCCACGCATCAAAGGCTGATTGCACGCAGCTGTTCTTTTAGATGTAAGCAACCACAACTATAGGTCTCCGTATTCACACATGGTGTCTATGTAATTCCATGATAAAAAGCGCGGGAAAAGAACAAGGCTACATGCCACTTGGCCGGACAAGCCACAACTATATGGACGTGGTATCCGAGACGTATGTGGAAACCACAAACATGTGACTATGGTGTTTATAGAACCTATAAAAACCACAACAATGTGATTGTGGTGTTTAAGACACAAATAAAGGAGACACAAATAAAGGGACAAACAACATCTCCTATAGCTCACGCTTAGTACAATTTGACGGATGGCAAGAGGATGGCGTTAGCAAAATAATGTCAGCAAACGACGATGTGGATATTGCGGGATCATAGGGTGGCAATATCTGACGATCGTATAAGCATGCACAGCTAGCCTGGTAGGTAGCAAATCCGTGTCGATATTGCTGGCATTATTCCCACATATAGCCACCATATGATCCCACAATATCGGTATCGTTGGTTGCTGACATTATTCTGCTAACGGCGTCCTCTTGCCACCTGTCAAAATTCTGCTAAGAATAGGCTAAAGGAGATGTCATTTGTCCTTTCACTTGTGTATTAGCCACCATCCTCACATGGTTGTGGTTTTCCTATAGAATGGTGTTCTCAGCGAGAGGACTCCCTATTTCATTTTGTAGAAAAGCGTATTTTCTTGGTTCGTGTGAAGACGCATGTTCTTGATTCTGTGACCTATAGCATGCGATGATATGATGCATGTCCTTGGTTGTGTGTTCTATCATGTGTGACATGCGGAAAAATGCATGTTGTTGTCGTAAGTTTTAAAGTTAGATGGAGAGAACATTTATGTGTGGATGGGTAATGCCGTAAGAAGAACTCATGTGTGTGGATGGCATGAATAACACTGTGGGAAAAACTTATGTATGTGGATGACATGCGTTGTTTACTTAATAAATCAACCTCATGCTCCCGACACAACGGACATTAGTTTCTCTAATAGGTTCTAATAGGTATATATCACCACTAGAGGAAAAAGGGCCATCCGTTCGCCACCCCTGGGAGCATTAGTCCCGGTTGCGCCACCAACCGGGACTAATGCTGGCACGCGATTGGAGCGGCACGGGCCAGGGGCATGGGTCCCGTTGGTAGAGGGGCATCGGTTGGAGCCACCAACCGGGACTAAAGGTTTGGCCACAGCCACGTGGCGTGCACGCACCTTTAGTCCCGGTTGCTTGGCTCCAACCGACCAAAGACCCTTGCCCTCTATAAATGCGCCTCCAGCCCTCTCGCCCACTGCTTTTTTCGAATGGTGTAAGGTGTGAGGGTGTGCTAGTTTTTCTCATGCATGCATTGAAGGTGTTTGTTGAAATGTTTGAGTGAAAATCCAGTTGAATTTCTCATAGAACAAAAATATAGAAGGTGTCCGAGACGCACTTGAGCTTTCTCCTCTTTATTTCCCTCGATCGAGGTTAGCAATCCTATCTTTTATAGGTCATTGATACAATTCATGTCGGTGTGAATTGGTTATTTCACTATTTATGATGTCCTGTTTTTGATAAACTTACTTATATGATGCATGAACGGGAATGGATGTACGGTGACCGCGGGTAGCCGGTATATCAAAGGCGTGGATAAATTTATCGATGTGGCTACGGCAAACAAAGAGAATGGATTTATACGTTGTCCATGTGTTCAATGTCGGAACAACAAGGAGTACTCTTCCTCGAAAATCATTCGCGCCACCGATTATGAAAGGTTTCATGCCCAACTATAATTGCTGGACCAAGCACGGGAAAGAGGGGTTATGATGGAAGATGGTGAAGAAGAAGATGATGATAACAACTATCATCATATGTTTCTGAATACGGTGATACTGCTATGGAAGACAATGGAGAGGAAAAGGTGAAGAACGGGCATCGATGAGCCTGATGAACTTGGTAGGGTCATTTCGATGCAAAGCGTGAAATGAAAATGAGAAGTTGAAGTTAGAGGGCATGTTAGAAGATCACAAGAAATTGTTGTACCCAAATTGTGAAGATGGCAGCACAAAGCTCGGTACCATCGGAATTGTTGCGATGGAAGGCGAGTGTGGTCTAACCGACTCCTCATTTGAAAAGATGCTGAAAATAATGAAGCCAAGTTTCCAAAACATAACTTCCCGAGAGTACCTACGAAGCAAAGAAGACTCTCGTCTCCGGGATTAGATGTGCAAAAGATACATGCATGCATTAATGATCGCATCCTCTCATGGTAAGGAGTATGAGAATTTAGATAAATGCCCGGTATGCAACGCGTTGCGGTATAAGATCAGACGAGATGAACCTGGTGATGTTGAGGGAGAGCCCCTCCGGAAGAGGGTTCCTGCTAAGGTTATGTGGTATGCTCCTATAATACCAAGGTTGAAAAGCATGTTCAGAAACAAAGAGCATGCCAGGTTGTTGCGATGGCACAAAGAAGACCGTAAGAAAGACGGGGAGTTGAGACACCGCTGATGGGTCACAGGAGAAAAATCGAGAGAGACTTCCTGGACTTTGCGGTGTGACGCAAGGAACTTATGGTTTGGTCTAAGTACGGATGGCATGAATCCTTTTGGGAGCAGAGCTGCAGTCACAGACCTGGCCCGTGACTCTATGTATCTACAACCTGCCTCCTTGGTTGTGCATGAAGCGTAAGTTCATTATGATGCCGTGCTCATCCAAGGCCCAAGCAACCGGCAACGACATTGATGTGTACCGTAGGCCATTAGTTGAAGAACTCTTACAGTTGTGGGGCAAACCAGGTGTACGTGGATGAGAACAAACAGAGCCATTTAATCTACGAGGGTTGTTATTCAGAACCATCAATGATTGGCTCGCTCTTAGTAACCTTTCGTGATGATAAACAAAGGATATAAGGCATGCACCCACTGTTTAGATAAGACCGAAGGTACATATTTGCATAAATGCAAGAAGGTTGTGTACCTAGCGAATCGACGATTTCTTCCGACCAATCATCCCGTAAGAAAGAAAGGCAAGCATTTCAAAGGTGAGGCAGATCACCGAAGAAGCTGAACTCCCGTGGTGATGATGTATTTGGTATGGTCAAGGACATAGAAGTAATCTTTGGAAAGGGTCCCGGCGGTCAATCAGTTCCGAACGACGTCGCTACAGGACACGCACCCATGTGGAAGAAGAAATCTATATTTTGGGAGCTGCCATATTGGAAAGTCCTGCGTGTCCGCTCTTCAATCGACGTGATGCACGTGACGAAGAATCTCTGCGTGAACCTGCTAGGATTCCTAGGCGTGTATGGGAAGACAAAAGATACACCTGAAGCACGGGAGGACCAAAAATTATGAAAGACCCAAAGAACGTGCATACAGATAACAAGACGGATAAAGGGCCACTTAAGTCGTGCAGCTATGCTCTTACCAAAGCAGAAGGAAATCTTTTTGAAGTCCTTTACAAGATCAAGGTGCCGCTGGCTTCTCATCTAATATAAAGGGATAATAAATATGGCAGAAAAAGTTCCAAAACCTGAAGTCTCATGATCACGTGATTATGACGTGATTGCTTCCGATTGCATTGAGGGGCTTCTACTAGAAAATGTTCGAGTACCCATTGTGAAGTGTGCATTCCTCAATGCAATATCTCGAAGGTAATCAATCCATATTCTGCCAAGGTTCTGTAAGGATGTGGTACAATGTCTTGTTAGTTTTGAATTGGTGTTCCCACCATCCTTCTTCAATATTATGACGCATCTCTGGTTCATCTAGTGCAAGAGATTGCCATTCTCGGTCCGGTATTTCGCACAATATGTTCCCTTTGAGAGGTTCATGGAGTCTTAAAGAAATATGTTCATAACCGTGCTAGACTGAAGGAAGCATCTCCAAGGGATATGGAGCAGAGGAGGTCATTGAGTTTTGTGTTTACTTTATTCCCGACCTTAAGCCGATTGGTGTTTCGACTCATGCATGAGGGAAGACTAAGTGGAAAAGGCACGCTGGGAAAGAAAGCAATGATATGTAGGGACGGGGATTCTTTCACTAAAGCACACTACACAGTTCTACATAATTCCACCTTGGCAGCTCCGTATATCGAGGAACACAAGAATATTGTACGCTCCAAAAACCGGGGAAGCTTTGAATCATGGATTAGATGAACACATGAAGTCTTTCGGTGGTTGGATGCGGACACATCTCTTGAATGACACCACTGTTGGAGATCAGCTATACTTGTTGGCCGCGTCACCATCTTCTACTGTATTGAATTTCCAGGGGTACGAAATAAATGGGAATACATTCTACAAGATCGCCCAAGATAAAAAGAGCACCAACCAAAATAGTGGTTTCCGCTTTGATGCAATAAACGAGAATGGACAAAAGGACACATATTATGGTTACATAGAGGAGATATGGGAACTAGACTATGGAGTCTCTTTTAAGGTCCCTTTGTTTACCGCAAATGGGTCAACTGAATGGGGAAGGGTAAAGATAGACCAGGTTGTACGGAATGACAACAATGGATCTCAACAATCTTGGTTATAGAGATGAACCATTCGTCCTAGCCAATGATGTGTCTCGGTTTTCTATGTGAAGGACATGTCCTCCGCATCAAAAAAAAGAAAATATGCAAACGAATACATCATATGATGATCCAAAGCCACATAGTTCTTTCAGGAAAAGAAACATCGTGGGAATCGAGGGCAAGATGACATGTCGGAAGATTATAATAAGTTTGATGAAATTCCGCCTTCACAAAGGAAAACTGACCCAAGCATTCCGTTAAGTAAAGAAGATGCTCCATGGTTACGTCAAGCGGTCATAAGGAATGACATATGCCAAGAAGTTCATGCTCATATTATGTAACTCTAGTTCATGTCTTTCGCGGTTTGTGACTTGACCAAGGATATCTTTCGCGGTTTGTGGCCTTTAGTCCCGGTTTTGTAGTCTCAGTTTTAATATTAATAAATGTCTTGAGTGTTAGTCCCATTTTGTGGCTGGACCGGAGTGCCTATGACCAGTTTCTCGGAGATGCCGGAGGACCTGGCAAGGCATCTCCTCGAAACTGCAAGTGGTGTCCCTGCTCTCAAAACCATCTTGCAGCTTGTAACTTCACTAACTAGATCAATACGCCTGTGAGCTAACTAATTTCACATATTAGGAGTGCCTCTATGACCAGTTTCGGAGATGCCGGAGGACTGAGCTCGTCGGCATCTCCTCAACCGCCGCAGTGGTGTCCCTGCCTCAAAACCATCTTGCAGCTTGTAACTTCACTAACTAGATCAATACGCCTGAGCTAACTAATTTCACATATTAGGAGTGCCTCTATGACCATTTCGGAGATGCCGGAGGACTGGCTCACAGCATCTCCTCGAAACTGTCCGCAGTGGTGTCTCGCTCTCTAAAACCATCTTGCAGCTTGTAACTTCACTAACTAGATCAATACGCCTGGAGCTAACTAATTTCACATATTAGGGAGTGCCTCTATGAACAGTTTCTCGGAGATGCCGAAGGACTGGGCTCCGTCGGCGTCTCCCTGAAACTGGCCGTAGTGGTGTCCCTGCTCTCTAAAACCATCTTGGAGATGCCTCAAACTGGCTGGACTGGACTCAAGGATGCATATTTATAGTACAAGCAGCTCGGCATAATGTCGACACTCACGACATAATGTCGACACTCACCCTATTATTAGTGCTGACTCATCTTTAGTCGTTGGTGTCTCCAACCGGACTAAAGGTTCATCTTAGTCCCGTTGGTGGTGACACCATCCGGGACAAGGTACAAGCATACGACATAATGTCGACACTCACCCCTATTATTAGTGTTGTTCCGCCCACTCAAGAATCCCTTTAGTCCGGTTTGTGACTACATCCGGACTAAATGTGCCGAACAATGATCATGTGTGTGTGGACATTGGTATGTAGAACAATGTTGGAGGAAGTTTTCCTTTTGTCGCACGGAAAATCCCTTTTCCATTTTCCGAGCGCAAAAACGGGTCGTTGTGAAGTAACCACCAAAATGCCGTTTAGAATGCTATCGTACTATTTTCCTAAAATACTAGACCACCTTACATGGACTATATCCCAACCGGTACAAATCGGGACTAAATATGAACCTCTTTATATAGGCATTTCTCTATTTATTAGGTAACACTTAAGACATTTATTAATATTAAAACCGGACAAATCGACTAGCTAACACTCGCCTAAAGCCGCCCCTTTAGTCATAATCATGCCTAGTCCTATAGTACGCAGCTTGAGTGGTCTTCATCGCCGCCGCCATCATCATCGCCATCGCCAATCGCCACTCCGGGATCCTCGGCCCATCCATGGCATATATGGGCCATTCCAGCCTTGATTCACGGCGGTGGGAGAGGGTCTCTGAAGACGATGCCGCCATCACGATGGGCTGTGGGGCCGGGTGGACTCGTGGGCACCGTGGCGAGATGGTCTCCCCGGCGATGTAGCGCATCACTTTGATGATAGTACGGTTCCCACCATGCACGACGGCCGACTTCGTTATGGTTCACCGGTGGCGGCCATCACCTCGTACTGGCGATCTCCCTTTCCCGCCTATTAGCGAAGAAGGCATTCCGGTGTCATAGTTGTCGGGATCCCACCGGGATCCATCCGCTGCCCGGCGTGAGCTCGTGGTAGAAGTGGTTTGTGATGGTCGCTGGCGTGCGGAACCTTGAGGGATGAGGGACAGAACCCCTCCGGCCAAAGATCCAGGCATGGGCGGCGGTACCCGGTGGACAAGGGTAGTTGGGCGACAGCCGCCTCGGTCTCGAGGGTCGAGAATGGCCCAGAGGCGTTGTCCATTGTTCTAAGAGAGGAAGGTGTGGATGTGGATAGCCATGACACGATCACCCTAAATATAGAGGAAAGGGCGGAAAACTTGGCGTGAAGCTTTGGGAAATGGCGGAATATCTTTAGTCCCTTAGTGACTACATCCGGGACTAAAAGCTCTAGTAGAAAGGAAAGGGCGGAAAACTTGGCGGAAGAGGTGGGAAATGGCGAAAATATTTTTAGTCCCGGTTTCGACTACATCCGGACTAAATGTGTGAACAATGATCATGTTTCAAAAACCTTCATAAAATTACCTATCATGTTCGAGGTTTCATGGCTTTCGGTCCAAATGACCGATGTTATGTGCTGAATCACGCATAGTTTGTGATGTTGTGCCCATATTATGCATGTGTGTGGACATTGGTATGGAGAACAATGTTGCAGGAGGAAGTTTTCTTTTGTCGCACGGAAAAGCCCTTTTCCATTTTCTCCGAGCGCAAAAACGGGTCGCTTTGTGAAGTAACCACCAAAATGCCGCTTGAATGCTACCGTCCTATTTTCCTAAAATACTAGACCACCTTACATGGACTATATCCCAACCGGTACATCTCAAACCTTTTCGTCCATCACGGTAAAAGGATAAATGTCTGCCGAATCGGCAGGAAGTGGGTCCGTTTGTACTGGGTGTACATGATCTATCGCCGTGATTTTTGAAAAATCATTTTAGACTCGCAATATGTGGTTTCTTCAGAGATCCAATGCAAGTTCTAACAATGCCCGCCCCTATCTTCATGCACACGGTTCACCATAGTTAGAAATTCAAATAATTCAAAACGGCATAATAAATTCAAAAAATCCAAGAATGAAAATCCTTCATGGTGTCATATTATGTTACATAGTTGAAAGGAAAATACGGACTTGGTATATTGATCATGTTTCAAAAACCTTCACAAAATTACCTATCATGTTCGAGGTTTCATGGCTTTCGGTCCAAATGACCGATGTTATGTGAATCACGCATAGTTTGTGATGTTGTGCCCATATTATGCATGTGTGTGGACATTGGTATGGAGAACAATGTTGCAGAGGAGGTAGTTTTCCTTTTGTCGCACGAAAAGCCCTTTTCCATTTTCCGAGCGCAAAAACGGTCGCTTTGTGAAGTAACCACCAAAATGCCGCTTCAATGCTACCGCCCTATTTTCCTAAAATACTAGACCACCTTACATGGACTATATCCCAACCGTACATCTCAAACCTTTTCGTCCATCCACGGTAAAAGGATAAATGTCTGTAGAATCGGAGGAAGTGGTCCGTTTGTACTATGTACATGATCTATCGCCCGTGATTTTTGAAAAATCATTTTTAGACTCGCAATATGTGGTTTCTTCAGAGATCCAATGCAAGTTCTAACAATGCCCGTCCCTATCTTCATGCACACGGTTCGACCATAGTTAGAAATTCAAATAATTCAAAACAGCATAATAAATTCAAAAAATCCAAACAATGAAAATCCTTCGTGGTGTCATATTATGTTACATAGTTGAAAGGAAAAATACCAGAGTTGGTATATTGATCATGTTTGAAAGGAAAATCCAACAATGGCCGCCCCTATCACTTCTTATGTTTATAGTTTTCTAAATTCCAAATTGATATTAAAAAATATAAGTTAATTCATTTTTAATTGTAAATGGTTCATATTTTAAATGGTTACATTAATTATTTTTTAAAACAGAAAATGTTTTTGAATTATTTATTTAAATCCAAACACTTTTTATGTTTAAATTTTTTCTAAATTCCAAATTAATATTCAAAAATATAAGTTAATTCATTTTATAAGGTTACATTAATTATTTTTTAAAAATAGAATATGTTTTTGAATTATTTATTCAAATCCATACACTTCTTATGTTTATAATTTTTCTAAATTCCAAATTGCTTTTAAAAAAATATAAGTTAATTCATTTTTAATTGTACATGGTTCATATTTTAAATGGTTACATTAATTATTTTTTAAAACAGAAAATGTTTTTGAATTATTTATTTAAATCCAAACACTTTTTATGTTTAAATTTTTTCTAAATTCCAAATTAATATTCAAAAATATAAGTTAATTCATTTTATAAGGTTACATTAATTATTTTTAAAAATAGAATATGTTTTTGAATTATTTATTCAAATCCATACACTTCTTATGTTTAAAGTTTTTCTAAATTCCAAATTGATATTAAAAATATAAGTTAATTCATTTTTAGTTGTAAATGGTTCATATTTTAAATGGTTACATTAATTATTTTTAAAACAGAAAATGGTTTTGAATTATTTATTCAAATCCAAACACTTTTATGTTTAAAGTTTTTCTAAATTCCAAATTAATTATCATTTAAAAACAATACAAATTTAAACCCCAAGATAAAAAAATAAGGCGAACAGAGAGAAATACGAAATTTTTGAAAACAGAATATGTCGGTTGGAGCCACCAACCGACTAAATCCCATGCGCGCCTCCGATTCTTGAAAATTGGAAAAAAAGTGGAGTATAGGTCCCGGTGGCTCCAATCGACGTATGCCCTTTAGTCATGGTTGAGCCACCAACCGACTAAAGGCCCATTCGTTATAATCGAGGGGCGCCTTCTCCTTCCTTCTCCATTCTTCGCAACTCCGACGCGCGCGCAAGAAGACGCCGCCGCCCGCCGTAAGGCTGCCGGCCACGCTTCCGCCTCCTGAGCGCCGCCGCCGCCGCCGTCCCCGCCAAGCGCGTCCGCCACCACTTCCAACCGCCGCCGGCGCTGCCGTCTCGCCAGGGCACCGCCGCTGGCTGCCGCCGCCAGAAGGTCGTCCCTCTCCCTTCTTTCGCCGCGGCGCGGTGCGGGCGGCGTGGTGCGGGCGGCGCGGCGGCAGCAAGGTGGCGGCGCGGCGGCGCGCTGGCGAGTAAGCGCGGCGAGCGCGGCGCTGGCGTAGTGGATCGTCGCCGGCGACCACCGGCGTCTAAGCCGGCGTCTCGACGTCTTGGGCGTCGCCGCTGGCGATGCGTCTTAAGGCGCGCCTACCGCCTGGCTCGGACGTGGCGCCTACGTGGCAATTTTTTTTATTTTCTGTTTTGTTTAAATTCAGAAATGGTTTAATTAAATCCATAAATTGATATAATATTGTAAATTCAATAATTAATTATTTATAACTCAGAAAAATACAAATAATATATCAAAATGTTCAGAAAAATGAGATCTAACTATTTAACCTCAAGTTTCTCCCACTTAGAACAAATCCACCCCTCTCATGTGTTCCGGAGTTTCTCCGAGTTAGGGTTTTCAATAACTTTTTATTTATAAGTCAGAAAAATACAAATAATATATCAAATTGTTCAAAAAAATGAAACCTATCTATTTAACCTATAATAATGCATTGTTCAACAATTTAAATGACAAGTATAATTAGAAGAACAAATGCACCCCTCTCATATGTTCCGGAGTTTCCCCGAGTTAGGGTTTTCACCCGTCGGAACCCCGATTAAATCGTCGAGCATGTCTTAGGGTTACATTCCAATGCAAATTAACTTGTCATATCATCATACTTGCTTGAGCATTGCATCGATGCCATGTGTTGATTGTTTCCCTTTCTTTTCGGTGTTTCGATTATTAGGTTTATTATTAGTTAGGTATTATTAGGTTTATTAATTAGTTTGGTATTATTGGTCTTCGGCCCACCGTCACCAATGTGGGTAGCCCTGCACCGATTCACATTGCCGATCCTTGTGGTTAGATAAGGAATCATTAATACCCCTTAGGTGCATGTGGGTTCCTCTCATATGCATCGGAGGTTTCTCCTAACTAGGTTACACCCTGAACTCCGGAATATTGATAACCGCTGATTTTAGCTAGAGTTACCTATCTACTACACGGTTTCCTTTTTGTAGCTAGGTTTAGGGTTTCTCTTCATTTTATTATTGTGTATGTATATATCGGGTTTCTCCTTAACTTTCTCCTTTAGCCGCTTTGACTTATTCGCTTTTCCACCTATGCGTAAAATATGGATCCACACGCCGAGACGAAGAAAAGGAAGAGTTGATCCAAGGTGTGATCCGTGGGAAGATAATTGAGACGTATCAACGTTTCGAACAACTCCGTGAGGGTGATCCTCTTTACCGGAGTAGACAACTTGTTTGAGGTTGAAGGTGTTGCCTTCATGAGGAGAAGGCGATGCCTTGTGTAATCGAGAAGACGACCGCCCGCAAGGTGCATGTAATATAAATCAATTCATTAATTAATCATCTGCTATCTATATAGAAATAGTAACGGCGATCTTTCTTATTTTAGCCCTCCGGATCGAAGGAATCTACTGAAAAGAGCGGACGAGGCCCAACCAAAAAGTTGGAAGACCATGAGAGGTTCAGGATCGAAGATGTCGCTGTAGACGGCAGACCGACGGCTCCCGAAGTTGTCGCAACCAAATTTGTGGCACAATGCGGAGTAATCGTTAGGGACTTAATCCCGATCACCATTAGAAATTGGAATAGGCCTGCTAATGCGGATGAAGAGGGAACATGTTTATTTGTCCCTAACCACGCCAAAGATTTACTGTGGAAGAGGCTCATGGTTAATTTCAAACTACCGAAGATAGAGCTGGATCCAAATGCGGAGGATCCAGTTGAGGACGCCTTACAACATGGGAGAGCCATGGAGGCTAAGGTCAGGGAGTGGGCTTTGAAGAAGATGGCCCAGTGTTTCACCAACTGGAAGAAAAGATTGCACCTTGACTATGTCGTGAAAAGAAGACTCGATTTCAAGAATATTCGGTTTGAGAAGATAAAACCATTCGGGATGAGTTTGTGGAATACAAGAAATCGAAAAAGCTAAGAAAATGTCCGAAACGAATAAGTGAATGTTGCTAACAAGAAGTATCACCATACTATGGGGCAAGGTGGCTCTGGCTGGCATTCCTAAGTGGGAGAAACTTGAGAAGGAACCGCGTGATAAAAATATCACCCTGCAGACGTATTTATTGGGTAGAACGCAAGGAATTGGTTTTACGGGCATGGGGGCACGTTGGACTCGGAAGGAGGTGTATATATACCATACGACATAAAGAAGACCCCTTGCCAATCGAGAGGATGAGAAAAGCAAAGGTCATAAAGATGGGGACTTCATTCCCGATAGAGAATGATGAGCTCACACTCGCCTTGGAAATAAGGAACATGATGGACGAACACGAGGCACAATAGGCTCCCAATCATGGAGGACTGGGTTTCAGAGAGGAAGAAATATCCCGATAGAAGCCGTCGGAGGAGTAAGGACAGGCGGCGGTTGAAGCGAAAGTCGAAAGAGCGAATGCGTTTAATTGAAGAACGATTAAAGCAACAACAAGATGAAATTAACTCACTTAAAGAGCAAAGTACTACGGCGCCCCATCTCAAGAAAGACACTGCGCATTCGATGCTACCCTATCGAATAATCGAAAAGCGATGTGGCTTCCACCGAGGTCCCGGTGATGACAATGGCGATGCCAATGATGCACCGACGATGGCTCCTGGCTACCTGGATGATATCACAGAGATGACACACTGCGAGCTACATGTCAAAGTTGTGAACATATCAATGAAGGTGGCGGTCGGCTATGCCTTACAAATTGGACCCACACCAACTTACCACTGTCGTCCGGTTCAGAGGGCTACGCTGTTGTCGTGGATGAAATCATGCCCACCTTTGAGGTTTTGGATCTTCACTACCCTCTTGGTGAAGGGATGTGATCTTTGGGTGACGAAAAACGTCACCATTCTATGGCGAAGGATTGTATCGTGCTTCAAATCACACGCCAAGGCCATCTTCGCCGCCTCACCCGTCTCCAGAGGTCGCCGCCATGGCAGCCGTCTTCGTCGCCTCACCGCTCGTCGCCTCACCAATCTCGGTGCAGCCATCGCCCGGAGCCATCGCCGCGCCTCGGGATAAAAAGCGTAAGCGTCACCGCTCTGTCGTCGTAAGCGATCGCCAAACGTAAACAAGAGCCTCTTCCAAAAGTACCAACGGTTCCTCCCAAGAGAGCTTATGGTATCTTGAGAGGAGATCATGGCTCGGGTTGATGCGAAACGGCGTTTTTAGCTAAGTGAGGCGGCCGAAAGAGCGATTTCCCGGCACCAAAGAAGAAAAAGCCAAAGTGTTCAAAATGCTAAAGACTCTTCATCAACCCGAGCCAAAGCTGTCATCAGACTATGAGCGTTCTATTCTCAAGTCACATGCGGCACAAAAAGCCTCGAAGAGCAGTACTGATGCAAGCGAGAAATCTATTGCCCAGCTCGGAGAACAAGCAAAACAGACTTGCGCCCCTCTCAAGGTGATTTCCCAAACCAATGTGGGGTCGAGCAAATATGGGGCCGAAGTGCAGTATGATCCAGCGGTGCTTACTGTCTGGAGAAGCTGCCGCTGCTCAAGGTATGAGTATTGCTCAGTACTTATCCCAGTTAGAGTTCTTCCCCGTGAGTGAAGTAGCATACAAATACCAGTACGGCAAACCTCTCGTCAAACCTGAGGAGGTAAATAATCTTTCAACAAAAATGCGAAGATTGCATAACTGGTACATGCACGCCACAAGGGCCGGGGCTAACTGGATAGTGCTGAGGGTTACAAAAAAGCATCATGGTAAAGAAAGTATCATGATATCCATTGAATTTGTTGAGCTATTTCAATTATTCAATCAAGACGCCTTGGACAAATCGCTCATCAGTGCCTATTGTCTGTAAGTACTAATTCTGTAATTAACTTAGTCTCCAGCTATCTCACTTTGTTTATTGCATGTATATAATCATACTGTAATATGCAGAATGAAGATTCTCGAATGCAGCAGAGGACAAATCTATGATATTGGCTTCATTGACCCATATTGGGTTCATGAAGCTAATCTCAAAATAAGCCCCCAGGATACGGAGGATAATATAGTACATGCGTTAAGGTTTCAAGAAACCAAAGGGAAATACTTTTTCCTTACAACTTCGAGTGAGTGTTATTGTCTTGTATACACTTTCTATTTCGCTTACTCGATGTTAAGTATATAATTGATTAGTTATGCATTCGCAGCTTCCACTATATTCTGTTAATCATTCAACTTGACAAATGGCGTGTACTAGTCATGGACTCGAAACATAAACCCCTTGAGACGTGGAAGGACATGCAGATACTTCTCCAGCGGTAATTCTAATCATTACGACACTATATCGGCAACGTTCGTGAATTTTATGATATCAAGTACTTAATAACTTCTTTTATTCGTTTTCTTCGCCGGGCAGCGCTTGGAAACGGTTCACCAACAAGGCTAGGGGTGTTTGGAAAGAGGAGCTTACATTTCAACCACTAGATGTAAGCACCACTAGCTATATCCGCGCATCTCTTTGATTCTAGTTTTGATACAGTTATTATCATGCTTGATTATTATTTTGATTGAACTATGTTCTCGTAAAGTGCCTGACGCAGGGACCAGGTAACAATCTATGTGGATACTATGTATGCGAGTTCATCCGCAGACGTGCGATGAGAAGGGCAGAAATTTAGAGCAACTCCACGTGTAAACAATTTCTATAGTTTTATTTTCAAACAAATTGTGTTTAGTTTCATTCATATAGACTGACTCCTTTTTTAAATCAGATCGAACGTCTACGGGACGGTCTTCTGCCAAAGGATCGCGTACGAGCAATTCAGGAGGAATTGGCAGGATTCTTGGATGCAGAAGTCCTAAACCCGAAAGGGGAATACTATTCTGCTGTGTATAGACAATAGGGATTGTAAAAATAGCAACTCGATCCGTGTATAGACAAGGGGAATACTTTTGTATGTAGTGCATGAACTCGATCCGTGTATTGAATGTAATATTGTCATGATGATCTTGTAATAATAAGGTTCCTTCATTGATAATTGCAAAACACTAAATAAACAATAAAACAACCTAAATGAATTCTTCGCGGCACAAAAGTGGCGAAAATGCTGCCGGCAACAAAATGTGCAAAATGAATTCTTCGCATGGCAGAAATAAGCAAATCTCTGCCGCGGCAGGTTATTAGTCGGTTCGTGTTACGAACCGACTATCTCCACCCTCGCTTTGCTGCTGCAGCGTGCACCCATTTGTCCCGGTTGGTGGGGCAACCGGGACTAATGTTGAAACTTTAGTCGATTGCCCGTCCGGTTGGGCAACCGGGACTAATGGCTCTTACCAACCGGGACGCATGGGCCGTTCTGTACTAGTGCACATCCGTTAATTGGATTATGCTCCTGTCTTTTTATCCTGCGGCATTGCAGGTATGCGCAGCTAGCCGGATGAGTAGCTCACTATTAAGCACCCAGTATGCAGAAATGACATAATTTTTTTGTTTACATGTATAAAATTATGATGTAAATAGGTATTTTTGGTGTTTTTTACACTATAATGACTCATAAATTTTATTTTACGTCAAAATTTTTGGTTGTAGTGAATATATGAACATAATTATTTGTATAAAACATAATTTTTTAATCTAACAACGTAAAAATATGTTAGGTGCAAAATAACTACTCTGTACCTGGGTGAATAGGGTATATATATATATATGTTAGGTGCAAAATAACCTACATGGTGTGTTTTTTTTTAAACAATCACCTCGGGAGAAATCCATATAAGTTCTTATCCTCCAAAAAACAACCCGCTTAAGAAAAAAATTACAGTGCAAAATTCGTACGAAAATTGTTCGAGTCAAAAAAAGTTCTTTACGGATTGTTAGTCCAATAGGAAGATCGAGCTACTACTATATATATATAACACTTGTGTTTCCTCCATGTAGGTTACCTCGCGTAGGTACTGTAATTTTTTCGTCGAGTGTACATATAAGATCGATCGAGGTACACGTGTTAATTGGTAGGATTGATACGAAGTGCGAGTTGGAGTCCAATTCGTATACACACACGTAGGTCGGTGGGTGCGTGCATCTATAAGTAAATCATCGACTCGTGCTCGTCCACAGCTTTGTTTGACGTTCCACGCACAATCAACGGCCGACCGATCACAATTTCCTCGTCCTCGGCCTTCCTCCTCCTCCATACGATCGAAGCCAGCTCCTCGGTCACCAGCCATGGCCGACAAAGCATCAACAACCACCACCACCTGGTCTGGTCCAATTGAAAAGGTCACAGAGGCCGCCGTGCTCGAAATCATGTCCCCGTCTATCCACATAGGCCTAAACATCCTGTTCAAAGGATGCTCGGAGAAGGTAGATGAGGGGAATCATGCATGCTCTGGCTACGACAGGTCGGCCACCACTCCTGCACAGAAGGAGGCGTGCCACAAGGCGGCCGACGCTCTGCGCGGGTGCCTCCAGGTCAACGTCGACATGATCAAGGCGCTCGCGACGACGCCAAGCCTCGTCGACGACGACAAGGCATCATCGCATAGCTCGGCCGGCCTGGCCACGACGAAGTGAAACCTAGTACCGTGTACCTCTAGACTCTAGCTTTATCTGGTTGATCCGATGCTCACTTTTTCCTTCTTTTCTACCCTTGATGATGATCGATCTTGTCGAACTCTAGATGCTGCCGTGAATTCTATTTTCGATTATGGTTTGGTCACCTAGCTAGAGTTTGTTAATGATTTTCTGTGTTCAGTTTACGAACCGTTCCATAAGATAATGCAAGCCGATCCATCATAGAGCTGAGTTGAACTTCATATATAAGGGTATGTATCGCTTGCCTTAGCTTGCTCGATCGAAGAGGGACTCGCTGTGTCGCTCCGGCGAACCACACGGAGAGCCCCGGCGGCGCCTCCCCTCCGACCAAACCCAGCCCCTCCCCTCCCCTCGCCGCCGCCAGAGGGCGTCGCCGGGCGAAGCCCGTGCGCGCCGGCGGCAGCGGCGGGCCCCTCTCCCCCCTCTCGCGGTGGCGGCGGCGACGCGGGCCCCCACGCCCCGCTGAGGGTGCCGTGCTGCTCGTAGGGAGCGTCGGCGCGGAGCTCCGGCGTCGGCGCGGTGGCTACGTGGTCCGGTCCTCCCCTCCCGTCGGTGGCTCGAGCTTGGTTCCCGGCTTCGTGGTCCAGTCCTCCCGTCCCCGGCGGCGCGAGCTTGGTTCCCGGCGCACGGACGGCAGGCAGCAGCATCGGCGTACAGGTCCTCTTGGCTGCAAGACGGGTCGCTCAACGAGCGGTGTGGGGCTCCAAGGACTCCCGGCGGCGGCTCTTGTAGGGCCCGATCTAGGCCAGCTTGGGCCGGATCTGGGCCATGCGGGCGCTGGCCAGGGCCCTCGGTCACCAGACGGGGCATGTGCCCCTCCTGGTTGCGGTGCGACCGGGACACTGGATCTGGGCCTGGCGGGCTTAGATCTGGTGGCCGCCCGACAAACCTGCTCGGGGTGACCCGTAGACGGCAAGGAGGTGTCGTGTTCACCATGCTTATTCATATCCGCCCGTGCAGGACCAAGTGGTGATCCTCAGACCGGCGGCGGTCCGGTAGTCCCGGGTGGTCACGATGGGGATGGCGCTGCTGCTTGGCGGCGGGGATCTGCGGTGGCAGTGGATCTACTGAGGGACAGAGTAGTAGGGACTCATGCTAGGGTTGATGGCGACGGAAACCTCCTTGCTGCAGTGTGGCGGCGGGGCTTCACGAGCCCAGGTGGGCTCGACCGGACCAGAGAGGGCCTGATTTGCCCTTGTTGCTACATCCGGTCGGCTATTGCCCTTCGGCGGTGGAGGTAGTTCCCTCCCGTGGGTTACTGTACCGTCGACCCCCGCCATAGTTTCTCCTCTTTGGTCGTACCAGCCTCCCACTATGGGTCACGGTGAGATGGCGATGGTGACTGCAAAACCGTGATGGCGTGTGTCGGTGGGCGATGAGTTTGGTGGAGGAATTCGAAGCGTCCGGGTGTGTGGTTTTTTGAGGGGTCCGGAGAAATCCTTGTCGTCTTGACAACGACGTGGTCACGCCTGCGGGTGTAGCCGTCCTTCCTGAAGGGCGTCGGGTGAATCTCTTCCCCACCTCCCGTAGCGTATCGGGGGAAACCCTAGGACCAGTCTGGGCAGTAGCGTCGTTGTCGTCATTTTCCTTTTTAGAGGTGCTGCTTGATACGCGATGCTTTAGAGTGCTAGGAGCATGGTGTTATTTCTTCGGAGGGCGTAGCGGTTGCGGGTCATCCTCGTTTTCGTCCAGCCAAGCTTTGTTTTCTCTTCTTTTTATTTTTTATTTTTTCTGTTATTTTTTGGACGTTGTGCTGTCTGGCTCAGCAGCTGTCTCAATTATTGTTATATTAATATAGCTGGACATATGCCGGTTTCGAGAGAGAACTTCATATATAACACCATCGACAAACGTGTGATGCACTTCATGGATATAAACCACTAATCATTTTTTGAATAATGCAAATAGATCAAGTGATATATTAGTATTAAGATAGGAAAATAATTTTGGGCAGATCCCATATGAGAAACAAAACCAACTCAAACTGGATCTGTTACCAACGACCACGCGATCAACTAACCCAATAACGTTAACTGAGATGATCAGCTAGCAACAAAAATCGATCAGCACTACACATGACCTACTGGCTAGCATCTACTCCCTCCGTTTTAAAATATAAGATATTTTAGATTTGTGAAGAAAATATATCTACACTTTTTTTAGTATGTACATTTACTCCAAACTTAAGTAAACCTACGTACTAAAAGTAGTTTAGATACATTTGCTTCACAAAGCTAAAACATCTTATATTTTAAAACAGAGGAAGTATTTTCATATAATCTTGTTTGTCTCGCGACGGCCGGATAGCCCTAAACCAGCAGTACCACGTTTTGAGTTTCTTCCGCTTTCGATTATCCTAAAGAATGGAACCCTAGTAGGATAAAAGTGAAAATGATGTTGATGACTAACCTACTACAGTTACGGAATTTTTGTTATGGAAGTATTCCTACGGTGCAGTCGCTGAATTCTTGGAGAAAGTGTTTCAATCTGATCCAAAAAAGTAACAGATTACGGAAAAATGATATGTCTGACTAAAATGAGTACATGCTCTAGTGAACTAGTAGGTGGTTCCACATTTTACATTGTCTTGGAATTTTGATAGATAATACAAGAGATTAGTGTGTTAGTTGAGTCGTTAAAACATGAGCATTTATAATGTCTTAGGAGGCCTCTTTTATTATGTCTGATGTGATGTCGTCGATCTATCTAGCCTCAAAGGTCAGACCATAAGTTTTCACCGCAAAGAGGTCCAATCTCAAGACAATGTACCACTCTTGCTTCGGTCCGCTCCCTCCTCCCCCTCTTTTGAAACTTTGACAAACAAAAACTTGATACAATTGTTTAGAGGACCGTAAGAACTAACCCGAAGTCTGTATGGTCCTTTTAGACGTATACTCATCGCACACGTATACTTCTGTGCCCGCGGAAGGCAAAAATCAAAATTTATATAACAGCAACAACAAAAATTTAAAATATGACATGCAAAAACATAGATCACGATAATGGAAGGTGGGATCAGCCGGCCGGAACATGGATTATACCCAGTTCAACCGAATACACATATACAGAGATATATGTGGCCTCTCTATGATTTCGATGGGTCAAAGAAAAATGACCCTTGCAGCTTAAGTTTAGGGGTGGGGGGGACCAAGCATAAGGATTAACTATAGAGTTTCATCTACAACCAATGAAAGCCAGGACAGTGATGTCTTTAGCTTGCGCTAGTGTTTGTAGTCGTCGCTAGGTGGTGTAAAGATCTGTTATTTTATTACTTTTAAACCTTCTTATACCATTTTTGATGATTAATAATAGATCAGTGGAATTTTCAAAAAGAAAACCATTGGAGTGGTTTTTGCCAATATTATTTCTTAAAAATGATGAAATTACACCAGGATACTTTAAATGTGGCATGCAAATACATAATTCAATCGATCGAGTTGTAACCCGTTTTACTAGTACAACAACTGGGTTATCTGTTTCATCTCTGGTCGAAACAACCTTTGGCAGTGAAACTAACAATGGTAGATTGGTGCACAGGTAACCTTTTACAAGTCCCGGATAGGTTTCAGGTTTGAGTGTCTAGGGCCTGGTGGTGGCTGGCATACCTAGCCGAGGTTTGGAGGCCAGAGAGGACACGTACCCGATAAATTTCAGTCAGTATATATCATCCATCTGAGGGAAATTATGGGAAATACTCCGTTTTTTTTTTGAAAAGGAACACATGATTCCATTACTCACTTGGCTCAGCGGTAACGCTGGAAACCATCAGACGTACATCATCAGGTAACGAGTCCAGCCACAACAGTTTAAGGTTCTGTTAGCTCGCATCATAAGCAGCAAAAGCATGAGCTAATTTATTACAAGAACGCGGTACATAGAATAATTCAACCGAAGAGAAATGTAGCTGCATTTGGAGGCGTATGTCTCAATAGATTATTCCCTCAGGGCTCCTGTCAAAATCTGTAGTATGCATGGCCTTAATCAGGTTCATAGCATCTGACTCGACCTGAATATCTATCATCCCCTAATTTATGGCAGCGCGAATTGCCTCTTCGCATGCACGTGCTTCCGCTTGTGCAGCACTGGCGACATGGCGCAGGAACCCTGCACCAGACCCCCTGATATCACCATGTTGATCTCGCACCACAAAGCCCCATCCACCAGTCTTTTTGTTTGCGGCAAAAGACCCATCGACATTTATTTTCAGTTTATCTCCCCTCGGACACTGCCAGGTTAGTTTGTCTACTTGTGGTTTCTCTGAGACTGATATTCTGCAATACTGTTTTGCTTTCCCCATCCAAAATCTTACATGCGACAAAATCTCTGCATGCACTCCAGTCTTTTCCTTTGCATTTAATTTATTTCTACGTGTCCACCATCTCCACAACAAGCATGCAATTAGTATGCTCTTTTTCTCATTAGCCGCTAAAATCTCCTGCACAACCGTATTTGCATTTGGGCACTGACACAAACGGCGACGCTCTTCCTCCAATTTCAGTTCCTTCCAAAGGGGTTTAACCTCCTTGCATTTGAGGAACAAGTGAGCTCCATCCTCATCTAGCCGCTTACAACATAAACAGATGGTATCACACTCTATGCCTCTCCTCTTTATATTCATTTTCAGGGGAAGGCTGTTATGGGCTAGTCTCCAAACAAACTGTTGTTGGAGGACAAGCTAGCTTCCAAATTTTCTTCCATTGCAGACCTTCATTAGAGGAGGATTGTTGCGGACCATCCCGCACTACAGGAGAAGCAGAATACGCCGACGGCCGGGTCCCGTCGGCGTAGGCACTAAGTGCCGTCGGCGTAGGCTGGCCCGACGGCTACCGTTGGCGTACAGCCCCGTAGGCGTAGCCTCTTCTCCCGTCGGCGTAGAAAAGCCGTCGGCGTATATAGCTACGCCGACGGCCCGTCGGCGTAGACCATATGGGGCCCACCTAGATGACTAACGGCCGTTTGGCTACGCTGACGGCTTTACCGTCGGCCTAGATTTTTTCAATTTTTTTTCCAATTTTCTTATTCAAAAAAGAAATTTTCAAAAAAAATTAACATTTTTGTATTGTTTAACTTGTTAATATCACATGGACATTTTTAATTCTAAGTATACTTAGTCACAAGTCAAATTACACAATTAGTCAAACTTCCCAACCTGAGCTTCCGACAAACAAACTAGAACTTGTTGTGAATATTATCATATCAAACTTATTAACCATTACATTAAATGTTAGACATATTTGTTTTTTTACATTCCATACAATTTTTTGAGTAAACAACAATAAATAAGTAATAATAATCTTGAATTCAAATAAAAATAAAATAAATTTTATTTATTTTGCTTTTTTATTTAAATTTGAATAATTCATATCTACAAATCCGTAAATCACAATTCGACAACTAATATATCCAAATTGATCAGAAAAATGAGAGGAATCCAAATATGACATCCCTACCATCTATTTAATTATATATCATAAATTTTAAATATTAGACCAACTAAAACTATGTCAAGATTCATGAAACACCCCGTTTTTGGCACTCGAAAAATAAAAAATGGCTTTTTGGTGCGACGAAAAGGAAAACTTCCTCCTGCAACATTGTTCGCCATCCCATCATATACACGAGTGCACAATATGGGCACATTAACGCAAACTATACCGCGATTATAGCAATAACATTGGTCATTTGACCTGAAATCCAGAAAATCTCGATTGAGATAGGCCATTTTGCGAAGGTTTTTTTAAGACTCAATGAATATACCAAGTATGGTATTTTTCCATGGAACTATGTCGTATAATATGACACCATGCAAAGGTTTTGCATTGTTTCGATCGTTTTTTAATTTTTTATGCCCGTTTCAAACTATCGTCAAACTTCCTAAATCGAGGGGCATGATGATTCTTAGCTCGGGGACGAGTCTCACTAAACTTGCATTAGATCTCTGATGAAATAACATATTGTGAACCTAAAAATATTTTTTACAAAAAATCATGAGCAATATATCATGTACATGTAGTTCAAATCAAACTCATTTCCTTCCGATTCAGCAGGAATTTGTCTTTTTCACGAGAGGTGAACGGAAAGGTTTGAGATTCCTAGGTTGGAAAATTGTCCATTCAATATGGTCTAGTATTTTTGAAAAATGTGGTATTATCATTTTGAAACTTTCATTTGGTGGTTGCTTCACAAAAACACCCCGTTTTTTGCACTCGGAAAATGAAAAATGGCTTTTCGGTGCGACGAAAAGGAAAACTTCCTCCTGCAACATTGTTCACCATCCCATGATACACATGTGTGCACAGTATGGACACATTATCGCAAACTATACCGCGATTATCGCAATAACATTGGTCATTTGACCTGAAATCCAGAAAACCTCGATTGAGATAGGCCATTTTGTGAAGGTTTTTTTAAGACTCAATGAATATACCAAGTCTGGTATTTTTCCATGAAACTATGTCATATAATATGACACCACGCGAAGGTTTTGCATTGTTTCGATCGTTTTTTAATTTTTTATGCATATTTCAAACTATCGTCAAACTTCCTAAATCGAGGGGCATGATGATTCTTAGCTCGGGGACGAGTCTCACTAAACTTGCATTAGATCTCTGATGAAATAGCATATTGTGAACCTAAAAATGATTTTTACAAAAAATCATGAGCAATATATCATGTACCTGTAGTTTAAATCTAACTCATTTCCTACCGATTCAACAGGAATTTGTCTTTTTCACGAGAGGTGAACGGAAAGGTTTGAGATTCCTAGGTTGGGAAATTTTCCATTCAATATGGTCTAGTATTTTTGAAAAATGTGTTATTATCATTTTGAAACTTTCATTTGGTGTGTGCTACACAAAAACACCCCGTTTTTTGCACTTGGGAAATGAAAAATGGCTTTTCGGTGCGACAAAAAGGAAAACTTCCTCCTGCAACATTGTTCACCATCCCATGATACACATGTGTGCACAATATGGACACATTATCGCAAATTATACCGCGATTATAGCAATAACATTGATCATTTGACCTGAAATCCAGAAAACCTCGATTGAGATAGGCCATTTTGCGAAGGTTTTTTTAAGACTCAATGAATATACCAAGTCTGGTATTTTTCCATGGAACTATGTCATATAATATGACACCATGCAAAGGTTTTGCATTGTTTCGATCGTTTTTAATTTTTATGCCTGTTTCAAACTATCGCCAAACTTCCTAAATCGAGGGCATGATGATTCTTAGCTCGGGGCAGTCTCACTAAACTTGCATTATATCTCGATGAAATAGAATATTGTGAACATAAAATGATTTTACAAAAATCATGAGCAATATATCATGTACCTGTAGTTCTAATCTAACTCATTTCCTACCGATTCAGCAGGAATTTGTCTTTTTCACGAGAGGTGAACGGAAAGGTTTGAGATTCCTAGGTTGGGAAATTTTCCATTCAATATGGTCTAGTATTTTTGAAAAATGTGGTATTATCATTTTGAAACTTTCATTTGGTGGTTGCTTCACAAAAACACCCCGTTTTTTGCACTCGGAAAATGAAAAATGGCTTTTCGGTGCGACAAAAAGGAAAACTTCCTCCTGCAACATTGTTCACCATCCCATGATACACATGTGTGCACAATATGG
Source organism: Avena longiglumis (assembly GCA_030063025.1). Lineage (NCBI taxonomy): Eukaryota > Viridiplantae > Streptophyta > Magnoliopsida > Poales > Poaceae > Avena > Avena longiglumis. The sequence continues at coordinate 87,091,306 of CP125974.1, read as the reverse complement.
ACACATTATCGCAAATTATACCGCGATTATAGCAATAACATTGATCATTTGACCTGAAATCCAGAAAACCTCGATTGAGATAGGCCATTTTGCGAAGGTTTTTTTAAGACTCAATGAATATACCAAGTCTAGTATTTTTCCATGGAACTATGTCGTATAATATGACACCACGCGAAGGTTTTGCATTGTTTCGATCGTTTTTTAATTTTTTATGCCCGTTTCAAACTATCGTCAAACTTCCCAAATCGAGGGGCATGATGATTCTTAGCTCGGGGACGAGTCTCACTAAACTTGCATTAGATCTCTGATGAAATAGAATATTGTGAACCTAAAAATGATTTTTACAAAAAATCATGAGCAATATATCATGTACGTGTAGTTCTAATCTAACTCATTTCCTACCGATTCAGCAGGAATTTGTATTTTTTACGAGAGGTGAACGGAAAGGTTTGAGATTCCTAGGTTGGGAAATTTTGCATTCAATATGGTCTAGTATTTTTAAAAAATGTGGTATTATCATTTTGAAACTTTCATTTGGTGGTTGCTTCACAAAAACACCCCGTTTTTTGCACTCGGAAAATAAAAAATGGCTTTTTGGTGCGACGAAAAGGAAAACTTCCTCCTGCAACATTGTTCACCATCCCATGATACACATGTGTGCACAATATGGACACATTATCGCAAACTATACCGCGATTGTAGCAATAAAATTAGTCATTTGACCTCAAATCCAAAAAACCTCGATTGAGATAGGCCATTTTGTGAAGGTTTTTTTAAGACTCAATGAATATACCAAGTCTGGTATTTTTTCATGAAACTATGTCGTATAATATGACACCACGCGAAGATTTTGCATTGTTTCGATCGTTTTCTAACTTTTTATGCCCGTTTCAAACTATCGTCAAACTTCCTAAATCGAGGGGCATGATGATTCTTAGCTCGGGGACGAGTCTCACTAAACTTGCATTAGATATCTGATCAAATAGCATATTGTGAACATAAAAATGATTTTTACAAAAAATCATGAGCAATATATCATGTACCTGTAGTTCAAATCTAACTCTTTTCGTACCGATTCAGCAGGAATTTGTCTTTTTCACGAGAGGTGAACGGAAAGGTTTGAGATTCCTAGGTTGAGAAATTGTCCATTCAATATGGTCTAGTATTTTTGAAAAATGTGGTATTATCATTTTGAAACTTTCATTTGGTGGTTGCTTCACAAAAACACCCCGTTTTTTGCACTCGGAAAATGAAAAATGGCTTTTCGGTGCGACGAAAAGGAAAACTTCCTCCTGCAACATTGTTCACCATCTCATGATACACATGTGTGCACAATATGGACACATTATCGCAAACTATACCGCGATTATAGTAATAAAATTAGTCATTTGACCTCAAATCCAAAAAACCTCGATTGAGATAGGCCATTTTGTGAAGGTTTTTTTAAGACTCAATGAATATACCAAGTCTGGTATTTTTTCATGAAACTATGTCGTATAATATGACACCACGCGAAGGTTTTGCATTGTTTCGATCGTTTTTTAACTTTTTATGCCCGTTTCAAACTATCGTCAAACTTCCTAAATCGAGGGGCATGATGATTCTTAGCTCGGGGACGAGTCTCACTAAACTTGCATTAGATCTCTGATCAAATAGCATATTGTGAACATAAAAATGATTTTTACAAAAAATCATGAGCAATATATCATGTACCTGTAGTTCAAATCTAACTCTTTTCCTACCGATTCAGCAGGAATTTGTCTTTTTCACGAGAGGTGAACGGAAAGGTTTGAGATTCCTAGGTTGAGAAATTGTCCATTCAATATGGTCTAGTATTTTTGAAAAATGTGGTATTATCATTTTGAAACTTTCATTTGGTGGTTGCTTCACAAAAACGCCCCGTTTTTTGCACTCGGAAAATAAAAAATGGCTTTTCGGTGCGACGAAAAGGAAAACTTCCTCCTGCAACATTGTTCACCATCTCATGATACACATGTGTGCACAATATGGACACATTATCGCAAACTATACCGCGATTGTAGCAATAACATTGGTCATTTGACCTGAAATCCAGAAAACCTCGATTGAGATAGGCCATTTTGTGAATGTTTTTTTAAGACTCAATGAATATACCAAGTCTGGTATTTTTCGATGGAACTATGTCATATAATATGACACCACGCGAAGGTTTTGCATTGTTTCGATCGTTTTTTAATTTTTTATGCATATTTCAAACTATCGTCAAACTTCCTAAATCGAGGGGCATGATGATTCTTAGCTCGGGGACGAGTCTCATAAACTTGCATTAGATCTCTGATGAAATAGCATATTGTGAACCTAAAAATGATTTTTACAAAAAATCTTGAGCAATATATCATGTACCTGTAGTTTAAATCTAACTCATTTCCTACCGATTCAGCAGGAATTTGTCTTTTTCACGAGAGGTGAACGGAAAGGTTTGAGATTCCTAGGTTGGGAAATTGTCCATTCAATATGGTCTAGTATTTTTGAAAAATGTGTTATTATCATTTTGAAACTTTCATTTGGTGGTTGCTTCACAAAAACACCCCGTTTTTTGCACTCGAAAATGAAAATGGCTTTTCGGTCGACAAAAGGAAAACTTCCTCCTGCAACATTGTTCACCATCCCATGATACACATGTGTGCACAATATGGACACATTATCGCAAATTATACCGCGATTATAGCAATAACATTGATCATTTGACCTGAAATCCAGAAAATCTCGATTGAGATAGGCCATTTTGCGAAGGTTTTTTTAAGACTCAATGAATATACCAAGTCTGGTATTTTTCCATGGAACTATGTCGTATAATATGACACCATGCAAAGGTTTTGGATTGTTTCGATCGTTTTTTAATTTTTTATGCCCGTTTCAAACTATCGTCAAACTTCCTAAATCGAGGGGCATGATGATTCTTAGCTCAGGGACGAGTCTCACTAAACTTGCATTAGATCTCTCATGAAATAGAATATTGTGAACATAAAAATGATTTTTACAAAAAATCATGAGCAATATATCATGTACCTGTAGTTCTAATCTAACTCATTTCCTACCGATTTAGCAGGAATTTGTCTTTTTCACGAGAGGTGAACGGAAAGGTTTGAGATTCCTAGGTTGCGAAATTTTCCATTCAATATGGTCTAGTATTTTTGAAAAATGTGGTATTATCATTTTGAAACTTTCATTTGGTGGTTGCTTCACAAAAACACCCCGTTTTTTGCACTCGGAAAATGAAAAATGGCTTTTCGGTGCGACAAAAAGGAAAACTTCCTCCTGCAACATTGTTCACCATCCCATGATACACATGTGTGCACAATATGGACACATTATCGCAAATTATACCGCGATTATAGCAATAACATTGATCATTTGACCTGAAATCCAGAAAACCTCGATTGAGATAGGCCATTTTGCGAAGGTTTTTTTAAGACTCAATGAATATACCAAGTCTAGTATTTTTCCATGGAACTATGTCGTATAATATGACACCACGCGAAGGTTTTGCATTATTTCGATCGTTTTTTAATTTTTTATGCCCGTTTCAAACTATCGTCAAACTTCCTAAATCGAGGGGCATGATGATTCTTAGCTCGGGGACGAGTCTCACTAAACTTGCATTAGATCTCTGATGAAATAGCATATTGTGAACATAAAAATGATTTTTACAAAAAATCTTGAGCAATATATCATGTACCTGTAGTTTAAATCTAACTCATTTCCTACCGATTCAGCAGGAATTTGTCTTTTTCACGAGAGGTGAACGGAAAGGTTTGAGATTCCTAGGTTGGGAAATTGTCCATTCAATATGGTCTAGTATTTTGAAAATGTGTTATTATCATTTTGAAACTTTCATTTGGTGGTTGCTTCAAAAACACCTGCTTTTTGCACTCGGGAAATGAAAAATGGCTTTTCGGTGCGACAAAAAGGAAAACTTCCTCCTGCAACATTGTTCACCATCTCATGATACACATGTGTGCACAATATGGACATATTATCGCAAACTATACCGCGATTGTAGCAATAACATTGGTCATTTGACCTGAAATCCAGAAAACCTCGATTGAGATAGGCCATTTTGTGAATGTTTTTTTAAGACTCAATGAATATACCAAGTCTGTTATTTTTTCATGGAACTATGTCATATAATATGACACCACGCGAAGGTTTTGCATTGTTTCGATCGTTTTTTAATTTTTTATGCATATTTCAAACTATCGTCAAACTTCCTAAATCGAGGGGCATGATGATTCTTAGCTCGGGGACGAGTCTCACTAAACTTGCATTAGATCTCAGATGAAATAGCATATTGTCAACCTAAAAATGATTTTTACAAAAAATCTTGAGCAATATATCATGTACCTGTAGTTTAAATCTAACTCATTTCCTACCGATTCAGCAGGAATTTGTCTTTTTCACGAGAGGTGAACGGAAAGGTTTGAGATTCCTAGGTTGGGAAATTGTCCATTCAATATGGTCTAGTATTTTTGAAAAATGTGTTATTATCATTTTGAAACTTTCATTTGGTGGTTGCTTCACAAAAACTCCCCGTTTTTTGCACTCGGGAAATGAAAAATGGCTTTTCGGTGCGACAAAAAGGAAAACTTCCTCCTGCAACATTGTTCACCAGCCCATGATACACATGTGTGCACAATATGGACACATTATCGCAAATTATACCGCGATTATAGCAATAACATTGATCATTTGACCTGAAATCCAGAAAATCTCGATTGAGATAGGCCATTTTGCGAAGGTTTTTTTAAGACTCAATGAATATACCAAGTCTGGTATTTTTCCATGGAACTATGTCGTATAATATGACACCATGCAAAGGTTTTGCATTGTTTCGATCGTTTTTTAATTTTTTATGCCCGTTTCAAACTATCGTCAAACTTCCTAACTCGAGGGCATGATGATTCTTAGCTCGGGACGTCTCACTAAACTTGCATTAGATCTCTCATGAAATAGAATATTGTGAACATAAAATGATTTTTACAAAAATCATGAGCAATATATCATGTACCGTAGTTCTAATCTAACTCATTTCCTACCGATTCAGCAGGAATTTGTCTTTTTCACGAGAGGTGAACGGAAAGGTTTGAGATTCCTAGGTTGGGAAATTTTCCATTCAATATGGTCTAGTATTTTTGAAAAATGGGTATTATCATTTTGAAACTTTCATTTGGTGGTTGCTTCACAAAAACACCCCGTTTTTTGCACTCGGAAAATGAAAAATGGCTTTTCGGTGCATAAAAGGAAAACTTCCTCCTGCAACATTGTTCACCATCCCATGATACACATGTGTGCACAATATGGACACATTATCGCAAATTATACCGCGATTATAGCAATAACATTGATCGTTTGACCTGAAATCCAGAAAACCTCGATTGAGATAGGCCATTTTGCGAAGGTTTTTTTAAGACTCAATGAATATACCAAGTCTAGTATTTTTCCATGGAACTATGTCGTATAATATGACACCACGCGAAGGTTTTGCATTATTTCGATCGTTTTTTAATTTTTTATGCCCGTTTCAAACTATCGTCAAACTTCCTAAATCGAGGGGCATGATGATTCTTAGCTCGGGGACGAGTCTCACTAAAGTTGCATTAGATCTCTGATGAAATAGAATATTGTGAACCTAAAAATGATTTTTACAAAAAATCATGAGCAATATATCATGTACGTGTAGTTCTAATCTAACTCATTTCCTACCGATTCAGCAGGAATTTGTCTTTTTTACGAGAGGTGAACGGAAAGGTTTGAGATTCCTAGGTTGGGAAATTTTGCATTCAATATGGTTTAGTATTTTTGAAAAATGTGGTATTATCATTTTGAAACTTTCATTTGGTGGTTGCTTCACAAAAACACCCCGTTTTTTGCACTCGGAAAATAAAAAATGGCTTTTCGGTGCGACGAAAAGGAAAACTTCCTCATGCAACATTGTTCACCATCCCATGATACACATGTGTGCACAATATGGACACATTATCGCAAACTATACCGCGATTATAGCAATAAAATTAGTCATTTGACCTCAAATCCAGAAAACCTCGATTGAGATAGGCCATTTTGTGAAGGTTTTTTTAAGACTCAATGAATATACCAAGTCTGGTATTTTTTGATGAAACTATGTCGTATAATATGATACCACGCGAAGGTTTTGCATTGTTTCGATCGTTTTTTAATTTTTTATGCCCGTTTCAAACTATCGTCAAACTTCCTAAATCGAGGGGCATGATGATTCTTAGCTCGGGGACGAGTCTCACTAAACTTGCATTAGATCTCTGATCAAATAGCATATTGTGAACATAAAAATGATTTTTACAAAAAATCATGAGCAATATATCATGTACCTGTAGTTCAAATCTAACTCTTTTCCTACCGATTCAGCAGGAATTTGTCTTTTTCACGAGAGGTGAACGGAAAGGTTTGAGATTCCTAGGTTGAGAAATTGTCCATTCAATATGGTCTAGTATTTTTGAAAAATGTGGTATTATCATTTTGAAACTTTCATTTGGTGGTTGCTTCACAAACGCCTGCTTTTTGCACTCGAAAATAAAAATGGCTTTTGCGATTTAAAAGGAAAACTTCCTCCTGCAACATTGTTCACCATCTCATGATACACATGTGTGCACAATATGGACACATTATCGCAAACTATACCGCGATTGTAGCAATAACATTGGTCATTTGACCTGAAATCCAGAAAACCTCGATTGAGATAGGCCATTTTGTGAATGTTTTTTTAAGACTCAATGAATATACCAAGTCTGGTATTTTTCCATGGAACTATGTCATATAATATGACACCACGCGAAGGTTTTGCATTGTTTCGATCGTTTTTTAATTTTTTATGCATATTTCAAACTATCGTCAAACTTCCTAAATCGAGGGGCATGATGATTCTTAGCTCGGGGACGAGTCTCACTAAACTTGCATTAGATCTCTGATGAAATAGCATATTGTGAACCTAAAAATGATTTTTACAAAAAATCTTGAGCAATATATCATGTACCTGTAGTTTAAATCTAACTCATTTCCTACCGATTCAGCAGGAATTTGTCTTTTTCACGAGAGGTGAACGGAAAGGTTTGAGATTCCTAGGTTGGGAAATTGTCCATTCAATATGGTCTAGTATTTTTGAAAAATGTGTTATTATCATTTTGAAACTTTCATTTGGTGGTTGCTTCACAAAAACACCCCGTTTTTTGCACTCGGGAAATGAAAAATGGCTTTTCGGTGCGACAAAAAGGAAAACTTCCTCCTGCAACATTGTTCACCATCCCATGATACACATGTGTGCACAATATGGACACATTATCGCAAATTATACCGCGATTATAGCAATAACATTGATCATTTGACCTGAAATCCAGAAAATCTCGATTGAGATAGGCCATTTTGCGAAGGTTTTTTTAAGACTCAATGAATATACCAAGTCTGGTATTTTTCCATGGAACTATGTCGTATAATATGACACCATGCAAAGGTTTTGCATTGTTTCGATCGTTTTTTAATTTTTTATGCCCGTTTCAAACTATCGTCAAACTTCCTAAATCGAGGGGCATGATGATTCTTAGCTCAGGGACGAGTCTCACTAAACTTGCATTAGATCTCTCATGAAATAGAATATTGTGAACATAAAAATGATTTTTACAAAAAATCATGAGCAATATATCATGTACCTGTAGTTCTAATCTAACTCATTTCCTACCGATTCAGCAGGAATTTGTCTTTTTCACGAGAGGTGAACGGAAAGGTTTGAGATTCCTAGGTTGGGAAATTTTCCATTCAATATGGTCTAGTATTTTTGAAAAATGTGGTATTATCATTTTGAAACTTTCATTTGGTGGTTGCTTCACAAAAACACCCCGTTTTTTGCACTCGGAAAATGAAAAATGGCTTTTCGGTGCGACAAAAAGGAAAACTTCCTCCTGCAACATTGTTCACCATCCCATGATACACATGTGTGCACAATATGGATACATTATCGCAAATTATACATGATTATAGCAATAACATTGATCATTTGACCTGAAATCGAAAACCTCGATTGAGATAGGCCATTTTGAAGGTTTTTAAGACTCAATGAATATACCAAGTCTAGTATTTTTCCATGGAACTATGTCGTATAATATGACACCGCCGAAGGTTTTGCATTGTTTCGATCTTTTTAATTTTTATGCCCGTTCAAACTATCGTCAAACTTCCTAAATCGAGGGCATGATGATTCTTAGCTCGGGACGAGTCTCACTAAACTTGCATTAGATCTCCGATGAAATAGAATATTGTGAACCTAAAATGATTTTACAAAAATCATGAGCAATATATCATGTACGTGTAGTTCTAATCTAACTCATTTCCTACCGATTCAGCAGGAATTTGTCTTTTTTACGAGAGGTGAACGGAAAGGTTTGAGATTCCTAGGTTGGGAAATTTTGCATTCAATATGGTCTAGTATTTTTGAAAAATGTGGTATTATCATTTTGAAACTTTCATCTGGTGGTTGCTTCACAAAAACAACTCGTTTTTTGCACTCGCAAAATAAAAAATGGCTTTTCGGTGCGACGAAAAGGAAAACTTCCTCCTGCAACATTGTTCACCATCCCAAGATACACATGTGTGCACAATATGGACACATTATCGCAAACTATACCGCGATTATAGCAATAAAATTAGTCATTTGACCTCAAATCCAGAAAACCTCGATTGAGATAGGCCATTTTGTGAAGGTTTTTTTAAGACTCAATGAATATACCAAGTCTGGTATTTTTTGATGAAACTATGTCGTATAATATGACACCACGCGAAGGTTTTGCATTGTTTCGATCGTTTTTTAATTTTTTATGCCCGTTTCAAACTATCGTCAAACTTCCTAAATCGAGGGGCATGATGATTCTTAGCTCGGGGACGAGTCTCACTAAACTTGCATTAGATCTCTGATCAAATAGCATATTTTGAACATAAAAATGATTTTTACAAAAAATCATGAGCAATATATCATGTACCTGTAGTTCAAATCTAACTCTTTTCCTACCGATTCAGCAGGAATTTGTCTTTTTCACGAGAGGTGAACGGAAAGGTTTGAGATTCCTAGGTTGAGAAATTGTCCATTCAATATGGTCTAGTATTTTTGAAAAATGTGGTATTATCATTTTGAAACTTTCATTTGGTGGTTGCTTCACAAAAACACCCCGTTTTTTGCACTCGGAAAATGAAAAATGGCTTTTCGGTGCGACGAAAAGGAAAACTTCCTCCTGCAACATTGTTCACCATCTCATGATACACATGTGTGCACAATATGGACACATTATCGCAAACTATACCGCGATTGTAGCAATAACATTGGTCATTTGACCTGAAATCCAGAAAACCTCGATTGAGATAGGCCATTTTGTGAATGTTTTTTTAAGACTCAATGAATATACCAAGTCTGGTATTTTTCCATGGAACTATGTCATATAATATGACACCACGCGAAGGTTTTGCATTGTTTCGATCGTTTTTTAATTTTTTATGCATATTTCAAACTATCGTCAAACTTCCTAAATCGAGGGGCAAGATGATTCTTAGTTCGGGGACGAGTCTCACTAAACTTGCATAGATCTCTGATGAAATAGCATATTGTGAACCTAAAAATGATTTTTACAAAAAATCTTGAGCAATATATCATGTACCTGTAGTTTAAATCTAACTCATTTCCTACCGATTCAAAGAGAATTTGTCTTTTCACGAGAGGTGAGCGGAAAGGTTTTAGATTCCTAGGTTGGGAAATTGTCCATTCAATATGGTCTAGTATTTTTGAAAAATGTGTTATTATCATTTTGAAACTTTCATTTGGTGGTTGCTTCACAAAAACACCCCGTTTTTTGCACTCGGGAAATGAAAAATGGCTTTTCGACAAAAGGAAAACTTCCTCCTGCAACATTGTTCAGCATCCCATGATACACATGTGTGCACAATATGGACACATTATCGCAAATTATACCGCGATTATAGCAATAACATTGATCATTTGACCTGAAATCCAGAAAATCTCGATTGAGATAGGCCATTTTGCGAAGGTTTTTTTAAGACTCAATGAATATACCAAGTCTGGTATTTTTCCATAGAACTATGTCATATAATATGACACCATGCAAAGGTTTTGCATTGTTTCGATCGTTTTTTAATTTTTTATGCCCGTTTCAAACTATCGTCAAACTTCCTAAATCGAGGGGCATGATGATTCTTAGCTCAGGGACGAGTCTCACTAAACTTGCATTAGATCTCTCATGAAATAGAATATTGTGAACATAAAAATGATTTTTACAAAAAATCATGAGCAATATATCATGTACCTGTAGTTCTAATCTAACTCATGAAGGGAATATGCCCTGAGAGGCAATAATAAATTGTTTATTATGTGTATTCCAAGTATATGATAGATGTTTATTTTGCATGCTATAATTGTATTAATACGGAAACGTTAATACATGTGTGTTTAATAAACAAACAGAAAGTTCCTAGTTAAGCCTCTCTCATAAACTAGCTCGTTGATTAACAAGATGATCAAGGTTTCCTGATCATGGACATTGGATGTTGTTAATAACGGGATCACAACATTAGTGTAATGATGTGATGAACATTCATCCGAAGTATAGCATTACGATCAAAGTCATTGAGTTTATATTGCTATAACAACTTACGAAGTGATCCTAATCCTTAGACCATGAGATCATGTCAATCACTAACACCGGAAGAGTTTCTTGATAACATCAAACGTCACACCGTGACAGGGTGATTATAAAGATGGGTTCAGAACTAATAAAGTGTTATGTTGAGGCTCATGGATCGAGAGTGGAATTTGTTCATCCGGATGACGGATAGATATACTCTGGGCCCTCTCGGTGATATCACATTGATTAGCTTGCAAGCAAGTGATTTGATCACTAGAATGTTATATCACGGGAACGAGAAAAGAGTGCATGTTGGTAACGAGATCAAACTAGGTATGGAGATACCGATGATCGAATCTCGGACATGTAATATATCGTGAGACAAAGGGATTAAGATACTAGCGTAAAAGGTTCCGATCACAAGAAAGTCATCGTTGAATGTGTGGGAGTCGTTATGGGTCTCGATCCCGCCGATTATTGATCGAGAGGGGTCTCGATCATGTCCGCATTATTCACGAACCGTAGGGTGACACATAAGAGACACCGACATCCAATTGGAGCAAAAGTTTCATGCCGAAGAATAAACAAGCGCAGAATTTATTTCACTAGATACCAAACAGGTTTTGGTGAAATTGCATAAAGTGGTTATGCATGTGAAATAGAATTCTAGCAAGGGGTTATTTGTGAATGTTTGTCATTAAAGTAATTGACAAAATTCTGAATAAAATAAAAGAGTTTTATTTAATGAGAGTTTGCATTAAATTTGGTGGAAATTTAATGGGATTTTTGAGTGGGATTTTGAGTGGAGGAATTTGGAAGAGTTTTGTGAGTGGAGTGTCCACCCACATGATGAGGGGAGGGCAAGGGGGCAGCCCCCATGCGCCGGCCACCCCCTTGGGGTTCCCCCCCCCCTCCTCCTATAAAAGGAGCCCCTCCTCTCACTTCTCACTCACACCTCCTCGTGAAGGATCTCTCTCCCCCTCTAGAATTTATTCCCCATGGTCTCGGACTAGCGAGATACATGTTCAGTGGCTATTCGGCAAGAAAGAGTTGTGCTTCCGCTGCATCGCTGGAGCGAGGAGGCGGAGGTTGCTCGGTGCCTCAACGTGTGCGAGCACAATGGCTGGCGATTTGCGGCGCTAGGACTTCCTCTCGATCTTGAGATCGGCAAGATCGTCTACATCAACCACGAGTTTGGACTCGTTAAACTTTGTCGGTCTTCAAGGGTATGTTCTCTCACGGATATACATCCGCCCGTTGTTTGTATCTAGTATAAATAGATCTTGGTATATAGTTCACATCGTAGGAAAATTTTTGTTTTCTATCTGCGAACCCTTGATGTATCGAGGCGGATCTATGCGTAGATACTTTACGGGTAGTACACATATGAGTATGTGGGCGATGATGATCATGTTGTTGCTCCTTTCTTGTGATTTTGGATATTGGTGGCATAGTGGGATGAAGGCGGACAAACTTTACATGTCCTCGCACATGAGACCTGTTCCACGCTTGACATGCAACTAGTTTGCATAAGTGGCTAGCGGGTGTCTCTCCTACTATAGTCAATATCTATTTTGCAAGTTGTCAACAATTTGATTATCCTCGTTGTGGTTCATGTTCGTAGGTAAGAACGGTTCTATCTCGAAAGCCCTCACCACGTAAAACTTGCAATGGATAAATTAGAAGCGTCTAGTTTAGATTGTTCTTTGGGCTAGTGTTATGATATGGTAGTGTTGTAAGTAGAAGTATGAGATGATACTCTTACAACACATAGCGTCAAAACCCATAGATTGTGGATTTACACATATAGGTATGATAGTGATCATACCACGATGCACATGATAGAGATCATCTGCGGGAACCATATAATTTCACTTATAAACATATGATGTTTGATTGCATCTTATATTGCTTGTTTAGCGCTTTGTTAAGCATAATAAGATGATCCCTCATTTTAAATATCAAGATAAGAATGTGTTCTTCCTTAGTATGCACCGATTATGTTTTCGTCGCTCCAAGACATCACGTGATGATCGGGTGTACTTGGATCCTCGACCATACTTCGGGTGTAAAACAGTTACACACGCAAATACTAAGGTTCTAACTTGGCGAGCCTAGCATGCAGACATGGCCTCGGAACACAGAGAAAGGTTAAGCATGAGTCATATAGTTGATATGATGCCCATTTGATGCTCGCCTTTGAAGCTATACCGACTCACCTGATGATCGGACTTGGTGTAGTGGATTTGGTTCATGTAATCACCAAAAGGACACGAGGGATGTCACTTTTGAGTGGGAGTTCATTAATATAGATTAGTTGAACTCAATCTATCATACACTTAGTCTAAACTTTACAAATTCTGTTGTAGATGGCACCACCGCTTTTAATTTCAATGCGTTCATGGAGAAAGAGAAACTAGCACGACGGTAGCAACTTTCTTGAATGGGCCATGAATTTGAGGATTCTCCTCTCTCACGCACAAAAGCAATATGTGCTAGAAGCGCCGTTAGGCCCCCACCTTGACGATGCCTGACGACGAGGAGAAGAATGTCTATCGACTCGTCGGAGGACCACAACTTAGTTCATTGCGGCATATTGTGGGCTAGAGCGAACTTCAAAGCGTTTGCAAACGGCAATGCTTTTGATACAATGGGTGAGTTGAAAATGATTTTCGACACATCTGCTGTGAGAGCTACAATGCTTCGTAAAAGTTCTTTAGTGCATGATGGAAGAGAACAGCTCCGTTAGTGAGCATGTACTCAAGATGTCGGATTACGCCGATAAGCTTGTGTCCTTGGGAATAACGATTCCCATTGACTTAGGCATCCATCGTGTTCGCGGTCTCTTCCACCTAGCTATAAGAGCTTCGTGATGAACTATAATATGCAAGGCATGAAGAAGTCTCTCCCGAGCTTACAATGCTTAAAACTAGAAGTGGAGATCAAAAGGAACATCAAGTGTTGATGATCAATAGGAACACTGGTTTCAAGAAAGACAAGAAGGGAAGCGGAAGGAAGTAAGGGCAAGCAAGCTGTTGCCGCGCAAAAAAAACCCCGAGTTGGACCTAAGTCGATACGAGTGCTACTATTGTAAGGGACCGCCATCGAAGCGCCCCAAGTATCGGCGGACAAGAAGGCCGCAAGGCAAACAAAGGTATATATGATATACATGTTATTGATGTGTACTTGACTAGTGCTCGCAGTAGCACCGGGTATTTGATACGGTTGTTGCTAATATTTGTAACTCGAATCAGGGGCTGCGGAACAGGCGACCACTAGCAAGGGGTAAGGTCAAGATGCGTGTCGGCAATGGATCAAACGTTGATGTGATCGCCTTCGGAACGCTACCTATCCACTTACCGTCGGGATTAGTTATAAACTTAAATAACATTATTTGGTGCCTGACCTTGAGCATGAACATTGTATCGGATCATGTTTGATGCGAAGTGGTTTTCATTCAAATCGAGAACAATGGTTGTTCCATTTATATGAATGAAATCTTTTATGGTCATGCACCAATGTTGAATGGTTTATTTCTTGGATCTCGATGATAATGTTACACATATTCATAATATTGATGCTAAAAGGATTAAACTTAGTGATGATATATCCGCATATATGTGGCACTGCCGTCTAGGTCATATTGGCATTAAGCATGAAGAAGCTCCATTCGGATGGACTTTTAGAATCACTTGATTATGAATCATTTGATACATGTGAGCCATGCCTTATGGGCAAGATGACTAGAACGCCGTTTTCGGTTCAATGGAGCAGGCGATTTATTGGAAATCATACATTCGATGTATGTGGTCCAATGAGTGTGTTTGTGAGGTGGATATCGTTATTTTGTTACTTTCACGGATGATTTGAGTAGATACGGTTATATCTACTTGATGAAACACAAGTGAAACCTTTGAAAAGTTCAAGGAATTTGAATGAAGTGGAAAATCATCGTAATAGAAAGATCAAATTTCTACGGTCCGAGTGGAGGTAGTATCTAAGTTACGAGTTTAGCACTCACATGAAAGAGTGGAATTGTTTCACAACTCACACTGCCGAACACCACAACGAAATGGTGTGTCCATTAAATGTCGTGCTTTATTAGATATGGTTCGATCTATGATGTCTCGATGGACTTGTTGTCATTTTGGGGTTATGCACTAGAAACCGCTGCATTCACTTTAAATCGGGCACCATCTAAATCCGTTGAAACGACACCGTATGAATTGTGGTTTGGAAACAAACCTAAGTCATTTCTTAAAGTTTGGGGTTGCGATGTTTATGTGAAGAAACTTCAACCGGATAAACTCGAACCCAAAGCGGAAAAATGCGTCTTCATAGGATACCCTAAAGAAACTATTGGGTATTCCTTCTATCACAGATCCGAGGGCAAGGTTTTTGTTGCCAGAATGGATCCTTTCTAGAGAAAGAGTTTCTCATGAAGGTGTGAGTAGTCGGAAGGTAGAACTCAAGAGGTTATGGAACCTTCTCTTCAAAGTATGGCGAGTAGCGCAGCGAAGTCGTTCGGAGTTGGCTCCACTGTTGAAGAAGGAACTAATGATAATGATCATGAAACTCCGAAGAGACTACCGAACCTCGCAGTCAAGCAGACGCTGCAGCTCCCCGGTATCACGGAAATCTGTCATAAATTTCATGGTTGATGAAAATAATGACCTGCGACGTATGAAGAAGCGATGATGAGCCGGATTCCAACAAATGGTTAGAAGCCATGAAATCGAGATGGAATCCATGTATGAAAATTAAGTTTGGAACTTGGTGGAATTACCTCACCGAAAGGCCGTGGAGAACAAATGGATTTTCAAAGGAAAACTGATCTTGATGGTAATGTGACCATCTATAAAGCTCGACTTGTCGCAAAGGGTTTCGACAAATTCAAGGAGTTGACTACGATGAGACTTTCTCTCCGTAGCGATGCTAAAGTCGATTAGGATTATGTTAGCAATTGCTGCATATTTCGATTATGAAATATGGCGATGGATGTCAAAACCGCGTTCTCAATGGTAATATTGAAGAAGAGTTGTATATGATACAACCAAAGGGTTTTGTCGATCCTAAGGATGCTAACAAGGTGTGCAAGCTTCAGCGATCCATCTATGGATTGAAGCAAGCATCACGGTTGGAATCTCCGCTTTGATGAGGTGATCAAAGAGTTTGGATTTGTCCAAACTTATGGAGAAGCTTGTATTTACAAGAAAGTGAGTGGGAGCAATGTGGCATTTCGATATTATATGTGGATGACATATTATTGATCGGAAATGATATAGAACTTTAACAGTGTTAAAAGTTATCTAAACAAATTTTCAATGAAGGACCTAGGTGAGCGTCTTACATATTAGGCATAAAGATCTATAGAGATAGATCTAGGCGCCTAATAGGCTATCATAAAGTACATACCTTGATAAGATTTTAAAGAAGTTTAAAATGGACGGAAGTAAGAAGGGTTCTTACCTATGTTGCAAGGCAAGACATTGAGTAAGACTCAAAGTCCGGCTTCCGGAAGAAGAGAGATAATGGACAAAGTCCCTATGCTTCGACCATAGGCTCTATAATGTACGCCATGCTATGTACAAGACCGGATGTGGCACACGCTATTAGTTTAACTAGTAGGTACCAATCGGATCCAGGTTGAACATTTGGATAGCGGTCAAGAATATCCTTAAGTACTTAAGAAGAACTAAGGATATGTTTCTTGTATCTGGAGGTGAAGAAGAGCTCGTCGCTAAGTGTTATGTCGACGCTAGCTTTGACAATCGATCGGATGACTCTAAGTCTCAATCCGGATCGTATTTCTCATGAATGGCGGAGCGGTTAGTTGGAGGAGCTCCAAACAACCTGTGGTAGCGGGATCAACAACGGAGCGAATATGTTCTGCTTGAGCGGCTCAGAAGGCGATTGGATGAAGGAGTTCATATCCGAACTAGGAGTTGTGGCAAGCGTTGGACCCAATGGTGATCTATTGTGACAACAATGGTGCCATTGCCAATGCCAAAGAGCCAAGGTCTCACAAGCATTCCAAGCATATTAAGGCGCGCGGTTTCACTCCATCCATGAGCATGTCAAGGATGGAGATATAAAGATTTGTAAAGTACATACGGATCTCAATGTAGCAGATCCGTTGACTAAAACTCTCCCTAGAGCAAAACATGATCAACACCGAGAACTCAATGGGTGTTAGATATATCACTATGTAACTAGATTATTGTCTCTAGTGCAAGTGGGAGGCAAGGAATATGCCACGAGAGGCAATAATAAATTGTTTATTATGTGTATTCCAAGTATATGATAGATGTTTATTTTGCATGCTATAATTGTATTAATACGAAGCGTTAATACATGTGTGTTTAATAAACAAACAGAAAGTTCCTAGTTAAGCCTCTCTCATAAACTAGCTCGTTGATTAACAAGATGATCAAGGTTTCACGATCATGGACATTGGATGTTGTTAATAACGGGATCACAACATTAGTGTAATGATGTGATGAACATTCATCCAAGTATAGCATTACGATCAAAGTCATTGAGTTTATATTGCTATAACAACTTACAGTGATCCTAATCCTTAGACCATGAGATCATGTCAATCACTAACAGGAAGAGTTTCTTGATAACATCAAACGTCACACCGTAACGGGGTGATTATAAAGATGGGTTCAGAACTAATAAAGTGTTATGTTGAGGCTCATGGATCAAGAGTGGAATTTGTTCATCCCGATGGCGGATAGATATACTCTGGCCCTCTCGGTGATATCACATTGACTAGCTTGCAAGCAAGTGATTTGATCACTAGAATGTTATATCAGGAGCGAGAAAAGAGTGCATGTCGATTGAGATCAAACTAGGTATGGAGATACCGATGATCGAATCTCGGACATGTAATATATCGTGAGACAAAGGGATTAAGATACTAGCGTAAAGGTTCCGACGATCACAAGAAAGTCATCGTTGAATGTGTGGGAGTCGTTATGGGTCTCGGATCCCGCTTGATTATTGATCGAGAGGGTCTCGATCATGTCCGCATTATTCACGAACCGTAGGGTGACACACTTAAGAGACACCGACATCCAATTGGAGCAAAAGTTTCATGCGAAAGAATAAACAAGCGCAGGAATTTATTTCACTAGATACCGAAAACAGGTTTTGGGTGAAATTGCATAAAGTGGTTATGCATGTGAAATAGAATTCTAGCAAGGGGTTATTGTGAATGTTTGTCATTAAAGTAATTGACAAAATTCTGAATAAAATAAAGAGTTTTATTTAATGAGAGTTTGCATTAAATTTGGTGGAAATTTAATGGGATTTTTGTGGGATTTTGAGTGGAGGAATTTGGAAGAGTTTTGTGAGTGGAGTGTCCACCCACATGATGAGGGAGGGCAAGGGGCAGCCCCCATGCTGCCACCCCTTGGGTTCCCCCCTCCTCCTATAAAAGGAGCCTCCTCTCACTTCTCACTCACCTCCTCGTGAAGGATCTCTCCTCTAGATTTTATCCCCATGGTCTCGGACTAGCGAGATACATGTTCCGGTGGCTATTCGGCAAGAAAGAGTTGTGCTTCGCTGCATCGCTGGGCGAGGAGGCGGAGGTTGCTCGGTGCCTCGAGCGTGTGTGCGAGCAGATGCTGCTGATTTGAGGCGCTAGGACTTCCTCTCGATCTTGAGATCGGCAAGAGATCGTCTACATCAACCACGAGTTTGGACTCGTTAAACTTTGTCGGTCTTCAAGGGTATGTTCTCTACGGATATACATTCGCCCGTTGTTTGTATCTAGTATAAATAGATCTTGGTATATAGTTCACATCGTAGGAAAAATTTTGTTTTCTATGCTGCGAACCCTTCAACTCATTTCCTACCGATTCAGCAGGAATTTGTCTTTTTCAGGAGAGGTGAACGGAAAGGTTTGAGATTCCTAGGTTGGGAAATTTTCCATTCAATATGGTCTAGTATTTTTGAAAAATATGGTATTATCATTTTGAAACTTTCATTTGGTGGTTGCTTCACAAAAACACCCCGTTTTTTGCACTCGGAAAATGAAAAATGGCTTTTCGGTGCGACAAAAAGGAAAACTTCCTCCTGCAACATTGTTCACCATCCCATGATACACATGTGTGCACAATATGGACACATTATCGCAAATTATATCGCGATTATAGCATTAACATTGATCATTTGACCTGAAATCCAGAAAACCTCTATTGAGATAGGCCATTTTGCGAAGGTTTTTTTAAGACTCAATGAATATACCAAGTCTAGTATTTTTCCATGGAACTATTTCGTATAATATGACACCACGCGAAGGTTTTGCATTGTTTCGATCGTTTTTTAATTTTTTATGCCCGTTTCAAACTATCGTCAAACTTCCTAAATCGAGGGGCATGATGATTCTTAGCTCGGGGACGAGTCTAACTAAACTTGCATTAGATCTCTGATGAAATAGAATATTGTGAACCTAAAAATGATTTTTACAAAAAATCATGAGCAATATATCATGTACGTGTAGTTCTAATCTAACTCATTTCCTACCGATTCAGCAGGAATTTGTCTTTTTACGAGGTGAACGGAAAGGTTTGAGATTCCTAGGTTGGGAAATTGTCCATTCAATATGGTCTAGTATTTTTGAAAAATGTGGTATTATCATTTTGAAACTTTCATTTGGTGGTTGCTTCACAAAACACCCGTTTTTGCACTCGGAAAATGAAAAATGGCTTTTCGGTCTTTAAAAGAAAGGAAAACTTTCTCTGCAACATTGTTCACCATCCCATGATACACATGTGCACAATATGGACACATTATCGCAAACTATACCGATTATAGCAATAAAATTAGTCATTTGACCTTAAATCCGAAAACCTCGATTGAGATAGGCCATTTTGTGAAGGTTTTTAAGACTCAATGAATATACCAAGTCTGGTATTTTTCATGAAACTATGTCGTATAATATGACACCACGAAAGTTTTGCATTGTTTGATCGTTTTTAATTTTTTATGCCCGTTTCAAACTAATCAAACTTCCTAAATCGAGGGGCATGATGATTCTTAGCTCGGGGGCGAGTCTCACTAAACTTGAATTAGATCTCTGATCAAATAGCATATTGTGAACATAAAAATGATTTTTACAAAAAATCATGAGCAATATATCATGTACCTGTAGTTCAAATCTAACTCTTTTCCTACCGATTCAGCAGGAATTTGTCTTTTTTACGAGAGGTGAACGGAAAGGTTTGAGATTCCTAGGTTGCGAAATTGTCCATTCAATACGGTCTAGTATTTTTGAAAAATGTGGTATTATCATTTTGAAACTTTCATTTGGTGGTTGCTTCACAAAAACACCCCGTTTTTTGCACTCGGAAAATGAAAAATGGCTTTTCGGTGCGACGAAAAGGAAAACTTCCTCCTGCAACATTGTTCACCATCTCATGATACACATGTGTGCACAATATGGACACATTATCGCAAACTATACCGCGATTGTAGCAATAACATTGGTCATTTGACCTGAAATCCAGAAAACCTCGATTGAGATAGGCCATTTTGTGAATGTTTTTTTAAGACTCAATGAATATACCAAGTCTGGTATTTTTCCATGGAACTATGTCATATAATATGACACCATGCGAAGGTTTTGCATTGTTTCGATCGTTTTTTAATTTTTTATGCATATTTCAAACTATCGTCAAACTTCCTAAATCGAGGGGCATGATGATTCTTAGCTCGGGGACGAGTCTCACTAAACTTGCATTAGATCTCTGATGAAATAGCATATTGTGAACCTAAAAATGATTTTTACAAAAAATCATGAGCAATATATCATGTACCGGTAGTTTAAATCTAACTCATTTCCTACCGATTCAGCAGGAATTTGTCTTTTTCACGAGAGGTGAACGGAAAGGTTTGAGATTCCTAGGTTGGGAAATTGTCCATTCAATATGGTCTAGTATTTTTGAAAAATGTGTTATTATCATTTTGAAACTTTCATTTGGTGGTTGCTTCACAAAAACACCCCGTTTTTTGCACTCGGGAAATGAAAAATGGCTTTTCGGTGCGACAAAAAGGAAAACTTCCTCCTGCAACATTGTTCACCATCCCATGATACACATGTGTGCACAATATGGACACATTATCGCAAATTATACCGCGATTATAGCAATAACATTGATCATTTGACCTGAAATCCAGAAAATCTCGATTGAGATAGGCCATTTTGCGAAGGTTTTTTTAAGACTCAATGAATATACCAAGTCTGGTATTTTTCCATGGAACTATGTCGTATAATATGACACCATGCAAAGGTTTTGCATTGTTTCGATCGTTTTTTAATTTTTTATGCCCGTTTCAAACTATCGTCAAACTTCCTAAATCGAGGGGCATGATGATTCTTAGCTCAGGGACGAGTCTCACTAAACTTGCATTAGATCTCTCATGAAATAGAATATTGTGAACATAAAAATGATTTTTACAAAAAATCATGAGCAATATATCATGTACCTGTAGTTCTAATCTAACTCATTTCCTACCGATTCAGCAGGAATTTGTCTTTTTCACGAGAGTTGAACGGAAAGGTTTGAGATTCCTAGGTTGGGAAATTTTCCATTAAATATGGTCTAGTATTTTTGAAAAATGTGGTATTATCATTTTGAAACTTTCATTTGGTGGTTGCTTCACAAAAACACCCCGTTTTTTGCACTCGGAAAATAAAAAATGGCTTTTCGGTGCGACGAAAAGGAAAACTTCCTCCTGCAACATTGTTCACCATCCCATGATACACATGTGTGCACAATATGGACACATTATCGCAAACTATACATGATTATAGCAATAAAATTAGTCATTTGACCTCAAATCCAAAAAACCTCGATTGAGATAGGCCATTTTGTGAAGGTTTTTTTAAGACTCAATGAATATACCAAGTCTGGTATTTTTTCATGAAACTATGTCGTATAATATGACACCACGCGAAGGTTTTGCATTGTTTCGATCGTTTTTTAACTTTTATGCCCGTTTCAAACTATCGTCAAACTTCCTAAATCGAGGGCATGATGATTCTTAGCTCGGGACGAGTCTCACTAAACTTGCATTAGATCTCTGATCAAATAGCATATTGAACATAAAATGATTTTTACAAAAAATCATGAGCAATATATCATGTACCTGTAGTTCAAATCTAACTCTTTTCCTACCGATTCAGCAGGAATTTGTCTTTTTCACGAGAGGTGAACGGAAAGGTTTGAGATTCCTAGGTTGAGAAATTGTCCATTCAATATGGTCTAGTATTTTTGAAAAATGTGGTATTATCATTTTGAAACTTTCATTTGGTGGTTGCTTCACAAAAACACCCCGTTTTTTGCACTCGGGAAATGAAAAATGCTTTTCGGTGCGACAAAAAGGAAAACTTCCTCATGCAACATTGTTCACCATCCCATGATACACATGTGTGCACAATATGGACACATTATCGCAAATTATACCGCGATTATAGCAATAACATTGATCATTTGACCTGAAATCCAGAAAATCTCGATTGAGATAGGCCATTTTGCGAAGGTTTTTTTTAAGACTCAATGAATATACCAAGTCTGGTATTTTTCCATGGAACTATGTCGTATAATATGACACCACGCGAAGGTTTTGCATTGTTTCGATCGTTTTTTAATTTTTTATGCCCGTTTCAAACTATCGTCAAACTTCCTAAATCGAGGGGCATGATGATTCTTAGCTCAGGGACGAGTCTCACTAAACTTGCATTAGATCTCTGATGAAATAGAATATTGTGAACCTAAAAATGATTTTTACAAAAAATCATGAGCAATATATCATGTACGTGTAGTTCTAATCTAACTCATTTCCTACCGATTCAGCAGGAATTTGTCTTTTTCACGAGAGTTGAACGGAAAGGTTTGAGATTCCTAGGTTGGGAAATTTTCCATTTAATATGGTCTAGTATTTTTGAAAAATGTGGTATTATCATTTTGAAACTTTCATTTGGTGGTTGCGTCACAAAAACACCCCGTTTTTTGCACTCGGCAAATGAAAAATGGCTTTTCGGTGCGACGAAAAGGAAAACTTCCTCCTGCAACATTGTTCACCATCCCATGATACACATGTGTGCACAATATGGACACATTATCGCAAACTATACCGCGATTATAGCAATAACATTGATCATTTGACCTGAAATCCAAAAAACCTCGATTGAGATAGGCCATTTTGCGAAGGTTTTTTTAAGACTCAATGAATATACCAAGTCTAGTATTTTTCCATGGAACTATGTCGTATAATATGACACCACGCGAAGGTTTTGCATTGTTTCGATCGTTTTTTAATTTTTTATGCCCGTTTCAAACTATCGTCAAACTTCCTAAATCGAGGGGCATGATGATTCTTAGCTCGGGGACGAGTCTCACTAAACTTGCATTAGATCTCTGATGAAATAGAATATTGTGAACCTAAAAATGATTTTTACAGAAAATCATGAGCAATATATCATGTACGTGTAGTTTTAATCTAACTCATTTCCTACCGATTCAGCAGGAATTTGTCTTTTTTACGAGAGGTGAACGGAAAGGTTTGAGATTCCTAGGTTGGGAAATTTTGCATTCAATATGGTCTAGTATTTTTGAAAAATGTGGTATTATCATTTTGAAACTTTCATTTGGTGGATGCTTCACAAAACACCCGTTTTTTACTCGAAAATGAAAAATGGCTTTTCGGTCTTGACGAAAAGGAAAACTTCCTCTGCAACATTGTTCACCATCCCATGATACACATGTGTGCACAATATGGACACATTATCGCAAACTATACATGATTATAGCAATAAAATTAGTCATTTGACCTCAAATCCAGAAAACCTCGATTGAGATAGGCCATTTTGTGAAGGTTTTTTTAAGACTCAATGAATATACCAAGTCTGGTATTTTTCCATGAAACTATGTCGTATAATATGACACCACGCGAAGGTTTTGCATTGTTTCGATCGTTTTTTTAATTTTTTATGCCCGTTTCAAACTATCGTCAAACTTCCTAAATCGAGGGGCATGATGATTCTTAGCTCGGGGACGAGTCTCACTAAACTTGCATTAGATCTCTGATGAAATAGAATATTGTGAACCTAAAAATGATTTTTACAGAAAATCATGAGCAATATATCATGTACCTGTAGTTCAAATCTAACTCTTTTCCTACCGATTCAGCAGGAATTTGTCTTTTTCACGAGAGGTGAACGGCAAGGTTTGAGATTCCTAGGTTGAGAAATTGTCCATTCAATATGGTCTAGTATTTTTGAAAAATGTGGTATTATCATTTTGAAACTTTCATTTGGTGGTTGCTTCACAAAAACACCCCGTTTTTTGCACTCGGAAAATGAAAAATGGCTTTTCGGTGCGACGAAAAGGAAAACTTCCTCCTGCAACATTGTTCACCATCTCATGATACACATGTGTGCATAATATGGACACATTATCGCAAACTATACCGCGATTATAGCAATAACATTGGTCATTTGACCTGAAATCCAGAAAACCTCGATTGAGATAGGCCATTTTGCGAAGGTTTTTTTAAGAGTCAATGAATATACCAAGTCTAGTATTTTTCCATGGAACTATGTCGTATAATATGACACCACGCGAAGGTTTTGCATTGTTTCGATCGTTTTTTAATTTTTTATGCCCGTTTCAAACTATCGTCAAACTTCCTAAATCGAGGGGCATGATGATTCTTAGCTCGGGGACGAGTCTCACTAAACTTGCATTAGATCTCTGATGAAATATAATATTGTGAACCTAAAAATGATTTTTACAAAAAATCATGAGCAATATATCATGTACGTGTAGTTCTAATCTAACTCATTTCCTACCGATTCAGCAGGAATTTGTCTTTTTTACGAGAGGTGAACGGAAAGGTTTGAGATTCCTAGGTTGGGAAATTTTCCATTCAATATGGTCTAGTATTTTTGAAAAATGTGGTATTATCATTTTGAAACTTTCATTTGGTGGTTGCTTCACAAAAACACCCCGTTTTTTGCACTCGGAAAATGAAAAATGGCTTTTGGTGACAAAAGGAAAACTTCCTCCTGCAACATTGTTCACCATCCCATGATACACATGTGTGCACAATATGGACACATTATCGCAAATTATACCGCGATTATAGCAATAACATTGATCATTTGACCTGAAATCCAGAAAACCTCGATTGAGATAGGCCATTTTGCGAAGGTTTTTTTAAGACTCAATGAATATACCAAGTCTGGTATTTTTCCATGGAACTATGTCGTATAATATGACACCACGCGAAGGTTTTGCATTGTTTCGATCGTTTTTTAATTTTTTATGCCCGTTTCAAACTATCGTCAAACTTCCTAAATCGAGGGGCATGATGATTCTTAGCTCGGGGACGAGTCTCACAAAACTTGCATTAGATCTCTGATGAAATAGAATATTGTGAACCTAAAAATGATTTTTACAAAAAATCATGAGCAATATATCATGTACGTGTAGTTCTAATCTAACTCATTTCCTACCGATTCAGCAGGAATTTGTCTTTTTTACGATAGGTGAACGGAAAGGTTTGACATTCCTAGGTTGGGAAATTTTGCATTCAATATGGTCTAGTATTTTTGAAAAATGCGGTATTATCATTTTGAAACTTTCATTTGGTGGTTGCTTCACAAAAACACCCCGTTTTTTGCACTCGGGAAATGAAAAATGGCTTTTCGGTGCGACGAAAAGGAAAACTTCCTCCTGCAACATTGTTCACCATCCCATGATACACATGTGTGCACAATATGGACACATTATCGCAAACTATACCGCGATTGTAGCAATAAAATTAGTCATTTGACCTCAAATCCAGAAAACCTCGATTGAGATAGGCCATTTTGTGAAGGTTTTTTTAAGACTCAATGAATATACCAAGTCTGGTATTTTTTCATGAAACTATGTCATATAATATGACACCACGTGAAGGTTTTGCATTGTTTTGATCGTTTATTAATTTTTTATGCATATTTCAAACTATCGTCAAACTTCCTAAATCGAGGGGCATGATGATTCTTAGCTCGGGGACGAGTCTCACTAAACTTGCATTAGATCTCTGATGAAATAGCATATTGTGAACCTAAAAATGATTTTTACAAAAAATCATGAGCAATATATCATGTACCTGTATTTTATATCTAACTCATTTCCTACCGATTCAGCAGGAATTTGTCTTTTTCACGAGAGGTGAACGGAAAGGTTTGAGATTCCTAGGTTGGGAAATTGTCCATTCAATATGGTCTAGTATTTTTGAAAAATGTGTTATTATCATTTTGAAACTTTTATTTGGTGGTTGCTTCACAAAAACACCCCGTTTTTTGCACTCGGGAAATGAAAAATGGCTTTTCGGTGCGACGAAAAGGAAAACTTCCTCCTGCAACATTGTTCACCATCCCATGATACACATGTGTGCACAATATGGACACATTATCGCAAACTATACCGCGATTGTAGCAATAACATTGGTCATTTGACCTGAAATCCAGAAAACCTCGATTGAGATAGGCCATTTTGTGAAGGTTTTTTTAAGACTCAATGAATATACCAAGTCTGGTATTTTTCCATGGAACTATGTCGTATAATATGACACCACGCGAAGGTTTTGCATTGTTTCGATCGTTTATTAATTTTTTATGCATATTTCAAACTATCGTCAAACTTCCTAAATCGAGGGGCATGATGATTCTTAGCTCGGGGACGAGTCTCACTAAACTTGCATTAGATCTCTGATGAAATAGCATATTGTGAACCTAAAAATGATTTTTACAAAAAATCATGAGCAATATATCATGTACCTGTATTTTAAATCTAACTCATTTCCTACCGATTCAGCAGGAATTTGTCTTTTTCACGAGAGTTGAACGGAAAGGTTTGAGATTCCTAGGTTGGGAAATTGTCCATTCAATATGGTCTAGTATTTTTGAAAAATGTGTTATTATCATTTTGAAACTTTCATTTGGTGGTTGCTTCACAAAAACACCCCTTTTTTGCACTCGGGAAATGAAAAATGGCTTTTCGGTGCGACAAAAAGGAAAACTTCCTCCTGCAACATTGTTCACCATCCCATGATATACATGTGTGCACAATATGGACACATTATCGCAAATTATACCGCGATTATAGCAATAACATTGATCATTTGACCTGAAATCCAGAAAACCTCGATTGAGATAGGCCATTTTGCGAAGGTTTTTTTAAGACTCAATGAATATACCAAGTCTGGTATTTTTCCATGGAACTATGTCGTATAATATGACACCACGCGAAGGTTTTGCATTGTTTCGATCGTTTTTTAATTTTTTATGCCCGTTTCAAACTATCGTCAAACTTCCTAAATCGAGGGGCATGATGATTCTTAGCTCGGGGACGAGTCTCACTAAACTTGCATTAGATCTCTGATGAAATAGAATATTGTGAACATAAAAATGATTTTTAGAAAAAATCATGAGCAATATATCATGTACCTGTAGTTCTAATCTAACTCATTTCCTACCGATTCAGCAGGAATTTGTCTTTTTCACGAGAGGTGAACGGAAAGGTTTGAGATTCCTAGGTTGGGAAATTTTCCATTCAATATGGTCTAGTATTTTTGAAAAATGTGGTATTATCATTTTGAAACTTTCATTTGGTGGTTGCTTCACAAAAACACCCCGTTTTTTGCACTCGGAAAATGAAAAATAGCTTTTCGGTGCGACGAAAAGGAAAACTTCCTCCTGCAACATTGTTCACCATCCCATGATACCATGATACACATGTGTTCACAATATGGACACATTATCACAAACTATACCGCGGTTATAGGAATAACATTAGTCATTTGACCTCAAATCCAGAAAACCTCGATTGAGATAGGCCATTTTGTGAAGGTTTTTTTAAGACTCAATGAATATACCAAGTCTCGTATTTTTTCATGGAACTATGTCGTATAATATGACACCACGCGAAGGTTTTGCATTGTTTCGATCGTTTTTTAATTTTTTATGCCCGTTTCAAACTATCGTCGAACTTCCTAAATCGAGGGTCATGATTATTCTTAGCTCGTGGACGAGTCTCACTAAACTTGCATTAGATCTCTGATGAAATAGCATATTTTGAACCTAAAAATGATTTTTACAAAAAATCATGAGCAATATATCATGTACCTGTAGTTCAAATCTAACTCATTTCCTACCGATTCAGCAGGAATTTGTCTTTTTCACGAGAGGTGAACGGAAAGGTTTGAGATTCCTAGGTTGGGAAATTGTCCATTCAATATGGTCTAGTATTTTTGAAAAATGTGGTATTATCATTTTGAAACTTTCATTTGGTGGTTGCTTCACAAAAACACCCCGTTTTTTGCACTCGGAAAATGAAAAATGGCTTTTCGGTGCGACGAAAAGGAAAACTTCCTCCTGCAACATTGTTCACCATCTCATGATACACATGTGTGCACAATATGGACACATTATCGCAAACTATACCGCGATTGTAGCAATAACATTGGTCATTTGACCTGAAATCCAGAAAACCTCGATTGAGATAGGCCATTTTGCGAAGGTTTTTTTAAGAGTCAATGAATATACCAAGTCTAGTATTTTTCCATGGAACTATGTCGTATAATATGACACCACGCGAAGGTTTTGCATTGTTTCGATCGTTTTTTAATTTTTTATGCATATTTCAAACTATCGTCAAACTTCCTAAATCGAGGGGCATGATGATTCTTAGCTCGGGGACGAGTCTCACTAAACTTGCATTAGATCTCTGATGAAATATAATATTGTGAACCTAAAAATGATTTTTACAAAAAATCATGAGCAATATATCATGTACGTGTAGTTTAAATCTAACTCATTTCCTACCGATTCAGCAGGAATTTGTCTTTTTCACGAGAGGTGAACGGAAAGGTTTGAGATTCCTAGGTTGGGAAATTTTGCATTCAATATGGTCTAGTATTTTTGAAAAATGTGTTATTATCATTTTGAAACTTTCATTTGGTGGATGCTTCACAAAAACACCCCGTTTTTTGCACTCGGGAAATGAAAAATGGCTTTTCGGTGCGACAAAAGGAAAACTTCCTCCTGCAACATTGTTCACCAGCCCATGATACACATGTGTGCACAATATGGACACATTATCGCAAATTATACCGCGATTATAGCAATAACATTGATCATTTGACCTGAAATCCAGAAAACCTCGATTGAGATAGGCCATTTTGCGAAGGTTTGTTTAAGACTCAATGAATATACCAAGTCTGGTATTTTTCCATGGAACTATGTCGTATAATATGACACCATGCGAAGGTTTTGCATTGTTTCGATCGTTTTTTAATTTTTTTATGCCCGTTTCAAACTATCGTCAAACTTCCTAAATCGAGGGGCATGATGATTCTTAGCTCAGGGACGAGTCTCACTAAACTTGCATTAGATCTCTGATGAAATAGAATATTGTGAACATAAAAATGATTTTTACTAAAAATCATGAGCAATATATCATGTGCCTGTAGTTCTAATCTAACTCATTTCCTACCGATTCAGCAGGAATTTGTCTTTTTCACGAGAGGTGAACGGAAAGGTTTGAGATTCCTAGGTTGGGAAATTTTTAATTCAATATGGTCTAGTATTTTTGAGAAATGTGGTATTATCATTTTGAAGCTTTCATTTGGTGGTTGCTTCACAAAAACACCCCGTTTTTTGCAATCGGAAAATGAAAAATGGCTTTTCGGTGCGACGAAAAGGAAAACTTCCTCCTGCAACATTGTTCACCATCCCATGATACCATGATACACATGTGTGCATAATATGGACACATTATCGCAAACTATACCGCGATTATAGCAATAACATTAGTCATTTGACCTCAAATCCAGAAAACCTCGATTGAGATAGGCCATTTTGTGAAGGTTTTTTTAAGACTCAATGAATATACCAAGTCTGGTATTTTTTCATGGAACTATGTCGTATAATATGACACCACGCGAAGGTTTTGTATTGTTTCGATCGTTTTTTAATTTTTTATGCCCGTTTCAAACTATCGTCAAACTTCCTAAATCGAGGGGCATGATGATTCTTAGCTCGGGGACGAGTCTCACTAAACTTGCATTAGATCTCTGATGAAATAGCATATTGTGAACCTAAAAATGATTTTTACAAAAAATCATGAGCAATATATCATGTACCTGTAGTTCAAATCTAACTCATTTCCTACCGATTCAGCAGGAATTTGTCTTTTTCACGAGAGGTGAACGGAAAGGTTTGAGATTCCTAGGTTGGGAAATTGTCCATTCAATATGGTCTAGTATTTTTGAAAAATGTGGTATTATCATTTTGAAACTTTCATTTGGTGGTTGCTTCACAAAAACACCCCGTTTTTTGCACTCGGAAAATGAAAAATGGCTTTTCGGTGCGACGAAAAGGAAAACTTCCTCCTGCAACATTGTTCACCATCCCATGATACACATGTGTGCACAATATGGACACATTATCGCAAACTATACCACGATTATAGCAATAACATTGGTCATTTGACCTGAAATCCAGAAAACCTCGATTGAGATAGGCCATTTTGTGAAGGTTTTTTTAAGACTCAATGAATATACCAAGTCTGGTATTTTTCCATGGAACTATGTCATATAATATGACACCACGCGAAGGTTTTGCATTGTTTCGATCGTTTATTAATTTTTTATGCATATTTCAAACTATCGTCAAACTTCCTAAATCGAGGGGCATGATGATTCTTAGCTCGGGGACGAGTCTCACTAAACTTGCATTAGATCTCTGATGAAATAGCATATTGTGAACCTAAAAATGATTTTTACAAAAAATCATGAGCAATATATCATGTACCTGTAGTTTAAATCTAACTCATTTCCTACCGATTCAGCAGGAATTTGTCTTTTTCACGAGAGGTGAACGGAAAGGTTTGAGATTCCTAGGTTGGGAAATTGTCCATTCAATATGGTCTAGTATTTTTGAAAAATGTGTTATTATCATTTTGAAACTTTCATTTGGTGGTTGCTTCACAAAAACACCCCGTTTTTTACACTCGGGAAATGAAAAATGGCTTTTCGGTGCGACAAAAGGAAAACTTCCTCCTGCAACATTGTTCACCAGCCCATGATACACATGTGTGCACAATATGGACACATTATCGCAAATTATACCGCGATTATAGCAATAACATTGATCATTTGACCTGAAATCCAGAAAACCTCGATTGAGATAGGCCATTTTGCGAAGGTTTGTTTAAGACTCAATGAATATACCAAGTCTGGTATTTTTCCATGGAACTATGTCGTATAATATGACACCATGCGAAGGTTTTGCATTGTTTCGATCGTTTTTTAATTTTTTTATGCCCGTTTCAAACTATCGTCAAACTTCCTAAATCGAGGGGCATGATGATTCTTAGCTCAGGGACGAGTCTCACTAAACTTGCATTAGATCTCTGATGAAATAGAATATTGTGAACATAAAATGATTTTACAAAAATCATGAGCAATATATCATGTACCTGTAGTTCTAATCTAACTCATTTCCTACCGATTCAGCAGGAATTTGTCTTTTTCACGAGAGGTGAACGGAAAGGTTTGAGATTCCTAGGTTGGGAAATTTTCAATTCAATATGGTCTAGTATTTTTGAGAAATGTGGTATTATCATTTTGAAGCTTTCATTTGGTGGTTGCTTCACAAAAACACCCCGTTTTTTGCAATCGGAAAATGAAAAATGGCTTTTCGGTGCGACGAAAAGGAAAACTTCCTCCTGCAACATTGTTCACCATCCCATGATACCATGATACACATGTGTGCATAATATGGACACATTATCGCAAACTATACCGCGATTATAGCAATAACATTAGTCATTTGACCTCAAATCCAGAAAACCTCGATTGAGATAGGCCATTTTGTGAAGGTTTTTTTAAGACTCAATGAATATACCAAATCTGGTATTTTTTCATGGAACTATGTCGTATAATATGACACCACGCGAAGGTTTTGCATTGTTTCGATCGTTTTTTAATTTTTATGCCCGTTTCAAACTATCGTCAAACTTCCTAAATTGAGGGGCATGATGATTCTTAGCTCGGGGACGAGTCTCACTAAACTTGCATTAGATCTCTGATGAAATAGCATATAGTGAACCTAAAAATGATTTTTACAAAAAATCATGAGCAATATATCATGTACCTGTAGTTCAAATCTAACTCATTTCCTACCGATTCAGCAGGAATTTGTCTTTTTCACGAGAGGTGAACGGAAAGGTTTGAGATTCCTAGGTTGAGAAATTGTCCATTCAATATGGTCTATTATTTTTGAAAAATGTGGTATTATCATTTTGAAACTTTCATTTGGTGGTTGCTTCACAAAAACACCCCGTTTTTTGCACTCGGAAAATGAAAAATGGCTTTTCGGTGCGACGAAAAGGAAAACTTCCTCCTGCAACATTGTTCACCATCCCATGATACACATGTGTGCACAATATGGACACGTTATCGCAAACTATACCGCGATTATAGCAATAACATTGGTCATTTGACCTGAAATCCAGAAAACCTCGATTGAGATAGGCCATTTTGTGAAGGTTTTTTAAGAATCAATGAATATACCAAGTCTGGTATTTTTCCATGGAACTATGTCGTATAATATGACACCACGCGAAGGTTTTGCGTTGTTTCGATCGTTTTTTAATTTTTTATGCATATTTCAAACTATCGTCAAACTTCCTAAATCGAGGGGCATGATGATTCTTAGCTCGGGGACGAGTCTCACTAAACTTGCATTAGATCTCTGATGAAATAGAATATTGTGAACCTAAAAATGATTTTTACAAAAAATCATGAGCAATATATCATGTACCTGTAGTTCTAATCTAACTCATTTCCTGCCGATTCAGCAGGAATTTGTCTTTTTCATGAGAGGTGAACGGAAAGGTTTGAGATACCTAGGTTAGGAAATTGTCCACTCAATATGGTCTAGTATTTTTGAAAAATGTGGTATTATCATTTTGAAACTTTCATTTGGTGGTTGCTTCACAAAAACACCCCGTTTTTTGCACTCGAAAAATGAAAAATGGCTTTTCGGTGCGACTAAAAGGAAAACTTCCTCCTGCAACATTGTTCACCATCCCATGATACACATGTGTGCACAATATGGACATATTATCGCAAACTATACCGCGATTATAGCAATAACATTGGTCATTTGACCTGAAATCCAGAAAACCTCGATTGAGATAGGCCATTTTGTGAAGTTTTTAGGACTAAATGAATATACCAAGTCTGGTATTTTTCCATGGAACTATGTCATATAATATGACACCACGCGAAGGTTTTTCATTGTTTCGATCGTTTTTTAATTTTTTATGCACATTTCAAACTATCATCAAACTTCCTAAATCGAGGGGCATGATGATTCTTAGTTCGGGGACGAGTCTCACTAAACTTGCATTAGATCTCTGATGAAATAGCATATTGTGAACCTAAAAATGATTTTTACAAAAAATCATGAGCAATATATCATGTACCTGTAGTTCTAATCTAACTCATTTCCTGCCGATTCAGCAGGAATTTGTCTTTTTCATGAGAGGTGAACGGAAAGGTTTGGGATACCTAGGTTGGGAAATTGTCCACTTAATATGGTCTAGTATTTTTGAAAAATGTGGTATTATCATTTTGAAACTTTCATTTGGTGGTTGCTTCACAAAAACACCCCGTTTTTTGCACTCGAAAAATGAAAAATGGCTTTTCGGTGCGACGAAAAGGAAAACTTCCTCCTGCAACATTGTTCACCATCCCATGATACACATGTGTGCACAATATGGACATATTATCGCAAACTATACCGCGATTATAGCAATAACATTGGTCATTTGACCTGAAATCCAAAAAACCTCGATTGAGATAGGCCATTTTGTGAAGTTTTTAGGACTAAATGAATATACCAAGTCTGGTATTTTTCCATGGAACTATGTCATATAATATGACACCACGCGAAGGTTTTTCATTGTTTCGATCGTTTTTTAATTTTTTATGCACATTTCAAACTATCATCAAACTTCCTAAATCGAGGGGCATGATGATTCTTAGTTCGGGGACGAGTCTCACTAAACTTGCATTAGATCTCTGATGAAATAGCATATTGTGAACCTAAAAATGATTTTTACAAAAAATCATGAGCAATATATCATGTACCGTAGTTCAAATCTAACTCATTTCCCTCGATTCAAGAGAATTTGTCTTTTTCACGAGAGGTGAACGGAAAGGTTTGAGATTCCTAGGTTGGGAAATTGTCCATTCAATATGGTCTAGTATTTTTGAAAAATATGGTATTATCATTTTGAAACTTTCTTTTGGTTGTTGCTTCACAAAACACCCCTTTTTTGCACTTAGAAAATGAAAATATGTTATACGAAAGTATTTGTATTTTTTATGTATTTTTTGAATAAAAATATATAATATTTGAGTTTATATAGATATATCTTATTTTTCTGCAAATTTTGATATATTATATGTATTTTTCTGAATTTAAATGATTTAGTTATGATATTTTCTAAGATTAATGTGGCAAAAAAAGAAAAATAGCTACGCCGACGGCAAAGCCGTCGGCATAGGTCTGAAACCTACGCCGACGGCAAGACTTGACGCCGTTGCTCTGCCGTTAGCCCAATGGGCTACGCCGACGATCATGTTTACACCGACGGCGGCCGTCGGCCTATTTATTCTACGCCGACGGCAAAACTGGGCCGACGGCCCGTCAAACTACGCCGACGGCCCCGACATTTTGCCGTCGGGCGTATAAAAAGGCCGTCGGCCTATTTATTATTCCCGTAGTGTCGGCTTCGGGTGTATATTTTATATGCTGACTTAACAGAAAAATTTCCCTTGCTATCATAATATGCCAAGCGAGGTAATCCTCAAAATCTTCCCTAATTTGTGTTGCAATAATGACATCTGCGTCAATGGCCAACAAATTGTCACTCACTAGTTGCTCATCCCATTGGCCTGTGATTGGACAGATTAGCTCACTCACTTAAATGATTCTGTTCTAAAGAAAGGCAAATTCGTCTAAACTTAAATGATTCTAGACACGTTTTAGTGTATACAAGAGCGGACACAGCACCCCTATCACCCGCCGCTCGCCTGGGCTTGTCAGTTCGCCTCTCGCGGGAATAGATTTCAGAGATGGAAAATTGGATGGAGTGTGGGCAAAAATCTGTGGGCCATCGAAGTCCAGCAAGGTTGCCTCCAATGTCTGCAAGCATCGGCATGTTAACACAGGACCCAAGAAAATCACCATCAGGGAGATCATTGTCGCTGGCTATGTGGTATGGAACCTGTGGAATGAAAGAACATAAATTTTCGAGGTATGAGGATGCAACCAGGTGCGTTGGCTGACAAAGTGACACAATACGAGGCATTGGCTAAAAGTAACTCGTGTGAAATTTAGGGGCCTTCAGAACCGGAAATAGCTACTCAAATCCTCTATCGGACACAGGCGTGACGGGACGGCCTTATTCCGCTATATAAAATGCAAAAGGACTTCGTTTAGGTTTGGTAATCTTGGGTTTGCAATAAGCATCTAAACTCTATTGTATTTTTAATATATTAGTTATATATATTTTAAGAGAAATAGTAAGAAAAAAACGATAGGTAAAAACTATTCATAGTAGTAGTTGATATGTAACAGTAACGAACGAGATAACCAAAAATGAAGGACCTGAAAACAGGGGCGGAGACAGGGACCGAGCAGGGGTTATTAGCCCATAATTTATTATTGTGTATATGCGCTAATGGCCGGTAGGTAATGGTTCTTAATTAGTATTTAAGCCCAAAAGTAATACTAATCCATGTATAGTAAGCACGGCAATAAGCCCAGCTAGCCAAGAAAACTGCCCATCTTCTCATGTCGTACTTTGATCTCTTATGGCTGGTATTGAGTGCAGATCGATCTGCTAGGCTGCTGCCGTTCGCCGGCTCGTCTAACTGCTGCCGGCCGGCCGCCCGCTAAGACGAAGCCGTCCAGACCAGGGCATGGACGGATGATGCACGCCCGTGCTAGCTGTCTTTGACAACACCATGCATCTGACTGGTTTAAGGTACCTCGAATCATGCATTTATATGTATATTCAGATATGCTCTATGCATTCTGTAGTTGCTAGTGTTTTCTGTGAACTGCGATCAGCTAGTAGTCTAGCTAATCAATTGACATGGCAGTAGATTAATCTACTATGCACTTAGTATGTCTGAATTTTTACATCCCAGAGTCTGCCCCCTTTGGGTTTGTGACTCCAAAAACTAGCCAAATGTACATTTGTTGCTAAAGGCTAAGCTTCTACCCTGTATTTCTTTATTGTTAGTTCAATTTATTCTGTATAATATCTACAAGCTAATTGTGTAATTGGCATGACATTAGGATGTACAAAATTAATCTAATTTTAATAGTGCCTCAAAATATGAGTTTATTGGCACTCCTTGTGATTATTTTGTATGCCCATATCGTACCAATGTTGGCATTTTGGGTTTACTTAGACTCAATTACTCTGGGTATAGAGAAATAGGTATGTCTCACATTGAAATACTTAAATTTGTTTGCATAGGTCCATTTACTATATAAATGTTACTTGTTATGCAAAACAATTACACCGTCACCTCGCCCCCCATGTTCAATTTCTGACTCCGCCCCTAAAAAGAAAGAATATGATAAATATATGGACATTTGAGTCATCCACAGGCGCACTAGTTAGACACAATAGCCAGCTTGATGTAAAAAAAGAGGATCTGCCAAATCAAAAGAGTACATCTTGGATTTTATTCTGTCACACCTTACTATAAAGAGAATTTCATGTGCCTACCCACACAATGTTTATTACAACACTTACAAAGTCTGTGTGAAAACTCACTATAAATAACATACCCTAGTTGGGTAAATGCGGACAATAGAAAACAAGGATGTGGTAGACGTAAAACGAAAGAGCCCAAACGATCAAATGCGAAATGAAATCCAGATTCCCATTGTTTCTTATTCCTTCCTAGACCCTTGATTAATTACCGCCTCCAAAGACAGCATTTTCATGTCAGATCTTTCTAATGTAAAATGCATTCGTTCAACACCTTCTCCATAGATTTTTTAATTCTTGAAGATTGTGTGTACGCGTCGTGTTCCCTGTACATGCTCTCCATTGCTCGTGCAAGGTTAATGACTCTTGTGAGCACTGAAGTTGGTATAAATTTGTTGCCAAGAAACTCCTTGTTTATGCTCCTCCAATGATCTTCGACCATACACCGAAGAGCTTCTTTGGCATCTTTCTCTGTTGTTCCATGATCCCTTGCGTAGCATGCCACTGCGGTAGCAACATTGTTTCCATCCTTTTCTCTCTGCTCGAATGAATAACTCACATAAGTTGGTGTGGGTACTACATATAACAAAAACAAAACACGGTGAAACACAAGAGCAGAGCTGCCCGGTTCCGTATTTTAATAAGAGCACCACTGTTATGCTTACCTCGTGGCCAGAGATATCATCCATAAGGCGACATATCATACAAGCGTTCACAATTATAGTTGGAAACCCACGCACCCAATCAAAAATCAGTTTATTTGATTCTTCATCCTTGCTCATACCAGCAAATGATATGCATGCTAGTGCCCAATAACAGGTTGTAATTGCCGTAACACTCAAATGTTCATATAGGGATGGGACCCTCCCCTCCTCTCTCCAGACCACTTCCTGAAGCATGCATTCACTAACTTTCTTTATCTGCATTGGTGTTAGATACGTTGTGTAAATAGCCATTTTTTTCCTGATATAGGTAAAAAGCCTGATTATTGCAATAAATAAAATGGCAAGTCAGAGAAACCACGTACAATATGCTTCGTGCAATCAACACACATCACTGATACACCATCAGCAACAAAATCTCCTAGTGTCTTCGTAAGTAGGGCCATGATGTACCCAAAGTTTTTCCCTACACGGTTTGCAGCCTCTTCGTCCCAACTGGCCACATTAATTGATTCAAACTGTTAGTTTTGTATCAAAGGTATAAATTGGAAACCAATTTGAATGAAATATAAATGCTCAGGAATAGTGTTTCATGATATGTCCCACACCTAGGTTTGTATATTTCATCCAGAACAGTAATTGGGTGAAGATACTTCTAACTAATACACACTTGAGCATAAATGTATAAGCACTACAACATATGTACGTCGGTAGTCATATTACTAGCTAGAGAAATGAAGATACCTCTATAAAACGGTAAGAATGACAAATCATCTAGAGTTTGGATATACAACTATAATTAAATGATATGCAATGTTTAATTCTGATAAATAATACAGCTGAACTTTTGAGTGTCTAAGAATATTTTTATATCCCCTAGAAAAATAAAATACATGCATAAATTTTGACATACCTTTGTACTGCCTCATTGAACTGTACGAGTTCTTCAAGGGTGCCATAATTATCGTAAGTGTCATCAAACATGGACAACAATTTGATGGTCTTAGCAAACACGAGTCGAGCTGCCGCATAATGTGGCTCATAGAAAATGGCAAGTGCCCAAAAGTAGCAAACTATTGGTCGATTTCGTATATAAGTGAGTTTGCTTGAGGCATCAATTTCCTTGTACCACCTTCCACAAGTAGAAGAAAATAAACCGTAGATCATTTCACTGATCAAAATAGTTCTGAAATAAACCTATTGAAAACGAAGGAACCATGCATCCAAGATTGACTATGAAAATTCATAAATGTGTGTTACTCACAAAGTTATATTTTTAGCCTCTTCACGGTGCATTAGTAAGAGAGCATGGAAATCCACCTTAGCAAGCTCCAATATATTGTCCTGACATGCATCCTCTTTCTCATAGATTGGAATGTAGAGTTTTGCATCTAGCCTCTTCATTCGCCTAAAAGATGGCATGGCTAGTGCATATTGCACTTTCGTCAAGATTGGTTCAGATAAATGACCAGCTATTACATGGTTTGACAGAGAGGCTCTTGCAAATTCTACAACAGATCCCAGGACCTTCTCGTCAGGTTTTCCTAGGACTGCAGCATCATGCACGCTAAGCAGTGCATCAACATTGTGATTCAATTTCTCTACCAGTTCTCCCGTCTCTGTCAGGAAATCATCGAATAAATCTGCATTCATTAGTTAAAATAAATTAGGGCAAATACACATTTTTATATAACACCAACTTCTACATATCTGTGCGGTTCCATACAAAAAATGCATATATTATAATGTCTCTACAGGAAAAACTTGATGAAATTGTTTCGGCATGGTACGTAAGGCATCCTCATAGTGTGTTTATTGGTTTGATGACCTGATAGAAACTAGCTTGCACTAAGTCATCTCCGATGAACAAGACAGTGTTTGATATTTCTAAGTTCTGTCTCATGTATTTAGGCACAGAGGTTCAGTTATTAGCTGAACTAATTGTCCAAAACAATGAAACAAGTGGTGACAATTTGATGTGTCTACAAATTTAATTGTGACAGTTGAAGCATGCCAAGAGATTTACCACAAGGAACATCATAGCGATGTTGTCTTAGTAGGCGGAATCGTATGGCCATTGCAGTGAAACTGGCATCTGCGTTTGGCATGTTCTTCATAATCTCGTCTCGTCCTGTGTTGTTTAGAATATCCATGAAGTTATCAATCTCCCTCTCGAAATGATACCCAATACCGACACGCTCAATTGCATCAACTGTTTTCATGCCACTCAATAGATCTTTATTTTGCGAACATTGTTCGATGATGTGACCAACTGCCACTATAAGATTATCTCGTTTTTCTTTTGAAGAAACCTGCAGTTTTTTCCATATAAAAGCTAAGATTTGAGGAAATGTATCTTAATCATTGCTACTTTTTGGATAATCATACATGATGCTCGCACGGCATTGGACCGGCACCAATAAAGAAGTCTCCCCACACACTTGGCTCGAACGTAACCGAGGGCCTCTTAGCCTTTTCGAAATCAGTTACCATTTGCAATGATCCAATTGTGTTGCTTGTATCCATAATCAATCTGTTTCAAAGAATGTCAGTTTTCTAGACAATGTGCCTAAAAGTATATATATATATATAAGAGTAGAATTATATTGGCATGTGATTTTTTATTTCATAGAGGAAACAACTCATTACTTCCTAAAACATGAGTATATATCTTAGTTTAATTATTGCTAGAGAAAACCATATACTTCCTCCGTCCACAAGGTATATTTTTTTTTAAAAGTCAGTGCTTTGCAAGTTTCACCAGCATGCACGAAATTAGCAACTATATTGACTGGCTGTTGCACATGAGGACAGTTGGCCTAGGGGTGGAAACTGATCAGGCGCGGATCGGATAGTGCCCTTTCCATATCGGTTTTTCTATTTTCAAAACAAAAATGGTGTGAATACGAATATTGTCAAATACTAACGCGGAACGTATGTTACTCGAATAAAAATGTGGACTGGATGTTTTCTAAATTTGGAACGAATGCGAATAACAAAAAAAATAGACTCCTTTCTTATAGCCAATCGACCGTATAACAATATTGAGATAAATATATAGATATAATACGCAGTAGTTTCAAGCACTATCACATACAAAACATTTTGTTAGTTTTTTGTTTGATAAATGTGTTATTGGACTACAATTTCTAGAATAGGCTAACATAATTTTATTCGGAATCACATTTATATTTGTATTTGCCAAACAAATCCGGATATTTACCACATCCATATTTATATTTGTCTGGATTCGGATATTACCATGACCATTTTTTTGAATATGAATGTCGGATAATTAGAATTATTCACTACCAGTTTCCACCCCTAAGTAGGCCGGACCACCTAGGAATTATTTTATTTGTATCTCATATCTATGAAAAACAAATGGTCTATCAACCTTATTTAACAATTTCTTTTTGTAGTTACATGTTTGACAAATAATTTCTGAAAAAAAAGGACTTTATATACTTCACATTCTATGCATGCGTGCCAATAGAAATGTCACATATCAAACAAAACGTCAGGAAGCAATCCCCTATGGAAATATTTTCTCCTAAATATGTTACACGTATTGTTAAAAATGGCCTTATCTGTCAATGGAATTTGAATATGTTGGTAAAAAAAATATTCGCTACACTTTTATTTATCTAAAAACTATTATTTTTTGTGGATTATAAATTCTTCCATATATATGTTAGATCATTTGCATCAAGAATGAAGTATTCCTAGGGACATAAAGAAGAAAGTTCAAGTTACTAAACTATGTTGATTGCTATTTAATTAACGAAGATGGCAACTCCGTGTAAACTTATTTTTTCAAGATAATCAATTTTTAAAAGTATTATACTAGATTAGGTCTTGGTTTCACACTTGACACAAAAAACAAACTGGAAAAGTTGGAAAAAGATAGAAAACTAAGAAAATGTTAAACATGACAAAGAGAAAATAAAATAAAAGTTGAAGAGGAAAATATGGTAAAATATAATATGTGGGGAAAAGCAGAAATAAAGGAGAAATAAGTAAGAAATTAATATAGAGAAGGTGATCTACCGGTGTACTTATTTTCTCGGTCCGTGCTTGTCTCTACAATGCATGAAGAATTACAATCGGTTTTTGAAGGTGTCACACTGTTTGAGGATACTGTGTGGAATATTTTTATTCCACGTGGATAGCAGAGTTATACATAGATTGAGGCTCAAGCAACATACGCATTCCAAAGCTCTATATGACTTTTATATTTCAATGATGTGAACTTTTATTTTTCTTTTACGGTCATGTGCATCTTGGTTTTGTAGAGTCCGGGTATAAACTCTTATGAATTATTTCGTCATGATATTATATTTACATAATAAATCATCCTTTACATAATAGATGCCATTTTTCCTTTTGCGAACATGTGTTTTCTGCATGTGCAACTCACGAGGACATCGTCAACTAGTAATATTACAGGACTGAATTTTTTATATCTATTAGCTATATATGTTAAGTATGGAGAGGCAATGCGTACAAAAGAGAATATATGTTAAACTGAACATACTACTCTCTTTGAAACAAATTAATAGACTCGGGTTTGTCTAGATTCGGATGTATATGCAGTCATGATTTCGTGTTAGATACATTCGAATGTTGACAAACTAATTTAGACCGAAGGGAGTAGTTATAGACTCAATTTTGAATTCATAGACAAACATATAAAAACAGTCGAGCATGGAACCTAATTGATTTGTTAATCAAGCGTAGAGGACATAGATCCCATAATATGCACGTAACTGCGTGTATGGCAAGAAGGAATAATAGCAGATATATACCTCTCCGGACAATAAGAACAGAGTAGGAAAGGGGTTGCGAAGAACCTTCCAGCGGACCAGCTCGCCTTGCTCGTGGGAGGTAGCGGCGATCGGTTTGGCTGAGCAGTGCCAAGAAGTGGTTGCGGATTTGCAAGCGAAAAACCGATGCATCATGTATATATAGCTCCTGTCGTCTTGTATTGGAAGTATTTGGAGACTACAAGAATCTTTTGCATCACCTGTCACGTGGGCTGGCTTTTGTGTTGCCGGACAGCTTGCACGTCCGGAC
Source organism: Avena longiglumis (assembly GCA_030063025.1). Lineage (NCBI taxonomy): Eukaryota > Viridiplantae > Streptophyta > Magnoliopsida > Poales > Poaceae > Avena > Avena longiglumis. The sequence goes on along the minus strand of CP125974.1, from coordinate 87,049,012 downwards.
GTGGCCTTCTGATGTCCTCCCTTTTTTTCTTACCCTAAGGGCACGACCCATCTCTCCGCGCCGGTCAATGTTGGCCGCGCCTCTTGTGCCACTGGCGAGCGGGCTTGGACAGACTAGAGGAGGACATGGGAGAACAAACACGTTGTCCGAACCGATGTAACTGTGGCCCAAATTTGGTGCATGGATGGGTCGTTCTGCGCGAGTCGGTCTGGATTGGTCTCCCCGCTGGGCCGATGCGTAGCTGTCCGCTAGTTCTTGCGGACTGGTTAGGACGTCTTCAGACCATTGGGTCGTGCAAGTGGAGATGCCCTAACCCGTCAACTAGTGGCTAAAACAAATTCACTTCCGACCACCCTTTTCCACTTCCCACCAAATTCAAAATGTGTTGGCAAGCGCGCGATGGAGGCACTACACCCCCCCCCCCCCCCCCCCAACCACTGTTGCTGCCACCAAGGCCAAGAAGACCATCAAGATGAAGGCCCATGCTCAAGCCGAAAAAGGAGCTAAGGGATGCTGACCGGCCAGAGGAGAACAACAAGATCGCCGCCAGGAGAGCCACGTCCAAGGCAAGGGTTTTAGAAGCGAAATCCACCATGCGAGAAGACAAACAAGTCGACCTCGTCACCTCCCTAGAGGCGAGGCCGCCGAGACCATGACCGCAAAAGGGCACGCCTCATAGGCCCTTCCTCTCATTAAAGAAGATATGCTCAACGAATCCTTGGCCCAGCCCCGGCCCTGAGGGGGGTCTAGAGGGGCGGCCGCCCCGGGCCGAGAAAAATCAGGGGCCCAAGTTTGTATTTCCCAGCAGCATATCATTATTGAATTGTATGCACTAGCCAACGCAACCAAAAGTCCGAACTGATGGAAAGGGCTAGACAATATATTTCAACACTCACCCTACGTATTTCGTCTTCGTCTTTTGGCCTATCGTGACGTATATTTGGGGAGCCGCAATGTTTGTTTTTAATTTTTGTGTTGGTCAGGATTTGATCCTAGGACCTCCTGCTCTGGTACCATATTGAATTGCATGCACTAGCCAACGCAACGCAACAAAAAATCCGAACTGATGGAAAGGGCTAGGCAATATATTTCAACACTCACCCTACGTCTTCCACCCTTTGGCCTATTGTGACGCATGTTTAGGGAGCTGCAATATTTTTTTTTAATTCTTGCGTTAGCCAGGATTTGATCTTAGGACCTCCTGGTCTGATACCATGTTGAATTGCATGCACTAGCCAACGCAATCAAAAGTCCGAACTGATTGAAAGGGCTAGACAATATATTTCAACAATCATGCATATGGCATACCAAACCTGGCTAGCTGGCCCAATGTGCGTAGGCACTACAACTCTAGAGCACAGGGAAAAAAGGCATGCGTAGATCTTTTTTGTTGCAGCCCACGCGAATAGATAGGTGACATCGTTCTGTTTCTTTCTCCACACAGCGACGCCGACGCTCCCTTCGTGAGTGCTTTGTTCCGTTGTTCATCCAGGTTGGAAAAGGGATCCTTCCATGGCCTCTTAGGCCTTCCACAGTGTTGCCGGTGCCCAAAGCATCAAAAAGTTTACCATGTCATCAGCGATGCCCTGAAAAAAGTTTGGACACCGGTCTCATAATGTGTGCAAAGAGCCTAGAAAATTGCAGGGCCCACATGTGAATAAAGACCACCCGAACCAACATGCAACCATTTGATTCCTTGCCCACCAGGTTGTGTTGTCGGATGAAAATATAGTAGTATATTGGATGCATGCAATGGGCATCGGAGCAAGTAGGTGCTCCGGTTCCCTGAATTTTTTTTGGGGCACCAGCTCCACAATGGAGGGCACCGATGCCTCATTGCTGAAAATTGGTTTGGGCACCGATTTTTCTGCACGCTGTGGAGGGCCTTACTGTGTCTCTGATTTGATTTTCGCCCAAAAGACGGTCAGCCGACCCCTTCTGCACATAGAATACCGACCATCGTGATTGGGTTATTCCGTAGAACTGACAAAAAAATCAAGTATGTCTTTTTCTCTTAGTATATGCCATTGATTGATTATTGATGCATAGCAATTTTTAAAATTGACGATTATCATTGTGTCTACATTGATGCGGCAAGGCCGGTGATAAAATTGGTATTTGGGATATATCATACATATTATTGGGATTTGTGAGCTCAATGGATATCCATTAAGATTTTATCGAGTCAGTGTGGTATCTTATTTATCCTTGCGCTTGTTTGCAATTACTAATATATATATATATATATATATATATATATATATATATATAGAAACCCTATTCAGCACCCAGGGTGCAGAAAAGTTATTTTGCACCCAACATAATTTTACGCTGTTAGACTAAAAAATTATGTTTTGTATACGAATAATTATGTTCATATAATCACCACAACCAAAAAATTTGACACAAAAATAATTTTTTTGAGTCATTATAGTGTAAAAAACACCAAAAATATGTCTTTTATGTCGAATTTTTTTACGGTATGTAAACAGAAAAAATTATGTCATTTTAAATTTTATTATGTTCTTCTCAACTTACGAAGTAATACAAAATTTACGTGGCGTAAAAAATAATATACGGTTCTAAAGATAGAGGGTGGGTGTAGAATAACTATTCTACACCACAGGTGTCAAATAAGCGCCACTCTATATATATATATATATATATATATATATATATATATATATATATATATATATATATATATATATATATATATATAGAAGCCCATATGGGACAGCAAGGTGTCCAGGCACCAAACCTGCATTTTGTACATACCCAAGATATACATACCTAAATTTCACATACCTAAGGTTTACATATGTAAAATATATTTATCCAAGTTATATATACCTAGGTATCACATACCTAAGATATACGTACCTAAGTTGTATATATAAACACGTATCCTGGATACGTACACCTTAGGTATGCAACATCTTAGGTATATGATACCTAGATATGTGTAACTTAAGTATATGATACCTAGGTATGTATAACTAGAGTACATATACCTTCAGGTATGTATGGTTCAAAGCAAAACATACGTGTATTATGTACGGTGTCTGGGCACCAAGGTGCACCAGTCATTTTACCTATATATTATATATAACTTATTTGATATAAATATATATTTTTTTCTTATTAATAGTATTTCATATATATATTGGATATTAACTTCATAGATATATTAATGACATCTCAACACAGGTCACTTGTTTCGACAAAACAAATCGGGTGAATTCCTCGGCTCTCCTGACGGGGTCAAAGGCTACATCACTAATATGAGTGTGTTGATGGTTATGCAATTTTTAAAAATAAAAAGTTGAGCATATAGTCAAATGGACCCCTACAGAAAGAGGGGCGATAGCTTCAGTGTCGACGCAAAAGTATTTACCAGGATTAGGCCGGATCTGGAGTGTAAATATAGAAAATGCCTGACGCTTGGCAACAACACTGCCTAAGGGCCCTGAGTTCTACTTTCGCCCCGGGCCCAAAATATCTCAGGACAGGCCCTGCCTTGGCCCTGACTGGCGTCGGCAACATGGTAGGGACATCATCGACTAGATCAGTTTCCTCGGCCGTGGCGTGGCCTCTTCGCCCGCGGTCTGTTCCCACATCGAGGGAGGTTCCCTGTGGCATCCCGCAAAACCACTACTAGAAAATCGCGTTGAATTTGTGCATTGCATCGTCATCATCATGCATTGTTTGCCAAAACTATTTTCGAAAACCCCGATTTGTTTTCCAAACGCCCCAACTCATTTCAAACGCCAAAACCCGGGGCTCCGGAGTATTTTGTTTTGTCCGCTGTCGAATTGCAAAGCGTTGTTTAAAAATAAATAATTTAATTAATTGTTTAGTAGGGGCAGTCGAACGGGCCAAACCCGACCCGAACGACCGCCCCAGATTTAATTATCGGTCCAACCTGCCCCATCTAAATCCTATTCCTACCAACTAGTCTACCCCAACCCATCCCTCCACCTCACCCCACCCAATGATCTGCTGCCACCTCAGTTTCCCTCTCCCCCTCTTCCAATCAAGTGCCGCCGTCACCACGCCTCTCCTCACTCAACCCCTGCCACCCCACAGCAACACACACCGCATCCACGACGCATAACCATGCGACGCACACCACACAGCAGCAACCTCCACCCACGCCTCTCTCCTTCTCCGTTTCTTCCTCCACTCGCCTTCCACCCCGTCGCCTTTGCCAGGAGGCAACCCCCGCCCGGCCTCTCTCCCGCTCAGCGACAACCTCCGCCAGCGCCGACCCCTCCCTTCGCCTCTCCCGCAGCCCGCCGCCTTCCCTCGCCGCGCCCTCGCCCCGCCTCCCGTCGCCTCCGCCAACCTCGCCCGCCCGGCCGCCGCCCGCGCCCTCTGCGCTGCACGCCCGCCCTGACCGACCACCCCTCCTCCCTCGCCCCAGCTCAGCGCGCCGCCGACCCTCAAGCTCCGCCTCTCCGCAGGCGTCCTCGCCCAGCCAGCTGGCTGAACCCCGAGCAGCGCGTCGTTCCCCCCCGCCGCGCCCGTGCGCCGACCCGCCGTCCTCCTGAAGCTCGGCCGTCGGCCACGCCGCTCGCCCGCGGCGCCGAGCCCACCCTCGCGACCTCTCCACCGCGCCTCGCCCGCGCCCCAATCCAGCGCGCCTCCGGCGCCGGCCGTGTCTCCCGCCCGGCGACCCAAGCTCGGCCCCAACGCCACGGCCTCTGCAACCGCCGTCCGCCGCCTGTCCTGCCCGGCCGCAGCCGTAGCCCACGCCGCTGGACCCTTCAAGCTCCGGCCGCCGACCACCGCTGCCGGTCGCGTCCGCGCCCGGCTCTGCTTCCGCTGCGTCGAGTCTCGCCACCGAGCAGTTTGTTGTCGACCGTGTGTGCCCATCCGCAAGGTGTTCGGTTAATGTGTATGGGACACGGGCCTCCGTGTAGCGTCTGTTTAGTGCCTCGCCGTGTTTCGGTGATATGTCTTTGGTAAAGACTATTACCGGTCTCTCGAGTTGACAAGATCAATTGCCAAGATCTCCTTCCGGGTACCATGACCCTGAGCCGTCGACGAGAGACTGCGAACCGAACCCGGAGATCTCCGTCACGGAACCACAAGGCCGTTGGAGTGGATCGACAAGGTCTACCGCCTAACGCCAAGCTCGCCTCCATGAACGCCAAGACACCCGTCGAACCCCGAGGACCGGACACGACGAGGTCTACCTCACGGAACACCGAGAACTTCCCCCTGAACGCCAAGGCCACCGACACGGAAACGCCGAGTACTTCACTCCGGACCCGATAACCGCCAGGATCATCACGAAACGCCAAGTACTTCTTTCAGGGCGCCATGATCGTCGACATGACCCTAAGACCCCAGATGCGACAAGAACGGCACCGACCAGGGCGGGCCCGATGCGCCCCCAACGCCAACCAAGCCCTGCTTCCCGGTTGCGACAAGATCTCCCCCGCTCTTCGAGAACGCGTCCGTCGAACCCCAGATCCGTGAACCGGACCCGAACCCGGAACCCCAAGTCCGTCGAGACCCCTCAATGTGTGAACCCTTATCCGAGAACCCTATTTTATAACATAACATCAACTTGTTGCATACTTAATTGTCATCCCGCATGCATTCATGTGGTATGGGGGCCTTATGCCGATTCACCTAATAATTAAATATGGGGCCCATATGCGGGCAAATCTAGTCTCATATCGGCCTCATTTAAATTTGTGTAGCGAACCCGGTGCTATCTTTTGCCATGCTAATACAACATTTAAATTGCGGGGATCTAAATAACTTGAACCATTTAAATAATTGTGGAAACCCGGTTCCGCTTAATATGACCTAATTGCATCGCTGCTTTGCCATGTCATCCATCATACATGCATCATGCCGATCTTACATCGTTTTATTAAATAAGCATCCGGTGTTTCTTCTAGTGTTTTGCTTCTTCATGGATTGGACCGTTGAGTTGATGTGAGCTTCGCCCGATCTTGGATGAACCTTTCGACAATGTTTTCAATGAGCATCTCCCCTTTCTACCTATCTTACTTTATAGTAATTTACTCCTTCTGTTGATCTATTGCTATACGTATTTGCGATGCTCTAGTTTTTACCGTGAAATCCTTTGCAACCCTATATTGCCTTGGACACCCTATTACCTGTTGTTTGGTAGATAGTTGGACTTGCGTGTCGCAGTCGCTTGCTCTAGTGCTGATGTGTGTCGTCATATGCCACAGTTGCTGATGTATTGCCGCATGTTGATGTTGGAGATGATGCTAGTTTTATTTATCGTCACTTTAATTTCTGTTTAACAACAAAAATTGAATAAGCAGAGGCATCGGTGGGTGATAGATAATATTTGGTTTCCGAACGCCCACTTGTGTCCCGTAAGACCCGAGTACTTGATACTGTTCCTTGATTTTTGCGCTATCCACATCCGGGAGGTATATGGGACCCCCTTGAGCCAGAGCTTGATTCAGTCTTATTTCTTGGGGCCACAAACTAGTTTGAGGTTTTATTTACGATCCTGTACTTATGCCATGCTTTACCGCTTTATTTACGATTGTGCGACAGATAGCACCTTTGTCTTGTTAGGATCGGACCACGATTTGTGGTGTCGACAAGCCCGTTTGGGTTCCCGATCGTTCACACCGTCTAGCCAAACCTTGAGGCCGTCTCGGAGCTTGCTTACTCCGTTCGGATTCTACTTAAGGGTGGCCTGAAATATTCTGAATCTGTGATTGTTCGATCGTGAAAGCCTCGTTGGGTTTTGATTTGGTTTTCGAGGTTGATCGAGCGTGTGTTGCTATTGGTGCACCCGGCGGGTAAAACTTTCTCAAAGCCGTGTCCGCGGATATGGACGACTTGGAGCCTGATATCTCGATCATAGACAAGCATAACTAAAGTTTACTGCTATAAATTTGACTTATAATGACTAGTAATCAGCTTCACTATAATGGAATGGCTAATTAATACCCACAATTGCTTGTTTGGTTGTCGCCGCGACAATTGTATCGACTAGTAAGTATTGCAACTTCAAGCGGAATGGCTGAATAAAAGTACCAACAACTGCTGGGTTTCGGGTTTATCTCATGCTATCTGTATCTGATTAGTAATTGATGCAACTATAACGGAATGGTTAAGTAAAAGTGCCCACTGTTTACTTTATCAGGACGATTAACTAAATCTGACTAGTAACTGCTGCAACGATAACTGAATAAGTAAAACTGCCAACTGTGTGAGTTCCTCGGTTGACTTCCTCGTTTGGTCTCGAGGGGGAAACACCAGGATGGGTTTGTTTGGTGTTAGCTTCAGGTTGGATCCGGATAGGGCTATCTTACCCCTCTCTGATTGACGCCAGTGTATCGAGTCTCTATAGATTGTTTAGTGCATGTTGCCGCTGCCGCTCAGTCCACCATACCTATGTAGGCGAGGACCGCCGAATTCTAGCCTCGCCGTGTACTGGCCTCAGTACTGACGCTCCTTCTTTTTCCTTTGCCCTTTGCCGGCACCCCTTTTGTTTAAGCAGGTTTTGAGTTCGACGCCGTTAGCAGGGTTACCCTTCCGGCTTGGCCTGGGCAGGGTTATGGACGCCATTGGTTATTCTTCAGGGCTCTTAGCCCCATTTGCTTCTTGTCCGTAGCTGGACGCACTATCGTTTTCAAGGTGATTTGGATCTTGTATATTATATCTGTATTCTTGACTCTTTGAGTCGCTGTTATATATATCTGTTCTGTGGGTCCCATCGAGGACTGTTGTGTAATGTTATTACTTCGTTTTCCACCCGCACGAAAGTGCCTGGTGGGCACCTTTGAATCGTTTCTATGCGGGTTTGGCGAATTTTGCTCAAACTTGCATAGGCCCGATTCTGAGGGTGTTACAGAGTGGTATCAGAGCTCAGCAGTTGCGATACCCCACAAGTCCAGCCTGTAGGATAACCTAGCTAACGGCCGAAGTAGGGTGTCAAAACTATTTTAGCAAAATCGGTTGGATAGTTCTGATTAGGTCTGATTTTACTCCTTACCCCTCTGCTGTTCTCCTCTTACCTCTGCGTGTTTTGAATCCGCTCTCTTCTCTCTCTTCGAGTCCAGGAATTCTCGTGGTTGGGTTTCCGTCGTACCTTCAGGGCTTCGCTTTCTTCCTTTTGTAACGGAGGTGCTACGATCATCAATCTGCAGCTTGTCTGTTGTATCTTCCTCCGATCTTTGTTCTGGAGCTATTTATCCATCTGTGTTCCTCGCTGGATATCAGTGTCGTTGAAAAACATATGAGAAGGACGAGCTTTGGTGAAGTTGGAGTCGACCTTGAGCACGTGTTGTTCATGCCAATGGAACCATCGCGAAACCTAATCATTGTGTCTTTCATACGATTTCTGCTGGCAACATTCCTTTGTTCCGGATACCGCCTAAGAAGGTCTTCAGTCTAAATCTCGAGAGTGGAGTTGCCTTGATTCTCCTACCCATGTATAGAGTTGGTAGTTGGGTCCGGGATGGACTGATCACCCTACCGACTCTTCTTTATTACTCTGTACATCGAACTGGTGGATCAATATAACTTCTCCCTCTTCTATCGGAAGTTAGAGGTGGCTTTATTTGTTGATGCCTCTATCTTCGTCCTTTGTTTCCCCGGAGTGTCTCTCGACGACCAGGAGCTACGACCCTTTGTTGGTGGTGTCGCCGATTTCAAGGTGGCGGATGAACTCTTGTTAGTGGTGTCGCGAGGATCTACACGAAGCGCGAAGGATCAGAACGCCGACCTTCCTTCCGGTACCATGAGGCGGATCTCGAGGGCGAGATCCATCGTTAGTGGTGTCGAATTGTGGCATCCCGCAAAACCACTACTAGAAAATCGCGTTGAATTTGTGCATTGCATCGTCATCATCATGCATTGTTTGCCAAAACTATTTTCGAAAACCCCGATTTGTTTCCAAACGCCCCAACTCATTTCAAACGCCAAAACCCGGGGCTCCGGAGTATTTTGTTTTGTCCGCTGTCGAATTGCAAAGCGTTGTTTAAAAATAAATAATTTAATTAATTGTTTAGTAGGGGCAGTCGAACGGGCCAAACCCGACCCGAACGACCGCCCCAGATTTAATTATCGGTCCAACCTGCCCCATCTAAATCCTATTCCTACCAACTAGTCTACCCCAACCCATCCCTCCACCTCACCCCACCCAATGATCTGCTGCCACCTCAGTTTCCCTCTCCCCCTCTTCCAATCAAGTGCCGCCACGTCACCCTGGCCTCTCCTCACTCAACCCCCTGCCACCCCCACACAGCAAACACACACCGCATCCACGCACGCAACACGCAAGCGACGCACACCACACAGCAGCAACCTCCACCCACGCCTCTCTCCTTCTCCGTTTCTTCCTCCACTCGCCTTCCACCCCGTCGCCTTTGCCAGGAGGCAACCGCCGCCCCCGACGCTCACCTCTCCCCCCCCCCGCTCAAGCGACAACCTCCGCCAGCGCCGACCCCCTCCCCTTCTCGCCCTCTCCCCGCAGCCCCGCTCGCCTTCCCCTTCTCGCCGCCTGCCCTCGCGAGCCCGCCTCCGTGCGCCTCCGCCAACCTCGCCGCCGGCCGCCGCCCAGCGCCCTCGCGGGCTGCGCCCGCCCGCCCGACCTCCGACCCACCTCCCCTCGCCCCGAGCTCAGCGCGCCCGACCCTCAAGCTCCGCGCCTCTCCGCCAGCGTCCTCCGCCCCGGCCTGCCTCGCTGGCGCTGAACCCCGAGCGGCGCGTCGGCCCTCGCCCGCGCCCGTGCGCCTCGACCCGCCGTCCTCCCGAGCTCGGCGCCGTCGGCCACGCCGCTCGCCAGCGGCCACGAGCCACCTCGACGACCTCTCCCGCGCCTCGCCGCGCCCAAGTCCGCTTGCCTCCGGCCGTGTCTCCTCTCGCCCGGCGACCCGAGCTCGGCCCCCAACGCCACGGCCCTCTGCGCCGCCCGTCCGCGCCCTGTCCCTGCGGCAACGCGGGCGTGGCCGCTGGACCCTTCAAGCTCCGAAGGCCGCCGACCACCGCTGCACGCGGGTCCGCGTCCGGCCGCGCCGCGTCCTGCGCTTCCGCCTGCGTGCGAGTCCCGCCACCGAGCCAGTTTGTTGTCGACCGTGTGTGCCCATCCGCAAGGTGTTCGAGTTAATGTGTGTATGGGACACGGGCCTCCGTGTAGCGTCCTGTTTAGTGCCTGCTGTCGTGTTTCGGTGATATGTCTTTGGTAAAGACTATTACCGGTCTCTCGAGTTGACAAGATCAATTGCCAAGATCTCCTTCCGGGTACCATGACCCTGAGCCGTCGACGAGAGACTGCGAACCGAACCCGGAGATCTCCGTCACGGAACCACAAGGCCGTTGGAGTGGATCGACAAGGTCTACCGCCTAACGCCAAGCTCGCCTCCATGAACGCCAAGACACCCGTCGAACCCGAGGACGGACACGAGGTCTACCTCACGAACACCGAACTTCCACGAGCGCCAAGGCCACCGACACGGAAACGCCGAGTACTTCACTCCGGACCCGATAACCGCCAGGATCATCACGAAACGCCAAGTACTTCTTTCAGGGCGCCATGATCGTCGACATGACCCTAAGACCCCAGATGCGACAAGAACGGCACCGACCAGGGCGGGCCCGATGCGCCCCCAACGCCAACCAAGCCCTGCTTCCCGGTTGCGACAAGATCTACCCCGCTATTCGAGAACGCGTCCGTCGAACCCCGAACCCCAGATCCGTCGAACCCCGGACCCCGAACCCCGGAACCCCAAGTCCGTCGAGACCCCTCAATGTGTGAACCCTTATCCGAGAACCCTATTTTATAACATAACATCAACTTGTTGCATACTTAATTGTCATCCCGCATGCATTCATGTGGTATGGGGGCCTTATGCCGATTCACCTAATAATTAAATATGGGGCCCATATGCGGGCAAATCTAGTCTCATATCGGCCTCATTTAAATTTGTGTAGCGAACCCGGTGCTATCTTTTGCCATGCTAATACAACATTTAAATTGCGGGGGATCTAAATAACTTGAACCATTTAAATAATTGTCGGAACCCCGGTTCCGCTTAATATGACCTAATTGCATCGCACCTTTGCCATGTCATCCATCATACATGCATCATGCCGATCTTCTGTCGTTTTATTAAATAGCGCATCCGGTGTTTCTTCTAGTGTTTTGCTTCTTCGCGGATTGGACCGTTGAGTTGATGTGAGCTTCGCCCCGATCTTCGGATGAACCTTTCGACAATGTTTTCAGGCGAGCATCTCCCCCTTTTCTACCTATCTTACTTTATCGTAATTTACTCCTTCCTGTTGATCTATTGCTATCTGTGTTGCGATGCTCTAGTTTTCGTACCCGTGAAATCCCTTGCAGCCCTATATTGCCTTGGACACACCCTATTACCTGTTGTTTGGTAGATAGTTGGACTTGCGTGTCGCAGTCGCTTGCTCTAGTGCTGATGTGTGTCGTCATATGCCACAGTTGCTGATGTATTGCCGCATGTTGATGTTGGAGATGATGCTAGTTTTATTTATCGTCACTTTAATTTCTGTTTAACAACTAAAATTGAATAAGCAGAGGCATCGGTGGGTGATAGATAATATTTGGTTTCGAGCCCATACTTGTGTCGTAAGACCCGAGTACTTGATACTGTTCCTTGATTTTTTGGCGCTATCCACATCGGAGGTATATGGGACCCCCCTGAGCCAGAGCTTGATTCAGTCTTATTTCTTGGGGCCACAAACTAGTTTGAGGTTTTATTTACGATCATGTACTTATGCCATGCTTTACCGCTTTATTTACGATTGTGCGAGATAGCACTGCTTTATCTTGTTAGGATCGGACCACGATTTGCGGTGTCGACAAGCCCGTTTGGGTTCGATCGTTCACAGGCCGTCTAGCCAAACCTTGAGGCCGTCTCGAGCTTGCTTACTCCGTTATGGATTCTACTTAAGGGTGGCCCCTGAAATATTTCTGAATCCTGTGATTGTTCGATCGTGAAAGCCTCGTTGGGTTTTGATTTGGTTTTCGAGGTTGATCGGCGTGTGTTGCTATTGGTGCACCCGGCGGGTAAAACTTTTCGAAAGCCGTGTCGCGGATATGGACGACTTGGAGCGATATCTCGATCATAGACAAGCATAACTAAAGTTTACTGCTATAAATTTGACTTATAATGACTAGTAATCAGCTTCACTATAATGGAATGGCTAATTAATACTGCCCACAATTGCTTGTTTGGTTGTCGCTCGCGACAATTGTATCTGACTAGTAAGTATTGCAACTAACACGGAATGGCTGAATAAAAGTACCAACAACTGCTGGGTTTCGGGTTTATCTCATGCTATCTGTATCTGATTAGTAATTGATGCAACTATAACGGAATGGTTAAGTAAAAGTGCCCACTGTTTACTTTATCAGGACGATTAACTAAATCTGACTAGTAACTGCTGCAACGATAACTGAATAAGTAAAACTGCCAACTGTGTGAGTTCCTCGGTTGACTTCCTCGTTTAGTCTCGAGGAAACAGGATGGGTTTGTTTGGTGTTAGCTTCAGGTTGGATCCGGATAGGGCTATCTTACCCCTCTCTGATTGACGCCAGTGTATCGAGTCTCTATAGATTGTTTAGTGCATGTTGCCGCTGCCGCTCAGTCCACCATACCTATGTAGGCGAGGACCGCAATTCTAGCCTCGCTGTCTGGCCTCAAGATCTTGGCCTCCTTCTTTTTCCTTTGCCCTTTGCGGCACCTTTTGTTTAAGCAGGTTTTGAGTTCGGCCGTTAGCGGTTACCCTTCCGGCTTGGCCTGGGGTTATGGGCCATTGGTTATTCTTCAGGGCTCTTAGCCCCATTTGCTTCTTGTCCGTAGCTGGACGCACTATCGTTTTCAAGGTGATTTGGATCTTGTATATTATATCTGTATTCTTGACTCTTTGAGTCGCTGTTATATATATCTGTTCTGTGGGTCCCATCGAGGACTGTTGTGTAATGTTATTACTTCGTTTTCCACCCGCACGAAAGTGCCTGGTGGGCACCTTTGAATCGTTTCTATGCGGGTTTGGCGAATTTTGCTCAAACTTGCATAGGCCCGATTCTGAGGGTGTTACATTCCCCAAGCTCCCGTCGCAAACGTTCAAGTGCACTACCGCCTCAGCATCCCGATCGACATTGCCGGATGTGACGACATAGGAGGAGAACTCTGTCGACCTCAACTGTACCCTAGGGCCAGACAAACTAACGCAGGAACATAGCAAGAGACTACACATGATCTCAACGGCGAACATGCCCACGCCCCGCGTCCTGTTCGACGATTTGCCTCGCCCGGTGTCCACGATGGAGGAGCACGATGATGCAGTGGTGCACCAGACCAAGCACGGGTACCCGCACAATGGTCGTGCCTTTCGTCCAAATGGCCACAAGGCCACCATGCAAGATCTCAACCACCAACCACATCACTTGCATTACAAGATACTTTCAATGGGTTGATTGCGGAGAAAGAGGAGGGCAATGCCAAGAGAGAGGAGAGGCGCCACAAGGAGAAATAGGCCACCATTGGATGCTTCTTGACCTCACAAAGAGAGATCTTGTGGTCAAAGAGGCCAATGCCAAGTAAAGAGCCATTGAGACCAAGGCTAAGCTCATGATGATGGACCATCTTTGAGCCGACTGCTTGTTTTGAGAAGAAACAAACCGCCATCTGCGACCGCCAAGCGTGATCTCATCCATGCTCCATCTCTTATGTGCATTTCTTATGAAACTTGTCTTAATTTTCACGATGATTTGGTACTATGGCATGCGAATAGGTTATTTGGTATGTGGTAATTTAGTTGATATTGTATGGTATTTTGTTGTCATTTGGTGCATCTGTTGGGGCAGTAGCCTAATGGTTGGGTCACAGTTGGCACATTCCAGCGACCGAAGTTCGATTCCTGACATGAACGAATTTTCGGAATTCTCACGTCGCCCCACTTCTACTATATAAAAAAAAAGTCTAGTTCCTCATAGCAATGTTTCATATGTTGGCAATAGGTCCATATTATGACCAAAACTGGTTAGACTAAACGTGTCCGGCCAAAATAGGTCGAGCCACACTGAAACCTGGCCTAGTATAGGACAATTTCTTATCCACGGATCGATCCATAGTTTCGGACACCTTTTGTGTCTGAAATGGGTCGACCCACTGGCGTGATGGCATAGGAAAACGGGTGAGACGTCGATGCACCCAGTTGGTATATAGTCATGTTCACTACCAGAATATATTGGATCAGTTTCAATTGCGTGCCAAACATTATTTGAAGAGGAACGTCAGTCAAAAAATTACCACCTGCATTAATGTGCTACAGTACAAGAGTTCCAGTTTCCTGCCGTACAGCCGAGAGGAAAACAAAACTTCTCGGACATACTCCCTCCGTTTCAAAATATAAGACGTTTTAGGTTTGTGAAAAAAATAAATCTAGACTTGTTTTAGTATGTAGGTTCATTCAACTTTGGGATGAATCTACACATTAAAAGAAGTCTAGATTTATTTTCTTCACAAACCTAAAACATCTTATATTTTGAAACGGAGGGAGTAATCTCCATCTATATATCGCACCCTTCAGATTCTGGTGGTGAGCAGTGTGCTTTCTCCGTGACTGAACGTCAACAACGCTTGAATGGTGACAAACAAGACGACAGAGGATCAACACAACGCTTGGCATGCAGTTAGCACTGTTGAACTACATATGTACTAACGTTTATTATTTGATGAGTTGTCATGGTATTGAGTAGTACTCCAACCGAACTCTCTCTCTCTCTTCTCTCTCTGTGTGTGTAATCCTTTACTATGGGTCTCTCCCTCGTACGTATATTAACACGTAAACGAGCTGAGTCAAAGGCTACGTTCCGATCCTAAAACCTAATAGGCACCAATATTACCTGTCGATCGAGCCCACATGGCTAGGTTCTTTAGCTGTGATGCGTGTCGATGCAGTGGTGGCTCTATCGTTAGCTTATCGAGTTATTTGGTGGCGGATCTATGGCAGGTCACGAGTGAGAAGAAAAACAATCATTTGAGGAAACAAACTTTGGTGCCTCTAAGTTTTTCTCCAAAGTCGATCGATCCTGTAACCCTGGCTTAAGATCACCTTTTTTTTTCAAAAAACAAAGCGTTAAATTGGCAGCAGATTCCATCCATTTTTTTTCATTATATCTCCAACAGAGTGGCGTTCGTAAAATTGGACTATCTATGTCTTAACTTCTATAGCTCCATAAAAAAATTTCTCTTTGGTTTCCACTGACATTTTGAATGAACTCCCAAATTGTGATTCTCAAATTCCATCAGTTTTTATTTATTGATTTCACTTTTGAATTTTGCATTTACAGATTTCATATAACTACCAAACCATGCAACACAAATATATCTACATATGCATAATAATAATAATTCATACAACAGACTAAAAATTGCAGAGGCGGGTGTGCACGTTTTTTAATTACTTGGATGGCAGGTACCGCACTAAATCAGCTTATTAATTGTTTTGTAACATGACGGATGCACGTTTTAGATCCACGTTTCATGAAAAATTGCATAGCCCAGCGGAGTAGATTGGTGTGCAGCGGCAAGATTAACGCTTGCTAATGGGGCCCGATACCAAAATTACAAAGCCAACGTCGTTCCCAGCCTATGTATAAAATGACGGAAAATCTTTTTTCGGAGCGGTTAATGGATTGTCTTACGCTCAGACCAATCAAAGCTCGCCAAACACAAAGAGCTATGAACAGCGGCAAATGCGTGTAAAAGCATATCCAACAGTGCTCACCAAATGCCCTTTTGCTCTCTTAAACACCGTGCACGGATAGGTAAGACTAGTCATAATGGGGAGTATCATATAGTAGTATCATACATATGATACTAGTATACGATACCATCTCCACAATGCATAGTATCATATAGTAGTATCATAGTCTTGGTGTATTTATTGTTTTGTAGAATCTCAATGTAAAATTATTGACAAGATTTGTTTGGGATTAATTTTTCTAGTTTTATATGATATGATACCGTATCTACATATGATACCAACACAATCTCTTTCATCATTAATTGCTATGACACATAAACATTTTGCATACATGTGGTGCATGATACCACCTATGATACCCCCATTGGGGCTAGTCTAAGGCCTAAAAATGAGATTTCATTGGAGGGCGCAAACCATCCACAGCCCTGAACCGAAACATTCATGGTCTAAATTGGGACAGCGTCTGCGCTTGCGCCCTCGCGCGGACATCACAAGCCTCCTCCCTCCGTCCACCCGGAACCTACATGTCATCGAGAGGTAATCATTTTTTCATTTCAATTGAAAGAGTAATATAGAGATACATGGTGTCGGCAGTTCACCTACTAGCTGTGGGAGTTCAGGTCGGCGAGGACGCCGGCAATGCTACCCTACCCCTTCCACTACACACTAGTAGAAAACATGACTCCAGTCTCGGTTTGTAAGAGGCTTCCAGGACTAACGTATCGGGACTAAAGGTTAGCCCTTTAGTCCCGGTTCTGTTACAAACAGGGACTATATTGTATCCACGTGGCTCCGCTGCATGCTGGGCTGGAGGGTCTTTAGTCCCGATTCATAAGTTCATCTGCCGCGGCAGCGTTTTGCACCAAACTGCTGCCGTGGCAGGAGGTGGGGTTTTAGGGTTTTCTTTTTTTGTGTTTGATTATTTTTTATTTTGTGTTTTCATATACATATTATTCTACGCTACTACATGTTGTATACATTGATGTATATATAAATATTTCTCTCACGATTACATAAAAACATATAAATATATACACAACTGAGACTAGACTCGTCTATTTGATTTACACGAAAATCATTACATTACATGGATACTGTCCTTTTGTGTCAATCCACGATTACACGAAGCTCTATCCACGTTGTACTCTCCTTTTATGTTTATGATATCCCTGAACAAAAATCCCGACAACTCATCTTGAATTGCTAGTAGGTGTTCATGTGGTAGGAGCTTATCGCGCATCGCATCCAACTATATATAAAGAAGGAGATCATTATGAATGGAACTCAACAAAAACTATGGTATACAATAAATTGTGAATATATTGTTTACGTACTCGAAGAAAGTTTGTGCCCTGCTCCATACACCCACGAATGAACTCGCATACGTAATATCCACATAAATTAGTCCCCTGTGGCTGCGTCGCACACTTTTCGATCGAGAATATAATTAAATCAAATAATAACCAAACATGATAATTGTATGGAGACTAGAATTGAAGAGATGCGAGGACCTAGCTCTCATACTACTTACCGGGACCGTACGAAAAGTGAGCTCCTCACACCATTCACCCTGAACCTCCTTCGTGAACCTTTTCCAAACCCTGTCTGGCAAAAAAGAAATGAATGAATTATTAATTACTTTACATCTTAGAGAATAAACGAAAAAGACAGATATAGTGCGATAATTACTTTTGAAGGCAATCAATTATGCTGCGGTAGTCTTCCATCGGCTTATTTAACGAGTCCGAGATTTCCACTTTTGCACGGTCAACGTTAATGTTTTGAAGTATCCAGTGGTAGTTGCGCACATTTATATACACTTAACATCGAGTAAACAAAAATTTAATATGTATAAGACAGTAAGACTCTCACCCATAGTTGTAAGGAAATAGTATTTGTGTCTTATAATGTTGCTCCATTAAAAACATTAGCAAGTTATCCTCCGTTTCCTAGAGGTTATTTATTAGCGTATGTCCATTAACTCTGTTTGTTTCAACGAACCCAATGTTGTAGATTGACTTTCTTCTACATTCTTGAATCTTCATTCTGCATATATAATAGCATACAGAAGGAGATATAGTGAGGATAACGACAGAAAATGAATTGAATGAGCTGAGTTAGTGACTTAATTACTTACAGACAATAGCAGCTGAGGAGGGACTTGTCGAGGGCGTCTAGGTTGAATAACTGAAATAGTTCACAAAGTTCAATGGAGATCTCGTCTGGACGGAAGTACTCCTCTCCAACTTTACATAGGAGAAATTGTCGTCCTTCCTTTGTGACTTTCAGGTACCAGATATGCAACAGTCCCATATGTGTTGGCAGATCATCAAATACCTCATCGCTGACCAGAGGCTCCCTGTAGACAAATTTTCGTGCTATTGGTCCCTTGGCGACATCATCTCCGCCGGCTAGAAGTGCTTCGAGGGGCACGTTACACTCCTTGGCTAATTTAATAGCTATTTCCATATCTATTCCACCTTGTGTGGGCTGGGGTAACACCTTGAGCGGGGCGATGGATTGTTTTTCCTGTTTGCCGAGCTGGGCAACTTCTTTTGATTTTCTCCCGCTTGCAGTACTGCTTGATGAATTCTCTTTTAGTGTCTTTGTAAGACAACGTGTATAGTCATCTTTCCTATTTAACACATGTTGGGGTGGTTTCTCAAGGAATGCCTTGAAGTGCTTCTTGACTTTTGGATCAATTTGCACCTGTGGCTCGGGTTGTTTTGGTGCAAAATGGGCCTTCACTTCAGCCCGAGAGATCACCGTGCTTTCCTTATCAGTCTGGTGATAAGCTAACTTGGGAGAAGACGGCGGTACTCTTGGGAGGGGATCTTGTCGTTTTCGGCATCGGGTCTCCCTCGACGTAGCGGTGTTATTCTTCCGCTTTCTTCCCTTTGATTCAATGGGCGGAGGCGGAGGCACCGGAGATGGAGATGCACTCGCGTTGCGATCCCTCTCAGGAAGGGGTGGACTATTGTTTCTCGGTGGAGACGGTGGACTCGGAGATGATGGTTGATACAACGTTGAGTTGATGTAGGAGCGCTTCGTTGGGAACCCCAAGAGCAAGGTGTAAAGTAGCACAACAGCAAGTTTTCTTTCAATAAGAAACTAAGGTTATCGAACCAGTAGGAGGAAGGAAACGTCACACAGGTGTTGCAAGCAACACGGAGACCTGCACAACACAAACTCAAGACTTTGCCCCAACGAATCAGTGAGGTTGTCAAGCTCACCGGTTTGCTGTAACAAAGGATTAAACGTATGGTGTGGAAGGTAATGGTTTGCAGCAAGTAAACAAGTAACAATGGAAGATGTATCAATGGTAAAGATTGGACCGGGGTCCATAGTTCACTAGAGGTGCTCTCCTTAGATAAACAACATGGCATGAAGGGTAAACAAATTACAGCAGGGCAATTGACAGGAAGTGAGCAAGGCATAACAATGCAATTACTAGTCAGAATGATCCTATGAGATTCGACTGGGCAATACAACAAGATACATAGACCGCCATCCAACTGCATATATGACTAGAAGTCCACCTTCAGGTTATCATCCGAACCCCGTCCAGTATTAAGTTGCAAGCAACAGACAAATGCTTTAAGCAAAGTGTGTAAGGTAAACAGTCCACATATTCCATGAACAAGAGACCGTTGTTTTCTCCCTAGTGGAAACAGCACATCTACAACCGAAGATATTTCTGTCACTTCCCTTGGAAACTAGAGGCATGAACCCACTATCAAGCATAAATACCCCCTCTTGGAGTCACTAGCAACTACTTGGCCAAGATAGCTACTAATAACGGAGAGCATGCAAGATCACAAACAACACAGACATGATAGACTCATAAAGACAAAAGCATTAATCAAACCAACATAATAATCTCAATATCCATCGGATCCCCACAAACACAACATGCATGATTACAAATAGATTAGATCTTGATCATGAACGAAGCTCACAAGATCTATACATGAAAGCACAAAGGAGGAGATACAACCATCTAGCTACTACATGGACCCATAGTCCAAGGTGGAACTACTCACGCATCATACCAGAGAGAAGGCCTCCGGGATGATCTCCCCTCCGGCAGGGTGCCGGGAAGAACTTCAGATCCCCCTGATCTAGGAACGATGGTGGCGGCGGATACAGACGGTTTCGTGGATTTTTGATCGGGTACTTAGGGTTTCTGCATCGGGGGCTTCTTATATGCGAAGGGGGAGGCCGAGGCGGCGACCAGAGGGGGCAAACCCTACAGGCGTGGGGTAGGGCCCACCCGTGCATACCGGGGGTTTAGCCGCCCTGACACGCCTCCTCGTCTCTCCTCTATACTTCTTGTCCCCCACGAAAAGTAATTGACTTTGTCGTTTGTCCCGTCCAATTCCGAGAATATTTCTTTACTAACTTTTCTGAAACCAAAAACAGCAGAAAACAGGCATCTGGCACTGTTGTAACTTGTTAGTAGGTTAGTACCAGAATACATGTAAAAAGCACCTCAAAGTATAGACAAGTAAATCAAAGTAGATACTAAACAAGCATGGAGCATCAAAAATTATAGATACGTTTCCGACGTATCAACATCGCCAAGCTTAACTCCTGCTCGTCCTCAAGTAGGTAAGTGATAAAAATAATAATTTTTAAGGTGACATGCACCCTCACAATAAAGATCCAACCATTTGCAAGCATTGAAAGCTGGGATCAAAGAACTCTAAACATGTGCATGAAAGATGGAGTTCTAACAATAGGACATAGTAACTATGCATGCAACATGGCAAACTATAAACAAACATCATGAATAACATGCATTGAAAAACGTTTGTTTGTTTCACATACAGAAAACATAGCATAGTGTCTAAAGGTAGAAGGTGGACTAGAAATAAGGGTGACTAGAAACAAATAGCACAATATGCATCAATTAATAGGCTTTGGAACACTGCACACAGAATGACAACTATGCTCTCTTAATGGTGCCTAAAGGTAGAAGGTGTGTGGCATCCCGCAAAACCACTACTAGAAAATCGCGTTGTTTTTGTGCATTGCATCATCATGACTGCATGCTCATGTCATCATGCCACCTTGCATTTGAGCATCGTCATCATCTTGCTTTTGCTTGCATAAAACTAATTGCGGAAAAACCTATTTTGTTTTCTACACACCCGTCTTCGTTCAAACACAAAACCGGGTCTCCGGATTAATTTGATTTGTCGGTCAACGGTTTGCAAAAGTCCCGTTTGTAAATAATAAAATATTGAATTATTTTTAGGGGGGCAGCCGAACCGGGCCGATCCGACCCAGTTGGCCACCCCCAGAATAAAACGGTCCACCTAAATCTATACCCACCCAATCCTAGTCTACCCACCAATCCCCTCCCTCCCTCTCTCTCTCCCCAACCAGCCATCCACACACGCCACCTCCCTCTCTCACACAGCCCCCACCTACCCCCTCTCTCTCTCCCTCACCGACAGCCTGGCCCCACCCGCGCCTGGCCCACACGCCACCTCCCCTCCTACCCCGCGCGGCCCACCACAGGTCCCACACAGCCCCCACCCGGAGCCCCGGCCCCACCACGCGTGACCCCCGCTCGCCCGCACCTCTCCTCCTCTCCCCGACGCTCTGCTCGCAGTCGCCGCCCTCCTCCTTGCTCGCCTCCCCTCCCCGTCGCTCCGACCGCTCCCTCCGCCTCGGGCCCGCTCCGCTCCGGCCCTCCCTCTCGCCGTCGATCGCCTCCTGCCGCCGACGGACCGTCGCCTCTTCCGTTCTTCTCGACCCGGTGCCGACCCCGCCACCGGCCCCCGACCTCCGCCGTCACCGAAGCTCCTCCCCAGCGGCCGTGCTGGGCCACTGCCTGGCCCGCCCTCTTCGCTTCCCGGCCTCCTCGAACTCCGCCCACGCCTCCCTTCCGACAAGGCCTTCTTCCTCCTCTCTCGCCCGTCGCGTCGCCCGCCTCCTCACTGCGCCGCTGGGACTCCCTTGCCCCTCTCGGCCCGGCCGCATCCTCACGTCACCGCCTGCAGCCTCCTCGCTGCCACTCGCCCTCTGCCGTGCTGCCGATGGACGCCGAGCCGCCCGAGCCTGCGGCGCGCGGGCTCCCTCCTCCTCCGGCCGCTAACGCCCAGCGTTCCTACCTCCGCCTCACATGTAGCTCGCCGGCCGTCTCCCGCCGTCCCTCCTCCTGAGCGTGCTCTGCCGCCGACCTCCCCGGCGCAGCTCCCGTCCCCGCGCGTCGGTGCGTCCCCAGCGACCACCCTGTGCCTGCTAGGTCGCTGTCGACTCGTTCCCTGAAGCCTAAGGACATGGGGCCCTGCGCCTTGCCCATATTTCGTCTTGGCAACCACCCCGTTTTGGCTTTCACGCGTGAAGCGTGTGTGCTTGTATGTGTGTATCACGGGGTCTCCCGAGCATGCTTCAGGTATCATGACCATCCGAAGATCCGCGTTGCATATCTCCCTGATCGTGTTATGCGTTATCAAGAGCCCCTCGCCGACGAAACCCCCGCCAAGATCTTCATCGAAACCCCGAGAACTCCGCCGCGGTACCCGGGGATCTCCTACGTGGAACCATCGGGCCACGTAAGACCATCGACGCCACACCCGAGTCCGGCACCGACACCCGACAACCTCAACATATGACGCCAAGGTCTTCTCCTCGGAACGACGAGTGCTCCTTCCTGGCTTTGAAGCCCGACCCCGTGGACCGACATGATCTCCTTCACGGATACGACAAGTACTCCCTCGAGGACGCCGAGAACTTCACCCCGGACACCGAGACCCTGGACGACAAGTTCTCCTTCCCGGAAGCATTGACGCTCGTGCGACAAGATCTACTTCCCCGATCCGAAGACCCTAAATCCCGGAGTCCGAGAACGATTCCGTCGAACCCTGAACCCCGAGACCGAACCCGAACCCCGGAACCCCAAGATCTGTCGTACCCCGATGTGTGAACCCAAACCCGAGCCCTTATTTTATTAAATGATATATACATTGTTGCATATTAAATTTTCATACTTGCATGCATACTTGTCATGTGGTTTGGGGGCCTTATGCCGATTCACCTAAATTAAATATGGGGCCCATATGTGGGCGAATCTAGTCTTATATTGGCCTCATTTAAATTTGTGTAGCGAACCGGTAACTTATCTTGCCCTGTTAATACAACATTTAATTTGCGGGATAGATCAAAAACTAGAACCATATATTTAATTGTCGGGACCCCGGTTCCGCTTAATATGACCTAAGTGCTTGGCACCCTTAACATGCCATACATCATACATGCATCATGCCCGATCTTCTGCCGTTGTATTAAATAGTGCATCCGGTGTTTATTCTAGTGTTTTGCTTCTTCGCGGATAAGGCCGTTGAGTTGATGCGAGTGTCGACCCGATCTTCGGTTGAACCTTCGACAATGTTTTCAGGCGAGCATCTCCCCCTTTCTACCTATCTTACTTTTATAGTATTTATTCCCTCCTGTTGATCTATTGCTATATGTGTTGCGTTTCTCTAGTTTTCGTACCCGTGATACCCCTTGCCGCCTTATATTGCCTTGGACACATCCTATTACCTGTTGTTTGGTAGATAGTTGGACGCGCACGTCGTAGTCGCTTGCTCAAGTGTTGTTGCGTGTCGCCAAGTACCACAGTTGTTGGAGTATTATCGCATGTTTATCGTTGGAGATGTTCATGGCTTTAATTATCGTTCACTTTAATTACTGTTTAACAACTAAAATTGAAGTAAGTAAGCAGAGGCACAGGTGGGCAATAGATGTTATTTGGTTGTTAACCGTCCACTTGTGTCCCGTAGGACCCCGAGTACTTGATACCTGTTCCTTGAATATTCGCGCTATCCACATCCGGGAGGATTATGGGCCCCCCGAGCCAGAGCTTGATTCAGTCTTATTTCTTGGGGCCACAAACTAGTTTGAGGTTTTATTTACTATCCTGTACCTATGCCATGCTTTACTGCTTTATTTACGATTGTGCGAGGAGCACCTGTACTGTTTAGGAATTGTGACCCGTTTTCGCGGTATCGACAAGCCCAGTTTTGGGTTCCCAGTCGTTTACAGCCGGCCCCACAAACCTTGAGTCCGTCTCGGAGTCAGCTAACTTCGTTGCGGGTGTACTCAACGGGGTGGCCCCCGGAAATATTTCTGAATCCTGTGATTGCTTTGTCGTGAAAGCCTCGTTGGGTTTTGATTTGGTTTTTCCGAGGTTGATCGAGTGTGTGTTGCTATTTGTGCACCCCTGCAGGGTAAAACTTTCTGAAAGCCGTGTCCGCGGTTATGGACGACTTGGAGCACAGTATCTCGATGATAGACAACTATAACTAAAGTAGTGCTATAAATTTGACTTTATAATGACTAGTAATCAGCTTCACTACAATGGAATGGCTAACTAAAACTGCCCACAATTGCTTGTTTAGGTTGTCGCTTGCGACCATTGTATCTGACTAGTAAGTATTGCAACTACAACGGAATGGCTAAATAAAAGTACCAACAACTGCTGGGTTTTGGGATATCTCATGCCAATTGTATCTGACTAGTAAGTGTTGCAACTACAACGGAAGGGTTAACTAAAACTGCCCACTGCTTATTTTACCAGGATGCTATCTATACCTGACTAGTAATTACTGTAACGATAACCGAATAAGTAAAATTGCCAACTGTGTGAGTTCCTCGGCTGACTTCCTCA
This sequence comes from Avena longiglumis, assembly GCA_030063025.1. Lineage (NCBI taxonomy): Eukaryota > Viridiplantae > Streptophyta > Magnoliopsida > Poales > Poaceae > Avena > Avena longiglumis. The sequence continues at coordinate 87,024,576 of CP125974.1, read as the reverse complement.
TTTGGTCTCGAGGGGGAATACCAGGATGGGTTTGCTTGGTGGTAGTATCAGGTTGTTTCCGCATAGGTCTTTCTTACCCCTCTCTGATAGCCGCCAGTTGTATCGAGTCTCTATAGGTTGTTTAGTGCATGCTGCCGCTGCCAGTCCACCATACCTATGTAGGCGAGGACCCGAATTCTAGCCTCGCTGTCTTCGCCTCAAGATCGACGCTCCTCTTTTTCCTTTGCCCTTTGTCGGCACCCCTTTTGTTTAAGCAGGTTTTGAGATCGACGTCTTAGCAGGGTTACCCTTCCGGCTTGGCCTGGGCAGGGTTATGGACGCCATTGGTTATTCTTCAGGGCTCTTAGCCCCATTTGCATATTGTCCGTAGCTGGACGCTCTATCGTTTTCAAGGTGATTTGGATATTTGTTCTGTATCTGTATTCTTGACTCATGGAGTCGTGTTGTATATATATCTGTTCTGTGGGTCCCATCGAGGACTGTTGTGTAAAGTTATTACTTCGTTTTCCACCCGCACGAAAGTGCCTGGTGGGCACCTTTGAATCGTTACTATGCGGGTTTGGCGGGAATCGCTGAAACTTGCATAGGGTCGATTCTGAGGGTGTTACAAGGTGGAGACTCAATAATGGTGAAAGAAAGGACTTTTTGTAAAGGAAGCAGGGATTACAGGTTTCAAAAAGAGCTTTCAAAAATTATGGTACTTGTTAGCTTTCAGCCCTCATTGCCCCTATCATAAGCATCTTGAAGTTATTAAGGTTAAAGTAAACAAATATGGAGTATATGCTTGACAAAGTATAAGTTGGCAATCTCAAGTCCCTTGAATACGAGGGCCACACCTCATGCTACTCAACTTCAGTCACCTGCAAGTTTTTGTCATTGTAAGTACATGCGTATCATAGAGAACCGCCAACGGGGTACCCCTTGCACATGGTACATGAGCTATCCCATAACCAAAATGACAAGGCAAGCAAACAATGAGCATCTCAGCGATCTTTTTATTTACTATATGCATAGATTTTTATTGAGGATGCTTCATAGATAGCTCACTATGGTGATGCTGCAAGTTTTCACCATGATTAGGCATGGCTTAGGCTAGCGGCCCAGGCGTTTCCACCATGATTAGGTTCGCCCTGGAGTGCCCCACCAGGGCATGCGCCCAACCGATTTCCTTCCGGATGGCTGCGAGTCATCGCCTTCGTATGCTGCGAGCTCATGGTTGTGGTGCTCCTGGAAGTAGGCGATCAAGGTGGCGGCCAGCACGGGTCGGCGCGCTGCTCATCGATCTGCTCGTCGTAGTGGATCTGTTGGATGTTGGCGATCATCTCTGCACTAACGGGCACCGGGGGCACCTCCATGCCGCCAAAGCTCAGCCACAAGTCATCGGGTAGTTTGCCTCGTAGAGCAGGCGTGCTTCCTAGGCGTGGAGCCAGCGATGGCTGAAGCCATTGGTTGCTGTGGAGTCATAAGGAAAATGCGCAGCCATGGTGCACGTGTGCTCGGTTTTCTAGAGAGGGGCGAGGATTGTAACACCCCCGTCCTCTCTGGACCGACGGCTGTCACTTCTGGCTCCGCTCGATGAAGCAGTTTGAATCATTCAGGAAGATTATAGGAAATCAATCGGACATGCCGTAAGACCATAACTCGTGAGAACATACCTTACACTTAATTCGAGATCTAGAGTGAAACTCCATGACCAGCTTCCATCTACTAACGATCTCACGGTTACTCCTGGAGAGGATGAATTTGTGTAGGTGTAGTTTGGGAATCTAGACACGTTTTAGTTTACACAGAAGCGGACACGGCGCCCACTTGTCCGGGCTTGTCAGTGCGCCTCTTGCATGAATCGATTTCAGGCAGGTAAAATTGCATCGAGCCTGGGCAAAATTTCGTTGACCGTGATGGGCCTTTGCTTGGGCCGTCCAAGTCCAGCAAGGTTGCCACGTCTGCAAGCATCGGCGAGCAGGTTAACACATGACTTGTGGAATGAAAGGAACAGACGAATTTTTTTAGGTATCCAGATGCAACCAGGTGCGTTGGCTGTCAAAGTGAGACAGGAAGTGGTTTTGGTCAGGCAGGCCCCACTAGTGCAGAGCCCCCCCCTCCTTTAACTCCGGTTGGGAGGGCCCTCTAACAGAGGTTCCCCAACCGCTGTTGAGGGTTCGGTGTTAGAGGGGGCCCCCTTTAACACCGGTTCTTATACGAACCGGCATTAAAGGGTGGCGCACGTGGGGCTGCCGCAGGCCTCAGCCCCCCCCCCCCCCTTTAACACCGGTTTGGGGCTGGAACCGGTGTTAAAGGTTCTTCTACCGCGGCAGTGATTTAGGCCGTTTTCCTTCCGCGGCAGAACTCTGGCGCGGCAGGAGAACGGCCTAAATCTCTGCCATGGTAGACTTCTGCCTCTGCCCCGTTCTGGGCGTATTTCTGCGGGAGGGGGGGAGCGAGGGGGAATCGATCGGGAGCGGTATACACATAAATCGTCATCGGTACATACGAGTACATGAATAATTAAGCAACTATTATTATACACAAACATCTTCATCGGCAGATACATCGTCATCGACACATACATCGTCATCGTTCATTTTGGTGGATATCTAAAGAGTTCTCCGCCAGGCGTGACGACCTCATCAAGTATGAACCCCGCCAATTCCTCTTGAATGGCTCGTATGCGTTCAAATGGTAGGAGTTGGTCCCACATCCGTTCGATCTGAATATATATGAAAATGGGCCGTCAATATATATAAGAATAAAACTCAACACAATTGATGGTAATAAAATAATGTTGTGGACTTTGTTTACTTACTCTAAGTTGTTCTAGTGTGGCTTGGCCCGTCACACATATCGTGTTGCGAATGAACTCGTAAACATAGTACCCACATAAGTTATTGTCGTGTCCCTGATGCGCGCACTTTACGAGAATAGAGAGTTCAATCAAAATAATAATCAATAAAGCATGATATAATGGAATTGGAAGCTATCTAGTATTACTTACATTTTGGTCTACAAATTTTAGTTCTTCTGACCATTCACCCACGGCTCTGCCCGTGAACCTTTTACAAACCCTGTCCGACAAAGAAAATGGATAAAGGAGTAATTAATTACTTGTTATCACGAAAGTTGCCGATCTAGTGCGATAATATGATTGAAATTACCTCTGGAGCATCTCTCTAAAGTCTGCCCATATCTCTTTTCTTTTCGTAACGAGTCCATGACAAGGACTTTTCCTGAGTCGGGTTGAATGACTAGCAGAATAAAGTGGAACCTACGCACGGATAACTCATCATCAGTTACACTTAACATCGATTAAGCCGAAACAGAATGTGTACAAGAGAGAGGGTAACAGTACTCACGAGAAGTTGTAAGGCAATAGTATTTCCCTTTTGGTTTGTTGTCTCAGTAAAGAATTTAGCAAGTAATCTTCCGTTTGACCGGGTTTGGTTCTTACCACTTCTTCATGAACTCTATTTGGGTCAACGAACCCAATGTTAAAAGGGCCTCCTTTCATGCATTCCATAACCTTTTTCCTGCATAATAGTATATACATATATGGTGAGCATATATATATATATATGTACATGCAATTAATGAAGTGAATGAGATGAGATAAAAATTACAGAAATAGTACTTACACACAATAAAGGCTGATGGCAGATTTGTCGAGTTCCTTCTGATTGAATAGAAAATGCAAGTCTTGAATGTTGAAGTCGATCGCGTCGTCTCCGCACAAGAAAATCTGATCTCTTATATGCGCTGTGATCCATTCTTCTTTTCTCGTCTTGCAGAAATCAAGGTACCACTTGTGCAATTTTCGCATCTTTGTTGGTAGATTCTTGAGCTCCTCTTTCTTGACTAGATTCTTCCCATACTTTCATGGCTGTATGGGGTTGGCATCGCATTTGGGAAAGTTGTCTCCCATGACGTTCAAGTATGCAATGTAAGTCATCCCCATCTCATTGGCCTTTCTTTGTAGCTCTGCCTCGTAATCATTTACGGGAGGAGCGTCCCGTGTGTCGAACATTTGGAGCGGGGCGCATGATTGGTTTTCCTGCTCTCCGAGCATGGGAACTGTTTTCTGGGGTGCCTCACGACTGCTACTTTCAGTCTCCCTACGGCGCCTTGCATCCGCCTTCAAAATCTGGCCAGTAGTCCGCAAGACAAGTGGGGTTCAGGTTTCAAAAGATTTTGTAAAACTTCTCCACCACCGCCGGTCTATTTTCTCCTTTGGCTCGGCCCGTCTAGGTGCAAAGAATTTCTTGACCTGTTCTTCCGATATCCTATTGGTCTCCTCGTCTGCGATTCCACGGTAAAACCGCAATGGCTTGGCGGAAGGCTGGACGTAGTTTTTGAACTCTTTGGCGACGGTTTCCTGCGGATTTCTTTGTGGCGTGCTACCGATGCTCTTCGTGGCGGTGCTCTTCGCACGCCGAGGAGATGGCTGAAGCACCGGAGATGGTCGACGGGCGGAGATGGCTGCCGCAGCAGAGATGGTCAAGCGCCGGAGATGGCTGCCTTGAGAGATAGTTGAAGTGGCTCGGGATCACGACTGCGGAGGCGGGTGCCAGTGACCTCCAATTTGGAAGCACAATGTGTTTCTTCTTCCAAAGAATGGTTGTTTTCACTGCAAATTTGAGTTGATTTTCCCCTTCACCTGTAGCATGGTCAAGCTGTGCTTCCTCATATTCCTTCACAACCTCATCCACCCCCACAATAGCATAGCCATCTGGAATCAGTTGGCAGTGGTAAGTTCCACCAGCTACAAAAGGTAAGGCATAGCCGACAGCCACCTTAATGGATAAGCCCATTAATCTCATATGCAGCTCAGCTTGTTCGCTCTCCGTGATCTCATCCACGGGGTATCGAGGACCCGTCATTTTAAGCGTGGGCTGCACGTTCTCCGTGGAAGCCACACTGCTTTTCCGCGCAGAGTCTGGGCCGCCGGCAGCTTCCAATGCAGGCTCTTCGTGCCACTGAGATGGGCCGATAGCTTGATGGCTCTGTTGTGCATTCACTTGCGCCTGCGGCGCCGCAAGTGCATGTTCTATCTGTGTCATCCGCTCTGTACGCTCTTTTTCTTTTCTGCCACGCCATCTGTAAGAGTCGCTCCAGTCGGCAAACCCATCCTTCCACGTCATACCCCCTGTGCCTCGCGCATGTCCAGGGTGTTCTTTTTTACCGATGGCGCGTGTGAGCTGGTCATTCTCTCTGTCGGGATGGAAGGTCCTGTTCCTCGTATGTCGTGATGAGTTCAGTGACGGGTTTGGCAAGGAGGGTTGGGAAGATACACAATCCTGTTTCTGGGTCCAACCTTGCCCCGATTCCGTAGAACCAAGTCTTTGCACGTAGCTCCCACCCATCTGTCTGGGGTGTGATCCCTCTCTCGCGCAGGGCCTTCTCAGCTTCCTCCCACTTAGGCCTCTGAGATATGTAGCCACCTGATCCTGTCCTCGGTGATATTCCTTCTTCGGGCATTAAGCGTATTGGTTTCGACCTCTTTTAGCTATAGCACTTTTTTATATGTCTCAAATTCGGGCCGTTGAGGTCTTATCTTCGCATAATATGCGTCTTCGAAATTTGGAGTCTCGCCAGATTTGAAAAATTTGTTCAATTTTGCCTTCCAGTTGCGGAAAGCGTCAGCCATCTTCTTTAGAGTCCAGTCTTTGACCTTTTCCTTTATAACCGGGTTATTTTCATCCTCCTCTGGCGGAAGGGTGAAATTTACCAACAACGAATTCCAAAGCGTTTCTTTGGATCTGTCATCGACAAAGGTACCGTCGCCCTTCTTTGGCTTATTCCAATTTTCAATTATGATTGGGATTTGGTCCCTAACAAGAACTCCAGCCTGACCTGACGTACAAATTTGTCTGCGGCCTTCTTGGGCTCCATCGGCCTGCCATCAACACCGACTGCTTCGATCGTGAACTTTGCACGATCTTTCAACCGCTGGCTCGCGCCTCACTTGCTCTTTTCAGAGAAGAAGATGGTTGCGGCTTTGGTCGATCCAGAGGGCTAAAAGAAGAAAGAAGCGTTAATTAATACATGTAGAAGAAGATTGTTGGTGGAAGTCAGCAGAGGCTTAATCAATGCATATACCTCGCCGGACTTTGTAACCATTAAATTGCGTTCACCAGAGTCTTCATCTTCTCCATGACTAGTACTTGAGCTGTCGTCATCATGTCCCTCCAAGTTCAGATATTGTGAGGTGTCCTCGTCAATAATGTTCTCCACTAAGTGGATCCATAGTTTCTAAAACAATAATATTATCTAGAGTAAGAGTGTAAACATTCAAGTGGACTTGGATTCATACACAAATATACATATTATTCATACAAAAATACACAAATGAGTAAGAGGTCCAATTTGTATACAAGTTTTAATCTATGCATGTAGTAAAATTTATCGAGCAAACAAGTTTTAATCAGGATGAGTCAACAATCACACACGTTGCACTCCTCGCAATCTATCGAGCAAACAATTTCATACAACATAAACAATAGCACATAGAGATCAAACAAATGCATGCATGGCAATTTAATAAGTCAGAATGGATAGAGGACATTAATACGAACCAGTAGGCGTTGGATTCACCCTAATCAGAGTTACAAATCTTTTTCTTCTGATTTAAATAGTGTTTAATGGGTTTTAAATCATTTAAATAGTTTCTGTTGTCTAAAAATCAAACTAAAATCAGATATATAATCCCCACGGGGTTGTGATTCCAGGGACATATTATTTGTAATTTTCTGAACATTATTTATTTTCTTATGAATTTATTACTCTAAATAAGCCATTCTACCATTTATTTAAGTGCTAAAAAACCTTATATTATTTGGCTTAACCATTTGCATATTGATGATCTACACACAATTGTGAATCCATAGGTATATTATTTGTGATTTTTGGACCAGGAGATATTTTACTATGAATTTATTAACCTAAAAGACCATTAAAACTAATTAAATTATTACAGTAAACACGTCCTGTAAAAGTTAAATCCAACTTGATATTAATAATCTACTCAATTTTCTGAATTCATTGATATATAATTTGCTATTTTTGGATCTACGAATCTTTTTATATGATTTTTGCAAGATTGTATAATTTTCTGCAATTTTTATCTTTTCTTCTATTTTTCAGGAGAGTCAACGTTGACTGGCGCTGTGTCATCGCTGATGTGGCAGACAGGTGGCGCTCACCGGTGGGGTGACGTTGGTCTCGCTTGACGGTGCGGTTTCGTCGGCGGTGGTCTCGTCGGGCAGCGGTGCTCGTCGGACGGATGCGGTGGTCTCGTCGGGCGGCGGTGCTAGCGGCGCGCTCGTCGGGCGGCGGGCGGCGTCGGCATTGAGGCGTGGCCTACAAGAGGCGGAGACAGGGGCGTTGACGGGCGACGTCAGCGGTGCTCGGCGAGGCACGGTCGGCGGTGCCCGGCGAGGCGCGGCGCTGACGGGCGGCGTCGGCGGTTTCTACGGAAGAGGTGGTCGGTCGACGCGCTAAGCGCGAAAAGAGGTCAGGCGGCGACCTCGAGCTCCGAGGCGGCGGCGAGACGCCATGATGGCGGCGGCTTCTCAAGGCCCGGCGGTTCGATCGATTCGCTCGGGGAAGAAAGGAATGGAAGGTGAATTTACCCCCCTTTAACACCGGTTCGTGGCGGAACCGTGTTAAAGGGGATTCGCTTCCGTGCATTTATTACTCCCTTTAACACCGGTTCGCATAGAACCGTGTTAAAGGGCATTTATTTCATGCATTAAAGGGCATTTTTAATTCAAAAATATGATATGAATTTAGAAAATTCATATCTTTTCATTTCAACTCAGAAAAATATGAATAATATATCATAATTTTCATAAAATAATATCTATCCATTCATGTAAATCATTTTATATTTACTTTACATGAAAATTTTCAAAATAATTAAAACACTTACATATAAATTTTGATTATTCAATTCAAACAAAATAAATTGTTAAATCCTAAAACTTTGAACATAAGAAATATTAAGCATCTAAAAATGATTTTTATTAGATCAAATCATATTTTAATGCCGCATCTTTTGTATTAACATTTTTGAATTGATTGGATATTTAAATGTCATCTTTTGTATACACTTGAATCTCACCAAGCCTCGCTTAACTTTCATAGTTTTTGATAAAATAGCATATTGTGAACCTAAAAATGATTTGTAAAAATCAAAAAAATCATGATCATGTATGTTGTAGTTCATATCGACCCACTTCCTACCGATTCGGCAGGAATTTGTCTTTTCACCAGAGGTGGACGGAAAGGTTTCAGATCCCCCTGTTGGTACATTGTGCATATAAGGTGGTCTAGTATTTTTGTAAAATGTGTTGGTGGTTTTTTGAATTAGCCATTTGGTGGTTGCTTCACAAAACCGTCCGTTTTTTATGCTCGGAAAATGGAAAATGCCTTTTTGGTGCGATAAAAAGGAAAACTTCCTCTTGCAACATTGTTTGCCATGCCATGATGCACATGTATGCACAATATGGCCATATTATCACAAACTATGCCTTGATTCTAGCCATAACATTGGTCATTTGACCCGAAAGCCAAGAAACCTCGAATGAGATAGGTCATTTTGTGAAGGTTTTTTCGAGACATAATCAATATACCAGATAAAGCCGAACTAATAGCCAACTAATAGTAAGTTACATAAAGCCGAACTGGAACTGAAAATTAAGATACATAAAAGAACTGAAAATTAAGATACATGGCCAGATTAAGTAACAATCGGCCGAACTTGTTTCGGAATGTTGGAGTGATTCAGTCATGCTCCTGCCTACACCTGTAATACTCGCCACTGTAGTCGTCGTACTCGCCGCCGCCGTCATCGCTGTCGTCGTCGGGGTCGCCGTAATTGAACCTCTGGAGAGTACGCGTGGGCTGGACTTGAGGGTAGCGCGTGGGCTGGACTTGAGGGTAGCGCAGACGAGGGTTAGAGTCGGGCGATGTCACAGGCCATGACGCCTGAGAGTCCGACCGCGCCACCATAGCCGACGGCCGACCTCGTTGAAGTTAGGAGGAGGTGGGCCTCCTCGTGCTGGCGAGCGCCTCTCACGCCGATCCACGAAAAGGCTTCCCAAGTAGGGAAATAGTCGGGATGCCATCTGGATTCCTCCGCTGCTCGGCGTGAGCTTGAAGTAGTAGTGGTTTGTGATGGCCATCCGGCCACACCTAGAGGGACAGGAGGAACTGCACGCCCGACGCCAAGATCCAGCCGACGGGACACAGAGTCCCGGCAGGTAGTTCGAGGAGCAAAGCGCCTCGCCTCAAGGGGTTAGTGCTACGGTGGAAGCCATGGGAAAGAGTGATGAGGTTGCAGATATGAGTCTAGAGATGTGCAATGACAATGGAGGCCAACCCTACATATATATATAGTGAACTAAGGGAAGAATCGAGGGAAGAATCGGGAAGAAAAATGGCGTGAAGAAGAATCGGGAAGAAAAATGGGGAATAAAGATGGCGGAAAATGGCGGGATGAACCTTTAGTCCCGGTTGGAGACACCAACCGGGACTAAAGATGAACCTTTAGTCCCGGGTGGAGACCCCAACCGGGACAAAACACGAGTCAGCACTAATAATAGGGGTGAGTGTCGACATTATGTCGTGCGGCGTGTACCTTGTCCCGGATGGTGTCACCAATCGGGACTAAAGATGAACCTTTAGTCCCGGTTGGAGACACTAACCGGGACAAAACACGAATCAGCACTGATAATAGGGGTGAGTGTCGACATTATGTCGTGCGGCGTGTACCTTGTCCCGGATGGTGTCACCAACCGGGACTAAAGATGAACCTTTAGTCCCGGTTGGAGACACCAACCTTTAGGCCCGTACTTCTTGTCTACGTCAACCCCTCCTCCTGTTAGCTTGACCCATTTGCATCGAAACAAGGGGACCTTAAAATTAGGTCCATAGTCAAGTTCCCATATCTCCTCTATGAACCCATAATACGTGGTCTTTTGCCCATTGACTTCTACTGCATCGAAGCGGACACCACTGTTTTGGTTGGTGCTCTTTTTATCTTGGCCTATCGTGTAAAATATATTTCCATTTATCTCGTACACTTGGAAAGTACATACAGTCGATGATGGTGTCCTGGCCAACAAGTACAGCTGATCCCCAACAGTGGTGTTATTCGTGAGAAGTCTTTGCAGCCAGCCGCCAAAACTCGCCATGTGTTCACTTATAATCCATTCATCAGACTGCCCCGGTTGTTTGAGGCATATTAAATTCTTGTGTTCATTGATATACGGGGCAACCAAGATAGATCTTTGTAAAACCGTGTAGTGTTCTTGATTGAGAGTATGTCCGTCCCTACATATCATTGCTTTACATCCTAGGGTGCCTTTTCCACGTAGTCTTCCCTCATGTCGTGATTCTGGAACACCAATCGCCTTAAGGTCAGGAATAAAATCAACACAGAACTCAATGACCTCCTCTGTTACATAGCCCTTGGAGATGCTTCTTTCTGGCCTAGCACGGTTATGAACATATTTCTTTAAGACTCCCATGTACCTCTCAAAGGGGAACATATTGTGTAGAAATACAAGACCGAGAATGGCAATCTCTTCTACTAGGTGAACCAGGAGATGCGTCATAATATTGAAGAAGGATGGTGGGAACACCAACTCAAAGCTGACAAGACATTGGGCCACATCTGTTTGTAACCCTGGTAGGCTTTCTGGATCGATTACCTTCTGAGATATTGCATTGAGGAATGCACATAGCTTCACAATGGGTACTCGAACATTTTCAGGTAGAAGCCCCCTCAATGCAATCGGAAGCAATTGTGTCATAATCACGTGGCAGTCATGAGACTTCAGGTTTTGGAATTTTTTCTCTGCCATATTTATTATTCCCTTTATATTCGACGAGAAGCCAGACGGGACCTTGATACTGCTCAGACATTCAAAAAAGATTTCCTTCTCTGCTTTGGTAAGAGCGTAGCTGGCAGGAGTTAAGTGGCATCGTTTACCCTTCTCGTTCTAAGGATGCATAGGCTCTTCAGGGGCCTTCAGACGTTGCTGGTCTTGCCGTGCTTCCGGTGTATCTTTTGTCTTCCCATACACTCCTAGAAAGCCTAGCAGGTTCACGCAAACATTCTTCGTCACGTGCATCACGTCGATTGAAGAGCGGACCTCTAAGACTTTCCAATAGGGTAGGTCCCAAAATATAGATTGCTTCTTCCACATGGGCGCGTGTCCGGCATCGTCATTCGGAACAGATAGACTGCCAGGACCTTTTCCAAAGATTACTTCTAGGTCCTTGACCATACCAAATACCTCCTCACCGGTACGGAGGACAGGCTTCCTCTGGGGTTCTGCCAGACATTTGAAATGCTTGCCTTTCTTTCTTACTGGATGCAGGTTCGGAAGAAATCGGCGATACCCTAGGTACACAACCTTCTTACATTTATCCAAATATACACTTTCAGTATCATCTAAACAGGGTGTGCATGCATTGTATCCCTTGTTTGTCTGCCCTGAAATGTTACTAAGAGCAGGCCAATCATTGATGGTTACGAAAAGCAATGCTCGTAGGTCAAATGGCCCCCCTTTGTGCTCATCCCACATACGTACACCTGGTTTGGCCCACAGCTGTAAAAGTTCTTCAACTAATGGCCTTAGGTACACATCAATGTCGTTTGGGTTGCCTCGGCCTTGGATGAGCACGGCATCATAATGAACTTCCTCTTCATACACAACCAAGGAGGAAGGTTATATATACATAGGGTCACAGGCCAGGTGTTGTGACTGCAGCTCTTCTCACCAAAAGCATTCATGCCGTCTGCATTTTAGACCAAACCTTAAGTTCCTTGCGTCACGCATGAAGTCCGGGTACTCGCCGACTTTTCTCCACTGTCCCATCAGCGGGGTGTCTCAACATCGCGTCTTTCTTACGGTCTTCCATGTGCCATCGCAACAACTTGGCATGCTCTTTATTTCTGAAGAGACGTTTTAACCGTGGTATTATAGGAGCATACCACATAACCTTGGCGGAACCTTCTTCCTAGGGGCCTCTCCTCAACATCGCCAGGATCGCCTCTCGATCTTATACCGGTGCTTGCATACCGGGCATGCATCCAAATTCTCGTACTTCTCACAGCGGTAGAGGATGCAGTCATTAATGCAGGCATGTATCTTCTGCACGTCTAATCCTAGAGGGCAGACAACCTTCTTTGCTTGGTATGTACTGTCGGGCAACTCATTATTTCTTGGAAGAAGATTCTTCATTTTTCTGACAGTGAACACACGGACAGCACATAAAACCATTGTGACCACGGTTTGCATTAGCCACAACGATGAAATTTTGGAGGCCCGTAATGTACTCGGAAGTGCGGCGGTCACCGTACATCCATTGCCGATTCATCTGCATTAATATGTAGTATATATCAAAAAATAATAGCGAGATGACCATTTATATATATAGTACATCAATGACACATGAAACTATAGTTGCCGACCTCGACCGAGACGGAAAGAGCAACAAGAAAACTTATTTTGAGCTCTCGGGCATTTCACCGAACACCTCTTGTGCATATGAAAAAAACACAAACTAGCACTCTTCACACCCTCTTGCTAGGCTCCAAAATGTGAAAGAATGGAAGAGTGGGGTGTGTGTGGGCTGGGGTGGTGTCTTATATAGCCCCCCCCCCTTTAACACCGGTTCATGCCACGAACCGGTGTTAAAGGGGGGGTGAGTACATCACTGCAGGGACCTTTAACACCGGTTCGTGGCATGAATAGGTGTTAAAGCCCTTTTTCGGGATCAACAAAAGACCTCGTTTCCACTAGTGCCCATAGGATGGTATGATGTTGTTCTTGTTTCTTATTGCTGTTTCCTTTTCATATGATGAAGTTGTTGTTATTAAATATTAATGAGTCCCTAGTCAGCCATCTCTGGTTGATCAGATGTAAGATGTAAACATTGTCCTATCGTCTGTATTGCAAAGGCAGATCTCCTGCCATATAGTTCAAAAAGAAAAATCCGCTCGCCCTGAATCAATGCACAACCATGATATCATCCTCCTCTGGCACTAGTTTCTCCTGTGTATTTTCGCTAATAGAGCATGCATGCCTCTATGTATGCACATGTGTGTTCTCAACGAATTCATGCGGCACCGAGGAATCACTTGGCGGCCAAGCAACTCGTGGTCGTTGTTCTCCTCCATGTACGGTTGCAAGCGGCAACCTGTATGTATAAGACCGTGAGAATAAATAAAAACTAAGTTTAAATTAGACTTTTTTTTTGGAGAACTAGACTAATTTTGTTAAAAAACTAGTACAACTAGCCAGTTAATTTTAACTAGAAAACGGGCGGATCGGCAGCCCTACCTCCATGGCGTGACCTCTCGCAATGCGGCAAGCGCCTTGATCGTATCCACGTTCGCCTGGAGGCACCTCCGCAGGTGCTCCGCCGCCATGACGCACGCCGCCTTCTTCCAAGGATTGCTGGCCGCATCTTGACACGCATGGAAAGCGTTGTGGGACTTGTGCTCGCAGCCGAAGAATACCTGGGAGGGGGAGAAGACGGCGTCGTCCGTGTCATGGTCGGCCCAGCCTGTGATCTCCACCACTGGACCAAACGGGCTTGCCGCCGCTTGCTCGTCCATAGCCAGCGTCCGTCCGTCCGATCAGTTTTATAGTGCCCTAAATTTCTCAGGACTCAGGAGCAGTTACTACGGATTCTGTCTAGGCTCGTAATCCGCCTGGTTCCTCTTTAAGGATAGGATCGTGGTCTCCAAACATAGCTCATACGTAAAATAAGAAACATGTACTTACAAAACCACGGCTCCAAAAAGTTTTTGGAAAAAAAAAAACACTCTACCGTACCTTTGTCTCCCGGAATTATATATCTGCAGTCCACAGTAGCCTACTCCATGCCTGAATAAGCGGCGGGCAGTGCTACGCGCCCCGTTTTTACTATATGTAGCAGAAAATGGTTTAGTTTTAAATAAACAGATAGATTGGATCTCGCTGGAGACCTCGCCGACGACCTTGTAGCAAAAACTTGTGCTAATGTAGCAGACCGGACCTCATCGGAGACTTTCGCCGGTAGACCTCGTCGGAGACCGTGTAGCAAAAACTCTACATAGTTGTTTGTCACCTCTACACAAATATATTCTTAGTTCTTCCATAAGATCATATGAATTTCCTTACTATCGTCCAATGATCATCTTGTGATTTATTCTGATATATGCTCATATCATTTAGAGCATAGGACATATCTGGATGTGTACATATCATCGTATGATTGATCAAAATATTCTTGTGATTTCACTCACCAAGTGTCAAGGCACTTGAATCTTGTTTCACTTACCAATTATTAGTACACTTGAATTTTGATTCAATTCTTTTCCATACGACAAGAAACTTTTCTCGTCGTTTCTATATTTAACTCGTTCAATATCTCATATATGTATGTTTGGCATAATCATATTAGTGTCACAGTCTATCTATATAGACATTTATGCTAAACATTCGGGTTTTGCCTAAGTCTTTTATCAAAATGAAATTCTTAACCTTTATCAATAAAAGATACATCATTTCCAATCAACAAGATGTCCTCCACATAATGTATTAGAAATATGTCTCGGCGCTCCCACTTAATTTCTTGCAAATTCAAGCACCTTTCTCGTCTCCTGATGAAAACTCCTTTAACAGTTTCAGCACGGTGAAGATTCCAACTTCGTGATGCTTACTTCAATCATTAAAGTTTGCATGCCCTTTTAGCATCCTTCGAATTTAACAAAACCCTTTGGATTGTGTCTTGTACACGTCCTAGGTAACCATTCTATTAGAAGAACTTATTTTGTTTATTCAGCTATCATATACCAAAATTATATGTAGTGGTTGCTATATTAATCCGTCCAGACTAAATATCGCTATAAAAGATCAAATCTTGTCATAGTCAACTTCTTAAACATTGTCGTAAAATACTTTATAACATATCGACTATTTCATAGATGTGAAACATCCATGTCTGTTTGTTTATATATCCAAATACGACCGATAGGTTTTTACATCTTTTCGGAGGGTCTTCCAAGTTTAAACTTGATTTCTCGTGTATGGAACTATCACGAATTTTATGGCTTCAAGCCATTTGACGGAGTCAGGGCCCATTATCTCTTCTTTGCATGTAGTCGGTTTATCATTGTCAATCAATAATGATTTACTCTCAAATATTAGTATTTGATTGTTTATCCGACCTACTTGGTCTCGGTGACCATAACCTTTGAGGCACATGATCCATGAGCATTGTGGCTGTCTCCGGAACGTTTTTCGGTGCTGCGCAACTCAGCACATATAGCTAAATTTTGTTAACCTTATCAAAGTTCTATTGTCCTCCCACTTAAATTTTGCGAAAAAATTCTTTTTCAAGAAACTTCACATTTCAAGCGACAAACCCTTTTGTCCTTGGTGTTATGGAGGAATACCAATTATTAGTCGAAATAACCTATAAAGACATGCTCATCCGACTTTAGTTGTAAACATCTTACTTATGCTTAGCATACCAAAATTTAAGAAAGGACAACTTGGGTTTTACCCCAAACCATAACTTACATGGTATCATTTCAACGGATTAAGATGGAGCTCTTTTCAGTGTAAAAGCGCTAGTCTCTAAAGCTTTAATCTTTTAAAACATAATGGCAGTTTTATAAATAACATCTTTGATCCAACCATGTCAAACAAGGTTTCATTACAAATCTCAAACACTCTATATTCCTATGGTGTTTCGGGAGATGTAAATCTAGGTGTTTTGCTGAACTTGCAACTCAAATAAATCCCTTTATGATAAAATCATAAATCATTTATTTTCTTGTTACAATTATTTTTAACTTCATCCTGAAAGTCTTTGAACGTTTTCAAATATTTCATACTTCTTTCTCATAAGTGAATATTTACTCAAATTTCCGGAGAAAGCACGTAACATGGGGACCGCGTGAAGCCCACGGAGAAAAAGGGGACCTACCAGCGGGCCGAAGAGAAGTGCGTTAAGAAAATCGACTCTCCAATGTTTGGATACAAGAAATCTCTTGCAAAGATAAGTACTCCCTCTGTTTCAAAATATAATATGCTTTGTGATTTGTCCACTATTGAGTATTGACCACTCGACAAGTAGTACTGGAAGATTATAATTAAGGGTAAATCTCGAGTGATCATGGGGACCGCGTCATCGTCTCTAAGATCCCGCTAGAGTGATCAAAACCATGTAGTTGCAACACAAACCCTTGCCAAGATAGCACTCGAAGTCCAAATTCTGCAAAAGTGACGCCTCCAGGAAGCAAACGTTGCACAACCACCATGGCCGCCTGACCATTGATCTTAGGTTTTTACACTGAAAAAAGTCCGCGCTCTCAAAACGATGCCACCAACAAGACCATTGCCAGACACAACAAATTAAGGTCAAACCTTGCATTTGCACCCTGAAATCTAGTCACGCTGCCTTCACTCATTATACGGACCATGGTTTCTTGCATGGTGTACACGGTAGAATTAGAGTTTTATTAGAATCACAGAATCAATGCATGCATGCATGCATGCAATGGTCGATAGAAAATTTCAGCATGGCCTATCCTAAAATTAAGACCTTTGTGAAATGCCAAAATCTTGTCAAAATGGAAATGAATCAACATTTTGACAAAATAATGGCAACTCATTCACACACAAACACATGAGAGAGATATCATGCATGATCCAAACACACATCCTCTCCATACATATGAGCATATATCATACACATGAACACATTCTCTCTATACACATGAGCACCTCCATCATATGAGCATATATCATCCATACACATGAACACATCCTCTCCATACACATGAGCATCGATCCTCTCCATACATATGAGCATATATCATCCATACACATGAACACATCCTCTTACATGGACAACTTACCGAGATGAGAGACCGAGAAGATGGAATGAGAGGTGAGAGACCGAGAGGATAGTGGCCTAGAAGGAGAGTTTTCCTCTATTATGTATGTAGCATCCAAGATAAGTTTTGTAGGGTTCGCAGCATAGAAAACAAAAAATTTCCTATGATGGGAACTATGTACCAAGATCTATCTACTAGATACAAACAACGGGCGGATGTATATTCGTAGAGAATATACCCTTGAATACCGACAAAGCTTAACGAGTTAAACTCGTGGTTGATGTAGACGATCTCTTGCCGATCTCAAGATCGAGAGGAAGTCATAGCGCCAAGAAAACAGCATCCGTGCTCGCACACACGCACAAGACACCGAGCAACCTCCGCCTCCTCGCCCAGCCGGCATGAGCACAATCCTTTCTTGCCGAATAGCCACCGGGAACATGTATCTCGCTAGTCCGAGACCATGGGGGATAAATTCTAGAGGGGGAGGTGTGCTTTGAGAGGACGAGAGGGGGGCCTTTTATAGGGAGAGGGGGGCACCCCAAGGGGCATGGCGCCAGCCATGGTGGCTGCCCCCACCTCTTCCACATTCATGTGGGTGGAGCTCCCACTCAAAATGAAAAGCCTTCACTCCCATAAAAGAGCCTCCACTCAAAAATCCACTCACATGCATTAAATTTCCACCAAATTTAATGCAAGCTCTCATTTAAATAAAAATCTTTTATTTATTTATTCAGAAATTTGTTAATTACTTTAATTAACAAACATTCACATAAAACCCCTTGCTAGTATTCAATTTCACATACAGAACCAGTTTCAGCAATTTCAACCGAAACAGTTTCGGTGTCTAGTGAAATAAATTCCTGCGCTTGTTATTCTTTCCGGCATGAAATTTCTGCTCCAATTGGATGTCAGTGTCCCTTAAGTGTGCCACCCTACGGTTCGCGAATAATGCGGACATGATCGAGTCCCTTCTCTGATCAATAATTAGAAGCGGGACCTAGAGATCCATATAGACTCCCGCACATTCAACGATGACTTTCTTGTCATCGTCGGAACCTTTTACGCTAGTATCTTAATTCTTTTGTTTCACGATATATTACATGTCAGATATTCGATCATCGGTATCTCTATACCTAGTTTTATCTCGTTACCGACATGCACTCTTTTCTCGTTCCTGTGATATAACATTCTAGTGATCAAATCACTTGCTTGCAAGCTAATCAATGTGATATCACCGAGAGGGTCCAGAGCATATCTATCCGTCATTGGGATGAACAAATTCCACTCTCGGTCCATGGGCCTCAACATAACACTTTAGTAGTTCTGAATCCATCTTTATAATCACCCAGTTACGGTGTGATGTTTGATGTCATCAAGAAAATCTTCCGGTGTTAGTGATTGACATGATCTCATGGTCTAAGGATTAGGATCACTTCGTAAGTTGTTATAGCAATATAAACTCAATGACTTTGCTCGTAATGCTATACTTCAGATGAATGTTCATCACATCATTACACTAATGTTGTGACCTTATTATTAACAACATCCAATGTCCATGATCAGGAAACCTTTGATCATCTTGTTAATCAACGAGCTAGTTGATAAGAGAGGCATAACTAGGAACTTCCTTATTAAACACACATGTATTAAATTTCTCGTATTAATACAATTATAGCTTGCAAAATAAACATTTATCGTAAATAAGGAATACGATAATAACCACTTTATTATTGCCTCTCGGGAATATTCCCTTCAGTCTCCCACTTGCACTAGAGACAATAATCTAGTTTGAAAACTTTGCGTATTGAACACCTATGGCTTTCTGGTGTTCCATATACGCAACTGCAAGTGGTTAACATAATCTACGGATCTGACACTTTCAGGTCCATGTGTATTTGCATGTCTTTGCACCTTCATGCATCACTCATTCTCCAATGAGATGGCATTGTATAAATTTGGTCTTTCGGTGAGACCTTTAGTTCCTTGGGGTTAAATCATGTCGATACTATTGTCATACAATATATATCTTTAGTATTAGCCCGTTGCTTGCGAACCACACCTTAGTTTGATAAAAAAAACTACTTGACACAAATTCCCTCCTTTACTGCTACTATAGCAGTCATATACTTAGCCTTATTGTTGTAGTATTCATCACAATGTTTTAACTTTGGAATACATCCAAATCCATCATGGAATATCCTTTCCATTACATTGTGCCACCCATAGTTTAAATTGAGATAAACTTAATTTGTATCTTGTGAAAAAACTAGTATCAATGTAACGCTTTACAATGAACTATTTGTAATTGTTTGTCACCTCTACACAAATATATTCTTGGTTCTTCCAAAAGATCATAGGAATATCCTCATTATCGTCCAATGATCATTTTATGATTCATTCTGGTACATGCTTATAACACTTAGAGCATAGGACATATCTGGACATGTACATATCATGGTATGATTGATCAAATCATTCTTGTGATTTCACTCGTGTCAAAGCACTTGAATCTTGTTTCACGTATCAAGTGTCGATACACTTGAATCTTGATTCAATTCTTTTCCATGCGACAAGAATCGCTTCTTGTCGTTTCTATATTGAACTCCTTCAATATCTCATATATATACGTTTGGCATAACCATATTAGCTTCATAGTCTATTCACTATAGACATTCATGCTAAATATTCAGGTTTTGCCTAAGTCTTTCATCAAAATGAAATTCTTAACCTTTGTCAATAAAAATTACATCATTTCTAATC
The DNA here is from genome assembly GCA_030063025.1 of Avena longiglumis. NCBI lineage: Eukaryota > Viridiplantae > Streptophyta > Magnoliopsida > Poales > Poaceae > Avena > Avena longiglumis. The sequence goes on along the minus strand of CP125974.1, from coordinate 87,004,916 downwards.
AACAAGATGTCCTCCACATAATGTATTAGATATATGTCTCAGCGCTTCCACTTAATTTCTTGCAAATTCAAGCATCTTCATCATCTCCTGATGAAAACTCCTTTTCATCACGGTGAAGATTCCAACTCCGCGATGCTTACTTCAACCATTGAAGTTTGCATGTCCTTTTAGCATCTTTTTAATTAACAAAACCCTTTGGATCGCGTCATGTACACGTCCTAGGTAACCATTCTATTAGAAGAACTTTTTTGTTTATTCATATATCATATACCAAATTATATGTAGTGATTTCTACTTTAATCCGTCCAGACTAAATATCGCTATGAAAGATCAAATCTTGTCATAGTCAACTCCTTGAACATTGTCATAAAATACTTTACGACATGTTGACTATTTTATAGATGTGAAATATCCATGTCTATTTCTTTATAGATCCAAATATGACCTATAGGTTTTTACACCTTTTAGCATTAGCTTTATGGACGTGATTTCTCCAACTAGAATTGTAAATCATCCATCTTATATGGAATACGGTAATTATATGAACAACCTTTGTTCTCATAATACCTAATTTAAATAACTATTATTAAAACAAATCTTGAAGGCAAGCTTTGGTGTCAACGAGAAATACAAACAATGGTTTGTTTTGTTTTTGATGAACATCATCACATATTCTCTTGCTAGTTACTTAGGCCATTGTGGTTCATGAATTGCGTTATTCCGTATGAAATTCCATACCAACCAATTCGGTATCCAATACCCAAGAACTACATTGTTTAACAAGCAAAGAATACAACCATAACATGTATATCATCTATATACCTAAATTGGATGTTTCCAATATTTTGTTTTCTGCCAAATATATTTTATAGATTCTCTTTCAGCATTTCCTTATCCTTTTAAAATAATCTATCAACATCAAAAGTGGCGCCATATACATGACACATAGTCCAAAGCGTGTATATTCAAATAATAATACCTTTGGACTTGCACTTTGAAGTAGATCACCATCATCAAAATGATCGGTATTCTTTCAAAATCCATTCTTTAGTAATCTTTTTAGTGTAGTAAACACTTTACATACATCTTCTATTCATCCTTATCATGAAAACTTTCATGATGAAGCTAATGTAGCTTATAAAGGAGAATCGTGAGTATAACATTACTTTCCAAAACCTTTTTGGATGATTAGGATGTCTAGCATCTGCAACCTTCGCAAATTCTCATCCAATATGAGAACATATATTATACTCTATCATATTGTAACCAAAACATTGTTTCAGATATCGTTATATCTGCCACACATGATGGTTTCTGAAACAATTCTTTCAGCTCCTAGATAAACTTGATATTAAAACAATCAAGAATCATGGAGGCAAACATGATACTTAAGTTACTAACACTGGAATTGTTACTCTCGATTTAATACCAATTATTAAATTTCACGGAGTAAACAGAGTTTGCTGAAAGTTTGCAATAAGACTTTAAACTTTAGATTGACACTCAACACAATACGATATCAGTTCGTAAAGTATATATCCAGAATTCTATAGTTCTATTATCTCAATTACAACTAAGCATAAGGTGGTGAATGAATTCCAATGACTACAACAAATTATGCAAATTCACTTTGATTTAATTGATGATAAATTGAGTTTTACTAATCCAAATTAGAAATAAACTCTCACTCAAAAACGACATCCCTCGTGCCTTTTTGGTGATTACATGAACCAAATCCACTACACCAAGTTCGATCACCACGTGAGTCGGTGTAGCGTCAAAGGCGAGCATCCATATGGTCATCATATCAAAACATATTACTCATGCTTAACCTTTTGATCCGTGTTCCGAGGCCATGTCTGTACATGCTAGGCTCGTCAAGTAAGAACCTTAGTATTCGCGTGTGTGAAACTGTCTTACACCCGAAATATGCTCGTGGATTCAAGTACACCCTATCATCACGTGATGTCTTGAAGCGAAGAAACATTGTCGGTGCATACTTAAGGAAGAACATATTTTTATCTTGATATCTAAATGAGGGATCATCTTATTATGCTTAATAAAACGCCAAACAAGCAATATAAGATGCAATCAAACATCACATGTTTGTAAGTGAAATGATATGGTTCCCGCATATGATCTCCATCATGTGTACCGTGGTATGATCTCTATCATACCTCTATGTGTAAGGCCAAGGTCTATGGAATCTACACGTTATGTGTGTTGTAAGAGTATCATCTCATACTTCTACTTACAACATCACCATATCATAACCCTAGCTCAGCAACAATCTAAACCAGACGCCTCTAATTTATCCATTGCAAGTTTTATGTGGCTTAGGGCTTTCGAAGATAGAACCGTTCTTACCTACGAATATGAACCACAACAAGGATAACCAAATTGTTGAAACCTCGATGCAAATTAGATATTGACTATAGTAGGAGAGACAGACACCCGCTAGTCACTTATGCAAAACTAGTTGCATGTCAAGCGTGGAACAGGTCTCATGTGCAAGGACATGTAAAGTTTGTCCGGCCCGCTTCATCCCACTATGCCACCAATATCCAAAGTACAACTAAGAAGAAATAAAATGATCATCATCGCCCACATACTCATATGTGTACTATGCGTGAAAAGCATCTACGCATAGATCTGGCTCTGATACCACTGTAGGGTTCGCAGCATAGAAAACAAAAAATTTCCTATGATGGGAACTATGTAACAAGATCTATCTACTAGATACAAACAATGGACGGATGTATATCCATAGAGAACATACCCTTGAAGACTGACAAAGCTTAACGAGTTAAACTCGTGGTAGACGTAGACGATATCTTGCCGATCTCAAGATCGAGAGGAAGTCCTAGTGCCGCAAAATAGCAGCGCATCCGTGCTCGCACACACGTACAAGACACCGAGCAACCTCCGCCTCCTCGCTCCAGCGATGCAGCGGAAGCACAACTCTTTATTACTGAATAGCCACTGTAAACATGTATCTCGCTAGTCCGAGACCATGGGGGATAAATTCTAGAGGGGGAGAGAGATCCTTCACGAGGAGGTGTGCTTTGAGAGGAGGAGAGGGGGGCTTTTATAGGGAGAGGGGGACACCCCAAGGGGCATGGCGCCGGCCATGGTGGCTACCCCCACCTCTTCCACATTCATGTGGGTGGAGCTCCCACTCAAAATGAAAAGCCCCCACTCCCATAAAAGAGCCTCTACTCAAAAATCCACTCACATGCATTAAATTTTCACCAAATTTAATGCAAGCTATCATTTAAAAACTCTTTTATTTATTTATTTAGAATTTTGTTAATTAATTTACTTAACTAATATTCACATAAAACCCCTTGATAGTATTCAATTTCACATGCAGAACCAGTTTCAGCAATTTCAACCGAAACAGTTTCGGTGTCTAGTGAAATAAATTCCTGCGCTTGTTATTCTTTCCGGCATGAAACTTTTGCTCCAATTGGATGTCAGTGTCCCTTAAGTGGGCCACCCTACGGTTCGCGAATAATGCGGACATGATCGATACCCTTCTCCGATCAATAATTAGAAGCGGGACCTGGAGATCCATACTGACTCCTACACATTCAACGATAACTTTCCTGTGATCGTCGGAACCTTTTACGCTAGTATCTTAATCCCTTTGTTTCACGATATATTACATGTCCAAGATTCGATCATCGGTATCTCCCTACCTAGTTTGATCTTGTTACCGACATGCACTATTTTGTCGTTCCCATGATATAACATTCTAGTGATCAAATCACTTCCTTGCAAGCTAATCAATGTGATATTATCGAGAGGGCCCAGAGCATATCTATCCGTCATCGGGATGAACAAATTCCACACTCGATCCATGGGCCTCAACATAACACTTTAGTAGTTTTGAAGCCATCTTTATAATCACCCAGTTACGGTGTGACGTTTGATGTCACAAGAAACTCTTCCGGTGTTAGTGGTTGACATGATCTCATGGTCTAAGTATTAGGATCACTTTGTAAGTTATTATAGCAATATAAACTCAATGACTTTGATCGTAATGCTATACTTCGGATGAATGTTCATCACATCATTACACTAATATTGTGACCTCGTTATTAACAACATCCAATGTCCATGATCAGGAAACCTTTGATCATCTTGTCAATCAACGAGCTAGTTTATAAGAAAGGCATAACTAGGAACTTCTTTTTTGTTTATTAACACACATGTATTAACGTTTCCGTATTAGTACAATTATAGCATGTAAAATAAACATTTATCATAAATAAGGAATACGATAATAACCACTTTATTATTGCCTCTCGGGCATATTCCCTTCAAGTTTTACATGCTACAAATGGTGAAATAGTGGAGAAATTGAGTTGGTAAGGAGGAGGAGGGCGACCAGATCCAATGTGTAAGAATGGGAAAGTGAAGTGAAAGGTGGTAGTGGATCACATGCCAAAAAGTAGACAACACGCACATCTGTGGCGCACATGATGGTGGTGCACCACAGACATTAATCACAGTAGTGGCGCATATGTCAAGAGTGCACCACTGTAACACCCTCAGAATCGGCCCTATGCAAGTTTTAGCAAAATTCGCCAAACCCGCATAGAAACGATTCGACGGTGCCCACCAGGCACTTTCGTGCGGGTGGAAAAACAAAGTAATAACATTACACAACAGTCCTCGATGGGACCCACAGAACAGATATATACAACAGCGACTCAAAGAGTCAAGAATACAGATATACGGTACAAAGATCCAAATCACCTTGAAAAGAGGGAACGTCCGACTACGGACAAGATGCAAATGGGGCTAAGAGCCCTGAAGAATAACCAATGGCGCCCATAACCTCCTGTGCCAAGCGGAAGGGTAACCTCGCTAACGGCGCCGATCCCAAAACCTGCTTAAACAAAAGGGTGCCGACAAAGGGCAAAGGAAAAGAGGGAGCGCCAAGATCGAGGCCAAGACACGAGGCTAGAATTGGCGGTCTCGCCTACATAGGTATGGTGGATCGAAAGGCAGCAAAGATGCACTAAACAACCTATAGAGACTCGATACAACCGCGGTTATCGAGAGGGGTGAGAATGACCTAACCGGATCCAACTCGAAGCTATCACCAAACAAACCCATCTCGGCGTTCCCTCAGAACCAAACGAGGAAGTCAACCGAGGAACTCACACACGCTTGGCGTTTACTTATTCAGTTATAGTTGCGGCACTTTACTAGTCAGGTTTAGATAATCGTCCTGATAAAATAAGCAGTGGGCACTTTTAGTTAACCATTCCGTGATAGTTGCAACAATTACTAATCAGGTACAGATAGCATGAGATAAACCCAAAACCCAGCAGTTGTTGGTACTTTTATTCAGCCATTCCATTGTAGTTGCAATAATTACTAGTCAGATACAATTGTCGCAAGCGACAACCAAACAAGCAATTGTGGGCAGTATTAATTAGCCATTCCATTATAGTGAAGCTGATTACTAGTCATTATAAGTCAAATTTATAACAAGAACTTTAGTTATAGTTGTCTATGATCGCAATCGTGCTCCAAGTCGCCCATAACCGCGACACGGCTTCTAAAAGATTTAACCGCAGGGTGCACCATAGTATCCACAGCACTTGACCCTTTTTGCCAGATCAGTTAACATACACCCATCGGTATGTCGGCGGGGCCTAGGTCACGACGTTCCCAGACCCAAAGCAAGCACTGGGGGGCCACCCCACTAAGTACACCCGCAACGAAGTCGGCCGGTCTCCGAGACGGACTCAGGGTTTATGCACAATGGTCGTGAACGAAACAGGTCCCCAATCGGGACGTCGACACCGAAAACATTCCGCTTCCAAAAAAGACATGCGTGCAAAGACTCGCACAATCGTAAATAAAGCGGTAAACATGGCATAAGTACAGGATAGTAATAAAGCCCCAAACTACTTTGTGGCCCCCAGTACAATACTTTGAAATCAGGTAATTATCAATGGGGGCCCATATCTCCCCACCTGTGGTTAGCGCTACCGATCTCTAACAGTGTCAAGAACTCGGTCCCACGGGACACAAGTGGGCGGTCGGAAACCAAATCTTACCTATCACCCACCGATGCCTCTCGCTTAATTCAATTTTAGTTGTTAAAGAAAGTAAAGTGAACAATAAGTAAACCATGATCATCTCCAACGTCAACATGCGGCAATTCTCCAACAAGGGTGGTACTAGCCGACAAGCAAAACAGTTGAGCAAGCGACTACGACACGCGGGTCCAGCTATCTACCAAACAACAGTAATAGGATGTGTCCAAGGCTGTATATGGCTGCGAGGGATAACACGGGAACGAAAACTAGAGCATCGCAACACAGATAGCAAAGATCAACAGGAGGGAAGTAAATACTATAAAAGTAAGATAGGTAGAAAGGGGAAGATGCTCGCCTGAAAACATTGCCGAAAGGTTCATCCGAAGATCGGGGCGGAGCTCACATCAACTCAACGGTCTTATCCGCGAAGAACCAAAGCACTAGAAGAAACACCGGATGCAATATTTAGTACACGGCAGAAGATCGGCATGATGCATGTATGATGCATGGCATGGCAAAGGTGCGATGCAATTAGGTCAAGATTAAGCGGAACCGGGGTCCCGACAATTAGTTAGGTGGTTCATGTTGTTAAGGACCCCCGCAAATTAAGTGTTGTTTAGCAATGCAACAGATGGAACCGGTTCGCTACACATGTTAAATAGGGCCAATATGAGACTAGATTTGCTCAAGATATGGGCCCCATATTTAATTATTAGGTGAATCGCATATGGCCCCCAAACCACAGATGCGCATGCGAGATGACAATTAAATATGCAACAATTGTTATTATGTTGTAAAAATAGGGTTCGAGGAAAAGGGGTCACACATTAGAGAGGGCTCGACGATCTTGATAGGGTTCCGAGGTTCGGGGTCGGTCTCAGGGTTCAGGTTCCGGTCTCGGGGTCCAGGGTTCGACGGGATCGGGCTCGGCGGGATCGTTCTCTTGCTCGCGGTAACGGGGCAGATCTTGAGTTCCGGGGAGAAGGACTTCGCGTTTGGTGGCGATCTTGACGGCCTTCGCACGGATCGCCTCCGGTTCGGGTCTCGGCTCCATGAAGGAGTACTTGGCCCGTCGGGCATCGGTACCGCTTGCCGCTGCCGTTCTTGTCGCTGCGACGCTTGTCGGGTCCGCGCCATCGAGACGGTCTTGGCATCCGGGCGCCGGGTCATGGCGTCTGGAGGGAGCACTTGTCGATCCGGTCGAAGGTCTTGTCGCATGTGGCCGCCGGTTCCGCTGGTAGTTCTCGCTCGAATTCCTTGGTTCCGTGGTCTTCGGGATCTTGGACGGTCATGGCGATTCCGGTAGGAGAACTTGCGGGTCCTCGTTGAGGCCTGCGGGACGGTTCTCGGTACAACACGCCACACACCCACGCATCCACGCAGGAGCACCACGCAGCGGACGGGCATTTAACTCGGCGGCGGGCCCACGCTGGAGGCGGAACACGAGGCGTGTAGGCTCGACGCTGCTCGGGTTCGCAGGGCGGCGACCGCGGAACTTCGCGGGGAGCGGCGCGTGGAGAGGTGGCCTGGGGGCATGGCGAGCGGCTCGAGGGGACCGGGGCGGGCGCGCGGTGGCCGGAGACGAGGAGGGTTGGCGATGGAGCGCTGGGGCGAGCTTTCGGGAGGGAAGGCGCTGGCCAGGGCGAGGCGGCTCGGTGGTGAGAGAGAGAGGGTCGGCCGACGACGGGCGGGCGGCTGGCGCTGGAGGACGCGAGGCGACGGCGAGGTTCGCGAGGATGCGGAGGCGCCGGGGGCGGGTGCGTAGCGAGGCGGGCGAGGATGGCTGGAGCGCGGGCCATGTGAGGCGGTGGCCGACGGGTGCGGCTCGTGGCGGAGGGGCGGTGCGCAGCGCGCTGGGCGCAGGGGAGCGGAGGCAGCGCCCGGAAGCAAGGCGCAGGGCCTGGGCGAGGCTTGGCGAGGTGGGTCGAGCGAGGGCAGCGAGCGAAGAGGGGGCGGCGCGTGAGCCGGGAGAGACGCTGGCGGTGGTGGAGCACGGCAGGCGGCGGGGTTTGGGAAGAAGGCACGCTGCCTGGCAGGCGGGGTAGGTGGTGGGCCAAGGGGCCGGGGTGACGGGGAGGGCAGGGCGGTCTTGTGTGTGTTAGTGCGTGTGGCGTGTGTGTGCCGAGAGGTGGAGAGAGAGGAGGAGTGGGGTGGATGAGGTGGCGGTACGATTGGGTGGGGGAATGGACATGGTGATGTGGCGCAGTGGATTGGCCAGGTGAGGTGGAGGGTTGGGTGGTAGGGTTTTAGGTAGGAATAGGATTAGGTGCTGCAGGTTGGACCGATTTAAAACAGGTGGTCGTCGGGTCTACTCGGCCCGCTCGCGCTTTACTAAAACAAATTGAATCTTTTATTTAATTTCATTGGGCGTTTGCAACAATGCAACAAACAAAATACTCCGGAGCCCCGGGTTTTGGCGTTTTAATAAAAGATGGGGCGTTTGGAAAACAAATCGGGGTTTGCAAAATAGTTTTTGACAAACAACATGCGACGATGACGATGCAATGCACAAATTCAACGCGATTTTCTAGTAGTGGTTTTGCGGGATGCCACAATTCGACACCACTAACAAGGGATCTCGCCCTCGAGATCCGCCTCATGGTACCGGAAGGAAGGTCGGCGTTCTGCGTCTTCTCGCTTCGTGTAGATCCTCGCGACACCACTAACAAGGTCGTTGTCCCTGTTCGTCAAGAGAGCACTCCGGATAAACAACGGGCGAAGTTAAAGGTAAGGTCACCCCTAACTTCCATGGAAGGGGTAAAATTGCATCGATCCACCATTCAATGTACATAAGCGAATGATAAGAGTAGTGGTATGGTCGCGACTCCATCCCGCACTCAAAGCATTACTACGTACACGAATAGACAGATTATGCAACCAACCCTCAAGATTCGCATCAAGATCTCGACAAGAGAGGTTCGGATCAAAGAAGTGATGCAGTCTCTGCATCGGATCTGGCGTAGAGGATATCGTCGCGTCGGAAAACGCCGGAAGGCACAAACAAGGAACAAAGAATGGTAACACCGTAGACGGATTCATCAGGCAGCTTGAACACCGGATGGTAGAACACCGTTACCAAAGGAGGAAGCGAAACCCTAAAGGTACGACGGAAACCCAACCACGAGAATTCCTGGACTCGAAGAAAAGGGACGAGAGCGGATTCAAAACACGTAGGGGTAAGAGGGGAACAGCAGAGGGGGTAAGGAGTAAAATCAGACCTAACCAGAACTATCCAACCGACTTTGCAAAATAGTTTTGGACACTCTACTTCGGCCGTCAGCTAGGTTATCCTACAGGCTGGACTTGTGGGGTATCGCAACTGCTGAGCTCTGATACCACTCTGTAACACCCTCAGAATCGGCCCTATGCAAGTTTTAGCAAAATTCGCCAAACCCGCATAGAAACGATTCGACGGTGCCCACCAGGCACTTTCGTGCGGGTGGAAAAACAAAGTAATAACATTACACAACAGTCCTCGATGGGACCCATGAGCAGATATATACAATGACTCAAAGAGTCAAGAATACGAATATCTGGTACAAAGATCCAAATCACCTTGAAAGAGGGAACGTCCGACTACGGACAAGATGCAAATGGGGCTAAGAGCCCCAAGAATAACCAATGGCGCCCATAACCACCGTGCCAAGCCGGAAGGGTAACCTCGCTAACGGCGTCGATCCCAAAACACCTTAAACAAAGGGGTGCCGACAAAGGGCAAAGGAAAAAGGGCGTCGATCGAGGCCAAGACACGGCGAGGCTAGAATTGGCGGTCCTCGCCTACATAGGTATGGTGGATGGCGGCAGCGGCATGCACTAAACAACCTATAGAGACTCGATACAATGGCGGTTATCGAGAGGTGAGAATGACCTAACCGGATCCAACGAAGCTATCACCAAACAAACCCATCTGGCGTTTCTCGTAACCAAACGAGGAAGTCAACCGAGGAACTCACGGTTGGCGTTTACTTATTCGATTATAGTTGCGGCACTTTACTAGTCGAGTTTAGATAATCGTCCGATAAAATAAGCAATGGGCACTTTTAGTTAACCATTCCGTGATAGTTGCAACAATTACTAATCAGTGCATGATAGCATGAGATAAACCCAAAACCCAGCAGTTGTTGGTACTTTTAGCCATTCCATTGTAGTTGCAATAATTACTAGTCGATACAATTGTGCATGGCGACAACCAAACAAGCAATTGTGGGCGTTAATTAGCCATTCCGTTATAGTGAGGCTGATTACTAGTCATTATAAGTCAAATTTATAACAGTAAACTTTAGTTATAGTTGTCTATGATCGAGACCTGTGCTCCAAGTCGTCCATAACCGCGGACACGGCTTCTCGAAAAGATTTAACCCTGCAGGGTGCACCATAGTATCCATGCACTTCGACCCTTTTGCGGATCGGTTAACATACACCCATCGGTATGTCGTGGGGCCTAGGTCACGGCGTTCCTGCACTCCAAAGCAAGCGGGGCCACCCACTAAGTACACCAGCAAGTCGGCCGGTCTCGAGACGGACTCGGGTTTGCATAATGGCTGTGAACGACAATGAGTCCCCAATCGGGACCGCCGACACCGAAAACATTCCGCTTCCAAAAGCGATACGGTGCAAGACTCGCACAATCGTAAATAAAGCGGTAAACATGGCATAAGTACAGGATAGTAATAAAGCCCCAAACTACTTTGTGGCCCCAGATAGTACTTTGAAATCAGGTAATTATCAATGGGGCCCATATCTCCCCACGTGGTTAGCGCGCCGATCTCGAACAGTGTCAAGAACTCGGGTCCTGGGACACAAGTGGTGATCGAAACCAAATCTTACCTATCACCCACCGATGCCTCTGCTTAATTCAATTTTAGTTGTTAAACAGAAAGTAAAGTGAACAATAAGTAAACCATGATCATCTCCAACGCCAACATGCGGCAATTCTCCAACAAGGGTGGTACTAGCCGACAAGCAAAACAGTTGAGCAAGCGACTACGACACGCGGTCCACTATCTACCAAACAACAATAATAGGATGTGTCCAAGGCTATATGGCTGAGGGATAACACGGAACGAAAACTAGAGCATCGCAACACAGATAGCAAAGATCAACAGGAGGGAAGTAAATACTATAAAAGTAAGATAGGTAGAAAGGGGAAGATGCTCGCCTGAAAACATTGCCGAAAGGTTCATCCGAAGATCGGGGCGGAGCTCACATCAACTCAACGGTCTTATCCGCGAAGAACCAAAGCACTAGAAGAAACACCGGATGCAATATTTAGTACACGGCAGAAGATCGGCATGATGCATGTATGATGCATGGCATGGCAAAGGTGCGATGCAATTAGGTCAAGATTAAGCGGAACCGGGGTCCCGACAATTAGTTAGGTGGTTCATGTTGTTAAGGACCCCCGCAAATTAAGTGTTGTTTAGCAATGCAACAGATGGAACCGGTTCGCTACACATGTTAAATAGGGCCAATATAAGGCTAGATTTGCCCGCATATGGGCCCCATATTTAATTATTAGGTGAATCGGCATACGGCCCCCAAACCACAGATGCGCATGCGAGATGACAATTAAATATGCAACAATTGTTATTATGTTGTAAAAATAGGGTTCGAGGAAAAGGGGTCACACATTAGAGAGGGCTCGACGATCTTGATAGGGTTCCGAGGTTCGGGGTCGGTCTCAGGGTTCAGGTTCCGGTCTCGGGGTCCAGGGTTCGACGGGATCGGGCTCGGCGGGATCGTTCTCTTGCTCGCGGTAACGGGGCAGATCTTGAGTTCCGGGGAGAAGGACTTCGCGTTTGGTGGCGATCTTGACGGCCTTCGGGTACGGGATCGTCTCCGGGTTCGGGGGTCTCGGCGTTCCATGAAGGAGTACTTGGCTGGCCGGGGCATCGGTACCGTCTTGGTTGCCGTCGTTCTTGTCGTTGCGACGCTCTTGTCGGGTCCGCCATCGAGACGGTCTTGGCATCCGGGCGTCGGGTCATGGCGCCTGTGAGGGAGCACTTGTCGATCCGGTCGAAGGTCTTGTCGCATGTGTGGCCGCCGTTCCGCCAAGTTCTCGCTGCTCGGAATTCCTTGGTTCCGTGGTCTTCGGGATCTTGGACGGTCATGGCGATTCGGTAGGAGAACTTGCGGTCCTGTTGGAGGCCTCGCGGGACGGTTCTGGTACAACACGCCACACACCCACGCATCCACGCAGGAGCACCACGCAGTCGGACGGGCGACGAACTCGCAGGGCGGGCCGCTGAGGCGGAACACGAGGCGGCAGGGCTCGGACGCTGCTCGGGCTCGCAGCGGGGCGACCGCGGAACTGTGAGGAGGGCGGGCGGCTCAGGGAGAGGTGGCTCGGGCATGGCGGCGGCTCGAGGGGACCGGGCGGCGCAGTGGCCGGAGACAGAAGGGTTGGCGACGGAGCGCTGGGCAGCGGCGGCTCGGGAGGAAGGCGCGCGCAGGCGAGGCGGGCTCGGGTGGTGAGGAGAGAGAGGGTCGCGTCGGCCGACGACGGCGGGCGGCGGCGGCGCTGGAAGGACGCGAGGCGACGGCGACGGCGACGGCGAGGTTCGCGAGGGGATGCGTGGAGGCGCCGGGCGGCGGGTGCGCAGCGAGGCGGGCGGGGGCGGGAGGCGCAGGTGAGCGGCTCGCGGGCGGAGGGCTAGCCAGGAGGCGGAGGAAGCGCGCCTTGGCGAAAGCACGGCATGAGGCCTGGGGCGGAGGCTTGGCGAGGTGGGGTCAGCGACAGCGAGCGGAAGAGGGAGGCGCCGGAGTGGTGGAGCACGGCAGGTGGCCAGTTCTGGGTCGGGAAGAAGGCACGGGGCTCGGCGTCAGGGTAGGTGGTGGGGCGGTGGGCGGCGGGGCAGGTGACGTGGGGAGGCGGTGGTGTCTTGTGTGTGTTAGTGCGTGTGTGGCGTGTGTGTGCTGAGAGGTGGAGAGAGAGGGAGGGGAGTGGGGCAGGATGAGGTGGCGGTGTACGATTGGGTGGGGGGAATGGACATGGTGATGTGGCGCACAGGGATTGGCCAGGGTGAGGTGGAGGGTTGGGTGTGGGTAGGGTTTTAGGTAGGAATAGGATTAGGTGGGGCTGCAGGTTGGACCGATTTAAAAACAGGGGTGGTCGTTCGGGTCTACTCGGCCCGTTCGACTGCCCCTACTAAAACAAATTGAATCTTTTATTTAATTTCATTGGGCCGTTTGCAACCCGAATGCAACAAAACAAAATACTCCGGAGCCCCGGGTTTTGGCGTTTTAATAAAAGATGGGGCGTTTGGAAAACAAATCGGGGTTTGCAAAATAGTTTTTGACAAACAACATGCGACGATGACGATGCAATGCACAAATTCAACGCGATTTTCTAGTAGTGGTTTTGCGGGATGCCACAACCACAGATGTGTTTGCCCAGTTACAGAGTAGAGTGGCCCGATATTAGGCGTAGCGCACCTGCCTCATGTACGTCATGGCTACTTGCCACACCCGTAGTGCACTTTGCCAGGGTGCGCTTATGTGGTCTGCGGCCGGCAGTGCCCTGGCCCACATGTAGTCGTGGCGCACTACCCCATATGCACCACACTTCCGATGATTAGCCATAGGGCACCTATGGGTAGTGCGACACGCCTATTTTACCCGTGGGACACCACTAGCACGTGCGCCATGGATGTGTGGATTATCTATAGCCGTTTTCTTAGTAGTGTCGCCATGCAAGGAGGATGGGGTCCCCGCCGCCACTATCCACATTAGGGAGAGAGCCCGCCACCATCGTTAGCCACATAGTCTTTGACCGGTCGCATCCTTCCGCAGTGGTGCAGTGAAAGGGATGGCGTCTAGGTTACTACTCAGCCGACCCTCCTGGGAGGGGCGCAAGTGTTTTTTCCATTCTTTATTGTTGTGAAAGTTCAAAAAATAGGACAACACATCAAATTGGCCCACCAAAACGTCCTATAGATACTTAGTCAGAGAGCTATCAATATAATCGTGATATTTTGTTGGTTCTTTGCATTCATCACTACAGGAAATTTTTACTACGCCGACGGCCGGCTATCGCGCAAGACAATGACAAATTGCCGCCAGATGTCCTCATCCAAGGCACAGCTCCGTGGCACAGCCTCCCCTCGGCATAGTGTCTTCCATGGTCCCACATGTCACCAACTCATTGCTTTCGATAACGGTCTAGCTCGAGCTACGACGACGGCCAGCCGTCAAGACAGAATGAAGTTACGCCGACGGCCAGTAAGCATAGCCTAAAATATTTTTTTATTTTATTTTTTTAATCTTTGAATCGTTTGACTCCTTAATCTCTCGCTTTAATCATTTTAACACTATTTATATTTAATAATTGATTAAATTGCAGTCTTAGTCAAAGTTCTCGTTCGGTCACCCATCCTAGCACTACTCCAGTTCTAGCACGCTTAACTTCCTTGTTCCTTCAGAATCTCTTCCCGCAAAGCAATTTACATATTGTTGTCAATACTATGATATCATTCCTATTAAGTCTTATATCATCATGTCACATGGTTTTATTTTTTAAAATTACAACCAATTATTTAAGTAAACAACAATGAATAAGTAAAAATATTATTGAATTCAAATAAAAATATAATGATTTTATTTTTTTGGATTTTTTATTTAATATGGAATAATTAATATCTTTACATCTGTAAATCGGAATTCGGCAAATAATATGTCTAAATTGATTAAAAAATGAGAGGAATCCAAATATGATATCAATATCAACTTATCACAAACTATGTTGTGATTCTTATCATAATTTCATTTGCCCGTTTAAAACGACACGCATAAAGATTCTTAGCTCGGGGCTGAGACTCGCTAAACTTGAAGTGAATCTATGTTGAAACAACATATTTTGAACCTAAAATATTTTTTTGTAAAAAATCATGAGCATTCGATCATGTACCTATAGTTCATATCTGACCCACTTCCTACCGATTCGGCAGGAATTTGTCTTTTTCACCAGGGATAGACGGAAATGTTTGAGATCCCCATGTTATGATATTATCCATGTAAGGTGGTCTAGTATTTTTGAAAAATGTAACGGTAGTATTTTGAATTAGCCATTTGGTGGTTGCTTCACAAAACCGTCCGTTTTTTGCACTCGGAAAATGGCTTTTTGGTGCGACGAAAAGGAAAACTTCCTCCTAAAACATTGTTCGCCATCCCATGATGCATTCTTATCCACAATATGGACACATTATCACAAACTATGTCTTCATTCTAGCCATAACATTGGTCATTTGACCCGAAAGCCAAGAAACCTCGAACGAGATAGGTCATTTTGTGAAGGGTTTTTTGAGACATAATCAATATACCAAGTTCGACATTTTTCCTTCTAACTATGTCACATAATATGACACCACGCGAAGGTTTCATGTTGTTTGGATCGTTTTTTGAGTTTATAATGCCCGTTTTAAACTATCGTTAAACTTTGTCGAAGGACGGGCATGAAGATTCTTAGCTCGGGGCTGAGACTCGCTAAACTTGAAGTGGATATATGATGAAACAACATATTTTGAACCTAAAAATGATTTTTGTAAAAAATCATGAGCATCTGATAATGTACATGTAGTTCATATCTGACCCACTTCCTGCCGAATACGGCAGAAATTTGTCTTTTTCACCAGGGATAAACGGAAATGTTTGAGATCCCCTGTTATGAAATTATCCACGTAAGGTGGTCTAGTATGTTTGAAAAATGTGTCGGTAGTATTTTGAATTAGCCATTTGGTGGTTGCTTCACAAAACCGTCCGTTTTTTGCACTCGGAAAATGGAAAACGGCTTTTTGGTGCGACGAAAAGGAAAACTTCCTCCTAAAACATTGTTCGTCATCCCATGATGCATACTTATGCACAATATGGACACATTATCAAAAACTATGCCTTTATTCTAGCCATAACATTGGTCATTTGACCCGAAAGCCAAGAAACCTCGAACGAGATTGGTCATTTTGTAAAGGGTTTTTTGAGACATAATCAATATACCAAGTTCGATATTTTTCCTTCTAACTATGTCACATAATATGACACCATGCAAAGGTTTCATATTGTTTGGATCATTTTTGAATTTATAATGCCCATTTTAAACTATCGTTAAACTTTCTCGAAGGGCGGGCATGAAGATTCTTAGCTCGGGGCTGAGACTTGATAAACTTGAAGTGGATCTATGATGAAACAACATATTTTGAACCTAAAAATGATTTTTATAAAAAATCATGAGCATCCGATCATGTACCTATAGTTCATATTTGACCCACTTCCTACCGATTCGGCAGGAATTTGTCTTGTTTACCAGTGATAGACGGAAATGGTTGAGATCCTCCTGTTTTGACATTATCCATGTAAGGTGGTCTAGTATTTTTGAAAAATGTGACGGTAGTATTTTGAATTAGCCATTTGGTGGTTGCTTCACAAAACCGTCCGGTTTTTGCACTCGGAAAATGGAAAACGCCTTTTTGGTGCGACAAAAAGGAAAACTCCCTCATAAAACATTGTTCGCCATCCCATGATGCATACTTATGCACAATATGGACACATTATCATAAACTATGCCTTTATTCTAGCCATAACATTGGTCATTTGACCCGAAAGCCAAGAAACCTCGAACGAGATTGGACATTTTGTGAAGGGTTTTTAAGACATAATCAATATACCAAGTTCGATATTTTTTCTTCTAACTATGTCACATAATATGACACCACGTGAAGGTTTCATGTTGTTTGGATCGTTTTTGAATTTATAATGCCCATTTTAAACTATCGTTAAACTTTGTCGAAGGGCGGGCATGAATCTTAGCTCGGGGCTGAGACTTGATAAACTTGAAATAGATCTATGATGAAACAACATATTTTGAACCTAAAAATGATTTTTGTAAAAAATCATGAGCATCCGATCATGTACATGTAGTTCATATCTAACCCACTTCCTGCCGATTCGGCAGGAATTTGTCTTGTTTACCAGTGATAGACGGAAATGTTTGACATCCCCCTGTTTTGACATTATCCATGTAAGGTGGTCTAGTATTTTTGAAAAATGTGACGGTAGTATTTTGAATTAGCTATTTGGTGGTTGCTTCACAAAACCGTCCTTTTTTGCACTCAGAAAATGGAAAACGGCTTTTTGGTGCGACGAAAAGAAAAACTTCCTCCTAAAACATTGTTCGCCATCCCATTATGCATACTTATGCACAATATGGAAACATTATCACAAACTATGCCTTCATTCTAGCCATAACATTGGTCATTTGACCCGAAAGCCAAGAAACCTCGAACGAGATTGGACATTTTGTGAAGGGTTTTTTGAGACATAATAAATATACCAAGTTCGATATTTTTCCTTCTAACTATGTCACATCATATGACACCACGCGAAGGTTTCATGTTGTTTGGATCGTTTTTGAATTTATAATGCCCATTTTAAACTATCGTTAAACTTTATCGAAGGACGGGCATGAAGATTCTTAGCTCGGGGCTGAGACTTGATAAACTTGAAGTGGATCTATGATGAAACAACATATTTTGAACCTAAAAATGATTTTTGTAAAAAATCATGAGCATCCGATCATGTACCTGTAGTTCATATCTGACCCACTTCCTCCTGATTCGGCAGGTATTTGTCTTTTTCACCGGTGATAGACGGAAATGTTTGAGATCTCCCTGTTTTGACATTATCTATGTAAGGTGGTCTAGTATTTTTGAAAAATGTGATGGTAGTATTTTGAATTAGCCATTTGGTGCTTGCTTCACAAAACCGTCCGTTTTTCGCACTCGTAAAATGGAAAACGGCTTTTTGGTGCGACGAAAAGGAAAACTTCCTCCTCAAACATTGTTCGCCATCCCATGATGCACACTTATGCGCAATATGGAAACATTATCACAAATTATGCCTTCATTCTAGCCATAACATTGGTCATTTGACCCGAAAGCCAAGAAACCTCGAACGAGATAAGTCATTTTGTGAAGGTTTTTTTGAGACATAATCAATATACCAAGTTTGATTTTTTCTTTCTAACTATGTCACATAATATGACACCAGGCGAAGGTTTCACGTTGTTTGGATCGTTTTTGAATTTAAAATGCCCGTTTTAAACTATATATAATGTTTTATATTTTACTTAATTTTTTTTATAAATATGTAATATTTGAGTGTAGATAGATAGGTCTTATTTTTCTGAAAATTTTGATATATTATTTGTATTTTTCTGAATTAGAATGATTTAGTTATGATTTTTCAAAAAATAATGAGATAAAAGGAAAAAATCTGGACGCTACGCCGTCGGCACAGACCAAACAAAAAATTTCAAAGAGCTGTGGACCGTCGGCACAGCATGTCTGCCTAACGCCGTTTCCATCGCCGTGTCTAAACTGGGGCTGCGCCGAAGGCTATACCTACGCCGAGGGCCACCGTCGGCACAGTCCTCTCTACTACGCCGACGGCCACGCTAGCCGACGGCCAGACTGGTCAGCTGGCTAGGAAAGGTAGCTACGCCGACGGCGCCGATATTTGGCCATCGGCGTAGCCGGTCGGCCGTCGGCGCCTTACTTCTTTCCTGTAGTGCATGCTGGGTCGAAGTTTTATGTTTGTACCACATAATGCAACATTGAGATCAAATAGAGGTTCCATTGAAAAAATTCTCTTCTCTGTTGAAATATATTTTAGAATTTCTCACACGTACATATGGGTGAGTATAATTTTAGGGTAAAATCTACATGCATAATTTCCGATCTTCCATAAAATATTAATTTATTTAGATATCGGTAGACAAGGTTATTAAAGTTCGTCAACGCAGAAGTTAGCTGCAACATTGTAGGGTTTAATAACACCGGAATAAAAACACGTGTTTGGAGCTGGCGATGAAACGGCCGGTAGAACAAGCGCGTGAGCTGATCGATGCAAAATCAACCGTAAACAAGGGACGATCAAATCAAAGTATATCACGCATATAAGTCAAAATTTAAAACAAAGATCCGACGTAAAAGCATGTCGAATTTTGCATAGCGCACTAAATACATAGTACTAGTAGGTAACTAGCTAGGCTTCGATCTTGGATTCATCGGTAGGATCCTGCTGCTCCTGCTGCTGCTGCTTGTCATCGGTGTCGCGGACGTAGCCCTCGTACAGGGCGGCCTTGTCCTGCAGGCACTTGCGCATCGCCGCCACCGCCTTGGTGCACTCCCCGGCGTCCGATGCCGCTGGTGGTGCCACCGGCGCCGTGTCGTCGGCGCGTTTGACACCGCAAAAGCGATCCACCTTCTTGAACTTGTCCTCGCAAAAGCTGGCGCAGAAAAATGTCTTGATGATCCCGTCGACGAGCGGGTCACCTGAAGACAATGACGACGGCGAGGACGATGGGTTGCCGATGACAGCTGGTTCAGAGGAAGAAGACGACGACGGCTTGGAAGCGTCGTCGTCGATGACCGGCTCAGAGGAAGAAGACGACGACGGCTTGGAAGCGTCGTCGATGACCGGCTCAGAGGAAGAAGACGGCGCATCTGACCGCGCGGATGCGCCGTCGACGGCAGGCTGAGAAGAAGGAGACGACGTCGGCGGTAGGTTGATGACGATCGATGACGATGCGGTACCCATGGCGACGACGCGCGATCGATGATCGAACGAGAGGAAGAGATGTCGATGTGTATGTCGCTCTGGGAGAGACTCGATGAGATCTTCGGACTTTGTCGATCTTTTATTTCCTTGGATTAATATATAGGCGTACGATCGAACCGACGTCACGTACGTATGTAGGACTGCTGCTAAACGTACGTACGTGGACAAGGAAACCAACAACTATACTCATCTCTATCCCAATGTAGTATATATGTTGGACTTGTGTGCAAAATTATTTCTGACGTTTTGGTTATAAAATTCTGACTTGTGGGCAAAGAAAGCCATCAAGCCAGCAGCGGCGGAGCTTGGCCCCGGTGATTACAGTATTAATTTTTCAGCCCTATTGGGCCTATATATACACACAACTACCCTTTGGGCCTCATCCGGTCCGCCTGATTTTCAGCCCGCTCGTTTCCCTTTCTCTATGAGCTGCTCACACACCGGCCCAAAACTAACAGTTCACAAAAAAAAAAAGCAGGCCAACCCAACATAAAGCAGGAGAAAGAAGCTGAGCAAAGATCTAAGGTTCTCTTTGAAATCACCAGAAAAAGGTCGAACTTCTGAGCTCCCTGCTCACAAGGTATCGTCGCCTCTTCTCTTTTCTTCCTCACTTTCTACTTGGCAAGTGATGCCTTCTTCTCTCACAAATCCATGGGAACACTCGTATCGCGCCATGTGCCAGGATTGGAGAGGTAGGTGGAGCAGAACCGTGACTGACATGAATATGCCCTACGGGTACCCGATGTTAGCATACCTGATCCAGCCTGACGGAAGGCCCACTTGACGACCTGCCAGGGTCCATGACACCTAAAACGGTCTAGCTGATACGAAGCCTATATGAACACGGTGTCTTAAGCGCACAAGACAAGGAAACCTCAAAACTAGAGTTTGAATACAACTTGTAACCAACTCGTATCGGTACCTGAGACCTAGCCTCTCCATATATAAAGGTTAGGAGAATCCAACGAGTAGGGTACGCAATAGATAGATCTACGATCTCCACCTCCACAATAGATAATAGATATATCCCCCTCACCTCACCGTATACACACCTCCACGCCAGATTATATCTGCGCACCCTTGTAACTTTCGGTTCCGTCGTAATCAAGAGCAAAGGTGAGTAGAGTTTTCCGGGCCCTGAACTCGGTAAATCTCGTCCCCGGTTGCTTGTCATTAACTGTTCGCGATCTCCAAAGACCTCATCTTCTCCAAAACCTAAGCTCATAACAATGGGCATTGACGAGATTAAACTTCATCAATTGGCGCCGTCTGGGAATCGGGCAGCGATTGTCATGATGACGGTCCCATCACCTGCGATCTATAAATTTATCGACTTCTGACAAGAAGATCTACTTCGGATGCTCATCATCAAACAACGTCGGATCACGTCCGATAGATCCATCTGCGCGGACGCGCTCAGCTTCGTCATCAGCGTCTCTGCCACGGCTGAATTTATCTTCACCAACATGGGCGTGTAGGCTCAACATGAGCGCCGCCCTCACGCTCGGCCGATCGGATCTACGACTTCATGACTTCAAGAAGCAATCTGGAACCGGACACGGCATGAACACCGGTAGATGCCAACTTGAAAAGTATCACATGGGAACATAGATCGGTTTGCGGTGGTCCCAATCCAATCGCGGCTGTTGATCAAAAATAAAAAAAAAGTATCAATCGAAGTAAAAGCTAAATCCAAATCAGAATACAAGGCCGTGTCGTATACTGGTCCAACACGCAAGTGTGACTTCAGGCAGAGAATTGTTTATTAAGAAATCAGATCATGTGATAGATCAAGGCCCATGGCAGGTTTGTTATCCGTTGAATAGAATTAAGGGGCGTCGAGCGACCTAGTGATGCATGTGATCAAATCAATTAAAGCTGCACGTGAAGACCAAACTATATACACCGAATGGATTTTGTGGCCGGAAGTGTAATTGTCGTATATCACCATGATCGCTGGTCGTATCGAGTCCCACGACCCATCGATTCTATTCAGGGTACATCAACACGTCCGCTTTATCGGTTCCAACATCAGCAACCCAATGGTCGCATAGGCTTCCGCGACCACAACCCGCTACATTTTCGACCGGACCCGACCGCTATGATCTTCGGCCCAATGACTGGGTTTCCCCGCTTGGCGACCGCCGCCTTCGCTCCAAAGAACCCGCCGCGGTTTTCGGCTCTGGCAATGTGTGGCCTTCAGCTGCGATGACCCGCTACGGCTTCAGATGCATTACCAGATCTTTCGGATGCAGCGACCTGACGCGATCTTCAATTGCGGCAACTGGCCAAATCAGCGACCATTACTCGGGGGATCTTTCGGCTCCAGCGACCGACGGTCTTCGGCTCCGACGATCCGTGGGCTCCTTCGACCCTGCGACCGTCTACCATCGACCGCTACAATTTTCGACTCGCGATCGTGACCCGCAGGTCGATCGCCTCGTGACCGGTCCGTGTCGACTACGTCCGCCGCGTGACCCGCTACCGCGACAACTTCGCCACGACAATCAACAAAGATAAGTTTCCCTCTACTTATAGCTGATTTCTTTTTTAACTCGCACTCGAAACACTCGGGGGCTGCGTCTTCTTTGAGTAACCTAATGTGTCATCGGCTCCACGCACTCGAGCACCTCGAACGCGATAGCCCAAGTAGCTGATTCTGTCTGATCGTCGAATCCTTGAACTCCGAGTGCCTCGGCAAGGTACTAATACTAAGGGTAATCAGGCTAATGAAAAAGCCTAGCATACAATGCAAAAGTGTCGACCCGATCATCAGAATCTTACTGTACAAGCCGAAAGCTAAATATCCTTTACAAGATACAAGTACTTCACAATTCCTTATGTTCTCTGCAGCTTATAAGGACGTCGACTACGCCGAGCTATTCTATCGGGTCCTTAAACAGGAGTCGACAAAGCAACTAGTTATGCCATAAACTCAAGGCTCAAGTCGAATCCCTACACCGTCGGAGCGTTTGTCCCTACGCCGACGGCCATCTGGCCCAGCTAACGAGCCCGCCCAGTTACACCGATGAGCCCGACCTTTAGCCTTCGGCGTAAAGAAAGGCCGCCGGCGTTTCCTGTTATTCCTGTAGTGCGATTAGTGCCGGCCTGGCGTGATGGGAATACTTAGACATTCGCAAATGAAATCCATGTCGTTTCTGCTCATCAAAGGTGCCCGACAGAGCAAGGCGGCGACCTAATTTTAGTGTCGCTATCAATTTGATCACTCGTTGAATATAGTTTTCCACACATCCAACCATAAAGGGTTGACCAGTTAGCGCGCGGCGTTGGTGTGTCGGCGGCGCCGCGCGGCGATGTTGACTCGATCCTAACAAAAACCGGCCGTTTCCAACACTAGCTAGCCCAGTCCACAGATTGATTTGATCCTAAAAAAAAGCCTGCAGCGGCGGAGCTTGACCCCAGTATTATTTTTTGCTTACATATATACACACGGGCCACTGCTACCCTATTGGGCCTCATCCGGTCTGCCTGATATTCAGCTCGCTCTTTTGTCTTTCTCTATGAGCAGCTCACACACCGGCCCAAGCGAATAGTTCAAAAAACAAAAGAGGCCAAGCGAACATAGAACAAGAGAAAGAATCGGAGCAATACAACACAATATTCTAGATATTACTTTTGAGCTTATCCCTGACTTTCTGATTGAGCCTGTTCAATCAGATATTTTGTCGTCTTTTGAATAAAAGCCGGGCGGCGAAACTTCAAAAAAAAAGTTAAAGAAAAGGTCGAAAAAAGCTCATAAGGTGTCGTCACCTCTTTTCTTCCTTACTTTCTACTTGTCAAGTGACGCCTTCTTCTCTCACAAGTCCGTGGGAAATCAACGCGACATGTGGCAGGATTAGGGACACAGCGGGACAAGTTTTTTTTTCTTTAACAGACAGCGGGACAAGTTGGCGCAGTGGTGCGGGACTATTGGAGATTGGTGTTAGAGTACGTATATACGTGTATAGGCTAGAGACAGACTAGAATTTTACATCTTGTACTCCAAGTCTTCGCCTATCCATGTGTAACTTTATATAAACCCCTATAAGAGCCATTGCAATACAACACAATATTCTAAAAATCAATATTTTCCACATGGTATCAGAGCGGTTAGCCTCACGCCGCCGATCCTAAGTTTTACCACCACTTCCGCAACGCGCCGTCCCCTGTGAGATTACTCATCGGGGGCGCGGCACCCGGTCTTAATCAAAGATTAGATCGGTTCTTTAGTTTAGATTAGATCAATTTTGAAATTCTTCAATTCATATATTAGATCCAAATTTAGTCCAATAAATCCATACTCCTCCTGGTAGATCGATTCCAAACATCCAATTTTCCATTAGATTTAGCCACCGAATAAATTCCTAGATCCCCTCGATCCTCCACCGGCGAAAAGCAGTGCAGAAGACCATCTACGAATTCCTGTGCGACGGCGGCGCACTTGAAACTGGCGGACAAGAGCTGATGCCCGTGCGACGTTACCCTGATGACAACGATCAGATCGCTGGCGCGGCTACACCAGATCCACGTCTTC
This sequence comes from Avena longiglumis, assembly GCA_030063025.1. NCBI lineage: Eukaryota > Viridiplantae > Streptophyta > Magnoliopsida > Poales > Poaceae > Avena > Avena longiglumis. The sequence goes on along the minus strand of CP125974.1, from coordinate 86,980,712 downwards.
GTGCATGCTCGTGACCTGCCCCAAGGAGATGAGCAACATACACATGCATGCATCCATCGGCCTCAACCTCAACCACGCAAGCAAACGACCGTCCTCCTCAAGGCGCATACTCCAACTTCATCAACGTTTATGTCTTCGTCGTTTCGCCCGCATCTCCCAAGCGCGCGTCAACACGCTGTCTACCTCACATACTTGTCTGCACTGTATCAAGTTAGACTACATCGATTCAAACTACAACGACCAAATCACGATATCAAGCTGTACGATTACACCAAGATATTCGCCGAGTTCTACATCGCCAACAAAAATCACGCCAAGGTCTACATCTTGTGGTCTAAACCGCCGCCGCCGCAGCCTGGCGCTCTGCTAGGGCGATCACACAATCGCCTCGCCCGCCTGGTCGAAAACCCGCCACTGCCGCCGATCCTATGCGATCCGCTGCCGCCATAAAAACCTTGCCACCGCCGCTTGCCTTGTGCCCGGGTCGCCGCCTACAAAACCCTACAACCAAAAACACGCCGCCGCCGCAGATCCCTGCCGCTGCCGCACAAAAACCCGTCGTCGCCGCCGCAGATTCCTGCTGTCGCTGCACAAAAACCTAAAACCCTATGACACAAACCGCGTAATTTTTTACGCCTCCGGCATGGCTACAATGACCACGACAACCTCGACCACGGCTACATCACGATCGGCTACCTCGACATCGACATCAAAAACAACGTCCACAACAACTCAAGAACTCCAGTCATCAGCGTCCGCGTCATCACTTGCGTCCACGCCACTCCTGCTATGACTGTGGGAGGAAATAGATGCATTAGAAGGGGACGCGCCATGATCATGTCCACGCAGGTGATTATGACAAGAAGGTGAAGACGACGGAAGCACAAGACTTCAAATCCAGTCGCAAGCGTCCGCTTCACTCCCGCTCCGATTGAGGGGATGTAAGAGTACGAATACGTGTATAGGCTAGAGAAAGACTATAACTCTACATCTTGTACTCCAGGTCTCCACCTACTCCCGTGTAACTCTATATAAACCCCCATAAGGGTCATTGCAATACAACACAATATTCTAGAAATCAATACTTTCCACAGTTGGGAGCGGGTGATGAGGTGCCATGTCGGCCGAGAAGATGGGAGGCACCTGGTACCAAGACTACACCGGTGGAGCTCATGGTGGTCGGGGGCCAACAATTGACGATCTGAGCATGGATGGACGAAGACACCACAAGACTCATGATCCTAAGTGACTAGGACTCCACGGTGTCTTCTACACGTCAGAACGATCTGTAATTTTTTATGTTTCATGCTTGTTTAGTATCCACTTTGCTATGTTTTGTCTACACTTTGAGGTATTTTTATACACTTTCTGGAACTAACCTATTGACAAGATACCATAGTGCCAGTATCCTGTTTTCTACTGTTTTTGGTTTCAGAAAGCTAAAATATGAATATTCTCGGAATTGGATGGGACAAAACCAAAGTTCATATTTTTCTCGGAACGATACACAAAATCAAAGACGAGATGGAGGAGGACACCAGGGTAGACACATCCTAGATGGGCACGGGACCACCCTAGGCCGCGCCCACAGAGGGTATGGGCCCCCTGGCCCTCCACCGACCTTGCCTCTTTCGCCTATAAGAAGCCCTCGACTCAGAAACCCTAAAGAATCTGACCAAAAAGCCACGAAAGTTCCATGGCGCCGCCACCGAAGGAAGATTTGGGGACAGAAGTCTCACATACGGCACTGCCGGGACGGAAGTGTGTAGGGGTTCGTAGCATGGAAACCAAAAAATTTCTATCGCATACAAACAAACAAGCCAAGATCTATCTACTAGATTGTAGCAACGAGTCGATGGTATAACTTACCCTCGAAGATTCCAAAGCGTTTAACGAGAGCGGATTCTCGTGGGTGATGTAGTCGTCTTTCCCGATCTCAAGATCGTAGACGATCCTTCCCGCCACGCTCCAAGAAGCGCCCCGCAATGGGTCACACGCTCGACTGACGAAGACCTTCCTCTCCTTGTTCCAGAAAATGGAGGTTGTAGCACTCTCGCGATTCCTAAAGACAACGGCGTGGTACCTAAGTAGAGGGAAATCCCGCAGGCTTCGCCTTAAGCGGTGCAGTATGGTGGAGCTTATGAGAGAGGCTATTAGTGGTCTAGTAATTAGACACACCTATTAGAAGGCTCTAAACCAATTAGAAGGCTCTAAACCGCTGCTAAAGCAATTAGAAGCTCTAAACCAAACGGCTCTAAACCGAGATCTAGAGTAGAAAGTTATGTATCTATGGAGGAGCCCCGCCTCCTTATATGGGAGGGGCCTTGGCGCTGCCAGGAGGGAGGAGTCCTCCCCAACTCAGCCTAGGATGGCGCCGCCTGGAGGAGTCCAACTCCTCCTCCGTTGGTTCCAACTCCTCTTGCTTGTTTCCCACAGTTTCTTGTTTTGGCTTTGACTTTCAAATCGACATTTGACTTTTCTGCTTTAGGATTCAATTTAATCCTTTATTTGGGACAGCAAGAACACTTAGTACATGATGCAATCATTCAATGAGCAATGACACATTCATGTACCCCCCCTGAGTGCCGGACAATCCGAACCTTCTAGAACATTCCCGATGAAAACACCTAATCATTCCCGAACTCGAAACGGGACTTTCCTTATATGAATCTTATTCTCCGGAACATTCCGGATCACCTCGTGATATCCCGGATCCCATCCGAGCTTCCGAACAACATTCGGTCTCTTTCTCATAATACCATAACTACTCAAACAACGTCGAATCCTTAAGTGTGTCTCCCTACGGTCGTGAATTATGCGACATGGTCGAGACACTTCTAACAATAACCAATAGAGGAATCTGAAATTCATATGGCTCTACATATTTCTACGATTACTTTGATCGAATGAACCACTTACATACGATACCAATTTCCCTTTGTCTCACGATATGTTACTCACCCGAGGTTATGATCGCAGATCTCTGCATACCTAGTTCAACCTCGCATCGATAAGTACTCTTTTCTCGCTCCTGATATGTGATCCCTTGTGACCAAGTCACATGCTTGCAAGCTAATTGATGACATTCCACCGAGAGGGCCTGAGTATATCTATCCGTCATGTGGATGGACAAATCCCACTCTTGATCCATGTGTTTCAACCAATACTTTCCGAACACTTAATGCCACCTTTATAGCCACCCACGGTGTGGTGTTTGATGTCATCAAAGCATCCATCCGTAAAGGTGATATGCATGATCTCATGGTCAAGGAATTAGGTTACTATGTATCGTAAAGCATATAGCAATTGAACTAATGAAATGACTTGATCTTTATGCTACGCTTATCTATAGGAGTATGTCCACCATATCATTCTCCTAACGATATGATCTTGTTGTTGATAACATCTCAATGTTCATGATAGGGAAACCACAATCATTAATCAACCAACAAGCTAGTGAAGTATAGAGGCTATACTAGGGACTTCAAATTAAGTTTACAAAACACACAAGTATCAATGTTTCCTTGTTAATACTATTATAGCATGAATGTAAACATTTATCATAAACACAAAGATATAATAATAACTACATTTATTATTGCCTCTAGGGCATATCTCCAACAGCCTCCCACTTGCACTAGAGTCATCTAATCTAGATTACATGGTAATATACGAACACCCATGGCGCTTTGGTGTTGGTCATGTTTTGCCCTCGGGAGAGGTTTAGTCAACGGATCCGCCACATTCAGATCGTGTGTACTTTGCAAATCTTTATATCCCCATCCCGGATATGTTCTCGAATAGCGTGAAAACGCAGCTTGATATGCTTCACTTCTTGTGTGACCTTGGTTCTGCGATTGGCTATGGCGCCCATGTTATCACAAGAGATAGACATTGGGTCCAGCACTTGGAACCACACCCACCAGTAATGAACTCTTTCATCCATATCGCTTCTTGTGAAGCCTCGGCAAGCCATGTATTCCGATTTAGTTGAAGATCTCGCCACAACGCTTTGCTTTGCACTCCTCCAACTAATCTGCACCATTCAAAATAAATACGATCCGGATTGTGATTTAGAATCATCCGGATCGGTGTTCCAACTAGCATCGGTGTAACCATTAACAACGAGCTCATCACCTCCATAAGAAAGAACCATATCCTTAGTTCTTCTCAAGTACTTAAGGATGTTTTTGATCATTCCAATGATCCACTCGGATCACTTTGATATCTGCTAGTTAAACTAACAAAGATATGCAATGTCGGGTCTAGTACATAGCATGGCATACATTAGAGATCCTATGGCTGAGGCATAGGAGTCTTACTCATCCTTTCTCTATCTTCGCCGATGTCGGACTTTGAGTTTTACTCAAGGTCGATTAGCAACATGGGCAAGAACCCTTTCTTGCTTTCTTCCATTCCAAATCTCTTTAGAACTTTGTCCAAATATGTACTGTGACAATGATATTTGGCATTTCGATCTATCTCTATAAATCTTTATGCCTAATATGTAAGTCGCTCGCCAAGATCCTTCATTGAAAAACTATTATTCAAATATTCCTTGACACTATTAAGAAGGTCTACATCATTCCCAATCAACAATATGTCATCCACATACAGTATTAAGAATGCTACTGAGCTCCCACTCACTTTCTTGTAAATACAAGCTTCTCCATAAGTTTGTATAAAACCAAAACTTTTGATTACTTTATCAAAACGTTGATTCCAACTTCGGATGCTTGCTTCAATCCATAGATGGACCGTTGAAGTTTGCATACCTTGTTAGCATCTATAGGATCGACAAAACCTCCGGGTTGCATCATATACAACTCTTCATCAATGTCTCCATTGAGGAATGCCGCTTTTGACATCCATCCGCCATATCTCATAATCATAATATGCAGCGATTGCTAACATAATCCTCACAGACTTTAGCTTCGCCATCGGTGAGAAAGTCTCATCGTAGTCAACTCCTTGAATTTGTCGAAACCCTTTTGCACAAGTCGAGCTTTATAGACGAACATTACCATCAAGATCTGCTTTCTTCTTGAAAATCCATTTGTTCTCGACAGCCTTCCGCCATCCTAAGTCCACCAAAGTCCATACTTGGTTTTCGTACATGGATCCAATCTCGGATTTCATGGCTTCTTGCCATTTATTGGAATCGGGCTCATCATCGCCTCATATGTCTCGGGTCATCGGTGTTGTCCACCACCATGACATTCATAACGGAATCATACCAACTGGAGTGGTACGAGTTCTCGTTGACCTCCGAGGCTCAGAGTAACTTCAACCAAGTTTCATGATCATCATCATTAGCTTCCTCCTTATTGGTGCAGCACCACAGAACTTCTTCCGTGCGCTACTCGCAATTTCGAGAGAAGGTTCAACAACCTCGTCAAGTTCTACTTTCCTTCCAAATACTTCTTTCGAGAGAAATTCTTCTAGAAAGGATCCATTCTTAGCAATGAATGTTTTGCCTTCGGATCTATGATAGAAGGTATACCCAATAGTTTCCTTCGGTATCCTATGAAGACGATTTTCCGCTTTGGGTTCAAGCTTGTCCTCAGAACTTCTTTACATAGGCTTCAGATCCCCAAACTTTAAGGAACGACAATTTAGGTTTCTTCCCAAACCATAATTCATACGGTGTCGTTTCAACGGATTTAGACGGTGCCCTATTTAAAGTGAATGCGGCTGCTTCTAATGCATAACCCCAAAATGATAGCGTAACTGTAAGTGACATCATAGAACTAACCATATCTAAGAGAGTTCGATTACGCTCGACACACCATTACTGTGGTGTTCCCGGTGTCAATTGTGAAAGTATTCGCACTTCTTTAAATGCTCGCCAAACTCAGAACTTAGATATTCACCTCCACGATCGTAACGTAGAAATTTAATCTTCTTGTTACGTTGATTCTCTACCTCACTTTGAAACTCCTTAAACTTCTCGAAAGTTTCGGACTTATGTTTCATGAAACAGATATATCCATATCTACTCAAGTCACACGTGACGGTAAGAAAACAACGATAACCATCACATGACGCTACACTCATTGGACCACACATCGGTATGTATGATTTCCAATAAGTCCGTAGCTCGCTCCATCATACCGTAAAATGGAGTCTTAGTCATTTTTCCCATCGACATGCTTCAGATCTTTCAAGTGATTCAAAATCAAGTGATTCAAGAAGTCCATCGAATGGAGTTTCTTCATACGTTTCACCCGATGTGACCAAGACGACAAAGCCACATATAGGTCTAATTATCGCTGATTTCAAACGCTTAGCCTCAATGTTGTTGATATGTGTATTTCCACCATCGAGATTCAATAAGAATAGACCATCTATCAAAGGTGCATGTGCATAAAACATATTACTCATATAAATAGAACAACCATTATTCTCGATTTAAACAAGTAACCGCCTCGCAATAAACAAGATCCCGATATAATGTTCATGCTCAACGCAGCACCAAATAACAATTATTTAAGTATAAAACTAATCCCGATGGTAGATGAAGGGGTAGCGTCAACCGCGATCACATCAACCTTTGATCCGCTTCCCACGCCGCATCGTCACCTCGCTCTTCGCTAGCTTCCGCTTATTCGCAAAGACCTTCGAGTTACAAATATGAGCAACCAACCAAAGATTAAATACCTGTGCACTACTACGAGTACTAGTGAGATACACATCAATAACATGTATATCGATATACCTTTCTTCTTGATGTTGCCGTTCTTCAAATCCGCCAAGTACTTTGGGCAATTCCGCCCAAAGGACCTTCTCCTTGCAAGAAAAGCACTCAAGATCGTGCTTAGGTCCAGCCTGGTCTTCTTCGTCGGCGTGGTAGCTTTCTTACCACCCTTCTTGAAGTGTCCTTTGCTTAGACTTGCCTTTCTTGAATTTGGTGGTCTTATTGACCAACAACACTTGGTGCTCTTTCTTGATCTCCACTGCAGATTTCAACATGGCAAAGAGTTCGCAACGCCTTGTTCATGTTCTCGCATGTTGTAGTTCAACACAAAGTTCTTGTAACTTGGTGGTAGTGATTGGAGGACACGGTAAATCCCAAAGCATTAGGAATCACTATACCCAAGCTTTGAAGTTTGTTTATGCGTGCCGGACATCTTAAGCACATGCTCACCGATTTGAGCTGCCTCTTCCATCTTGCGCTTAAAGAACTTTTCGAAGCCTCATAGCTTTCAATTGCCGCATGAGTCTCAAAAATCAATTTGAGATCCTCGACAATATCATATGGGTCCGACTCTTCAAACCTTTTCTCAAGCTCCGATTCTAAACCATACAAGATAGCACACCGAACTATGGAGTACCGATTCTTCCGAGCAAGGTAAACATTCTTTACTTCATCGGAAGCATTGGCAGTGTGGGTCACCCAATGTGCATCCAAAGACATAGGTCAAATTACCACCGTGAGGACAATCCTCAAATTGCGGAACCAATCCGAAGTTGCTTCCATTGTTTTTCAACTTTTCTTTCTCTAGGAACGCATTAAAATTGATGGTAGGGCTGCCATTGATCTACAACATATTTGCAATAGTTTAGACTAAGTTTATGACAAATTGAGTTCAAATTAATAATAAAATTAAACTAGGTGAACTCCCACCAAAACAATATCCCTCACATTGTTTTAGTGATCACATCTAACCAAATCCACCATATCAACACCGATCATCACGAGAGTTGACATAGTTTCAATGGCGAACAATCGACATGTTCATCACATCTACTATATGATTCATGCTTTACCTTTCGGTGATCCGTGTTCCGAGACCATGTCCAGACATGCTAGGCTCACAAGATCAAACCTTAGTTTCGCATGAGCAAATCTGGCTTGCTCACGTTGTATACACTTGCAGAATCTAACACACCCGATCATCACGTGGTGCTCAAACAACAAGCTTTAGCAACGGTGCTAACTAAGGGTGAACACTTTATGATTTGAAATTGATGTGCATGAGGGATCATCTTATAATGCTACCGCCCTACTAAGCAATACAAGATGCATAAAGGATTAACATCACATGCAATTCAATATATATGTGATATGATATGGCCTTTCTTCTTTGTGCCTCCGATCTCCATCTTCAAGCACTAACATGATCTCCATCATCACCGCATTGCATCAAGGTCAATGACGCTTCCATGGTTCTCGCCCACCGCTTCAACTATTACAACTACTTTGAATAGACACGCTGGTCTTAACATAAATTAAAGACAACCATTTGGCTCTCGCCGACTTACAATAAGGAACATTGCATACATCAAATATAATCACAATCATGGCCATATCACATCATCAGACACCCCGCAAAACAAAGTTAGACGCCCCTACTTTCTTTGCATATTTTACGTGGTTTGGGGCTTTCAATAAGTGTCGTTCTAACTTACGAACAAGAACCACAACATTGATACTAGCATTGTTGATCACCCGTTGTAAATTGGATCTTAACTATGCTAGGAGAAACAGCACCCGCAAAGCCACTTATGCAATACAAGTTGCATGTCAAGCGTGGAGCAAGTCTCATGAACGATGTCATGTAAGGTTAGCCCGGGCCGCTTCATCCCAACATACCGCAAGATGCAAAGTACACAAGAAGCAATCGACAATAAAAGCATCAACGCCCACAATGACCATTGTGTTCTACTCGTGCAACAGATCTACATATAGACACGGCTCTGATACCACTGTAGGGGTTCGTAGCATGGAAAACAAAAATTTTCTATCGCATACAAACAAACAAGCCAAGATCTATCTACCAGATTGTAGCAACGAGTCGATGGAATAACTTACCCTCGAAGATTCCAAAGTGTTTAACGAGAGCGATTCTCGTGGGTGATGTAGTCGCATTTTCCGATCTCAAGATCGTAGACGATCCTTCCGCGCCACGCTCCGCTAGCGCTCCGCAATGGGTCACACGTTCGACGATTTAAGACCTTCCTCTCCCTTGTTCCAAAGAAAATGGAGGTTGTAGTACTCTCCTCGTGATTCCAAAAGACAACGGCGTGGTACCTAAGTAGAGGGGAATCCCAGGCTTCGCTTAAGCGCAAGTAGTATGGTGGAGCTTATGAGAGAGGCTATTAGTGGTCTAGTAATTAGACACACCAATTAGAAGGCTCTAAACCAATTAGAAGGCTCTAAACCGCTGGCTAAAGCAATTAGAAGCTCTAAACCAAAACGGCTCTAAACGGAGATTTAGAGGTAGAAAGTTGTGTGTCTAGAGGAGCCCCGCCTCCTTTTATGGGGGAGGCGCAGTGGAGGAGTCCTCCCCAAGTCGGCCTTGGTGGCGCGGCTTGGGGAGGAGACTCCTCCCTCAAGTCGGTTTCCAACTCCTCTTTCTTGTTTCCCACAGTTTCTTGTTTTAGCCGTTTGACTTTCAAACCGGACATTTGACTTTTCTGTTTTAGGATTCAAATTAATCCTTTATTTGGGACAGCAAGAACACTTAGTACATGATACAATCATTCCAATATGTAATGACACATTCATGTACCCCTCCCCCCCCGGAGTGCCGGACAATCCGGAACCTTCTAGAACATTCCCGATGAAAACACCGGAATTATTCCCGAACTCCGAAACGGGACTTTCCTTATATGAATCTTATTCTCCGGACCATTCCGGATCACCTCGTGATATCCCGGATCCCATCCGAGACTCCGAACAACATTCGGTCTCTTTCTCATAATACCATAACTACTCAAACAACGTCGAATCCTTATGTGTCTCCTACGGTTCGTGAATTATGCGACATGGTCGAGACACTTCTAACAATAACCAATAGAGGAATCTGGAAATTCATATGGCTCCTACATATTTCTACGATTACTTTATGATCGAATGAACCACTTACATACGATACCAATTTCCCTTTGTCTCACGATATGTTACTCACCCGAGGTTATGATCGCTTGTGATTCTCTGCATACCTAGTTCAACCTCACATCGATAAGTACTCTTTCTCGCTCCGTGATATGTGATCCCTTGTGACCAAGTCACATGCTTGCAATCTAATTGGATGACATTCCACCGAGAGGGCCCAGAGTATATCTATCCGTCATGTGGATGGACAAATCCCACTCTTGATCCAGGTGTTTCATCCAATACTTTCCGAACACTTAATGCCACCTTTATAGCCACCCGCCACGGTGTGGTGTTTGATGTCATCAAAGCATCCATCCGTAAAGGTGATATGCATGATCTCATGGTCGAAGGAATTAGGTTACTATGTATCAGAAAGCATATAGCAATTGAACTAATGAAATGACTTGATCTTTATGCTACGCTTATCTATAGGAGTATGTCCACCATATCATTCTCCTAACGATATGATCTTGTTGTTGATAACATCTCAATGTTCATGATAGGGAAACCACAATCATTAATCAACCAACAAGCTAGTGAAGTATAGAGGCTATACTAGGGACTTCAAATTAAGTTTACAAAACACACAAGTATCAATGTTTCCTTGTTAATACTATTATAGCATGAATGTAAACATTTATCATAAACACAAAGATATAATAATAACTACATTTATTATTGCCTCTAGGGCATATCTCCAACAAAGTGCCCCCGGAGCCATCTCCATCGATCTCCACTACCATCTCCATGACCGTTGCTGATTCCCATGATGAGGAGGGAGTAGTTCTTCCTCGAGGCTAAGGGCTCTACTGGTATCTATGTGTTCATCTCTCTCTCTATGTGTGATCATGTTGTGGTCATGAGCATTGTAATCAAGTAGATCTACTCTGTTACTCAAGTGCTTCAATAGATCTCTGCTCCCCACGTGTGTAAGTGACAAGCAGTGCATACCGTGGCCGCACTTAGGCTAGAGGTTACATAAATACTCATCGTGCTTTAATAGATCTGTTTTTCCCCATGTGTGATAAAGGATGTAAGCGCTTTGTGTGGCACTTAAGTTAGATTATATATATATTTGTTATGAGTTATATTTAGAGTTGGATGTCTCTATGAAATTGTGGTGTTTGTTGGAACCATCTAGCGCTCAAGGTGACAGTATGGGGTTATCTAGATTGGGAAAGGCGGACTTTGAGGTGTGCTTTTGTAGGCCTACCGTGGATTAGAATGTCCAACCGGAGAGTAGTTAAGCGTAGTATCATGAAGAGAGGATATTTATATGAGAGAGTGTTCACTAGTGAAAGTATGATCCTAGGCTTTGTTTCTAAACATTGAAACACCGTTTGCATCTAGATCTACTACATGTTTGCTTGCTTTCATCCTTTTGTCTTTAGTCTTTACCTCACTGTCAAGCTATTTTCTGACACTGTTACCACTTGTATTTCACTATCTCTTCGCCGAACTAGTGCACCTATACAACTGACAAGTGTATTGGGTATGTTGGAGACACAAGAGATTCCTGTATCTTGATTGCAGGATTGCTTGAGAGGGATACCTTTGACCACTTCCTCCCTGAGTTCAATAAACCTTGGATAATCCACTTAAGGGAAACTTGCTGCTATTCTACAAACCTCTGCGCTTGGAGGCCCACCAACTGTCTACAAGAATAGAAGTGTGTAGACATCATGTCTCACCATTAATTTGATACTGATTGGCCGATGCAAGAACTACAAGTGGGATTTAGGTGAGATCCCACTTTATGACACTTAGGCTCCTGCACAACTACAGTTCCTGTCAGTGGTTTTCTGGCATGTTGGTGGAGAGCGATCGCACGATGGATTCATGGAGGGCGGGAGAGGTAGACATGAGGGTAGGAGACTAGGGCCAGCGACACGGTGGTGGAGGGCGGTGGGCTGGACCGCTAGGGGGTAAGTAGGGCCCCAAAGACATATTACAGAAAACCACGACCAACTTTGTGCTCCAACGACCGTTTTTGATCTGACGCAGTCCAATAGCGTAGAATGGGGCAGTTGCCACGGCTCGCGAGGCTGCCCTTCTTTGAATGAGTAGTATCACTAGATGAGCAAAACAGCGGCAACATTGAAGAATGTCAGGTTGCGCGCAGAAACATGCAGCCCAACTTCGGCTACGTGGGCCAGAAGTGGGACGAGCGGCTACCACACTTGCAACAAAAAAAACTAAATTGTAACCCCACTTGCTACTGAAAAATCCCAGTTACAACAACTGTATTTGCAACGAAAAATCTCAATTCCAACACCATTTGCAACTTACACGATGCACCAATCTCGATGGAAATCCAACGTATTTAGAGTGGAACGAGCTCTAACTTAGTTCTGGATCGACTAGGAATTAGCAAAACCTTTTAAAATAATACGGAACCTTTTCTTGGAATCTAAAAATAAAGAAAATGACAAGCTCGTATCCAAACAAACCCAGACGAAGAGTGCCGGCCTGGCGTCATGGGAAAACTTAGACATTGGCAAATGAAATCCATGTCTTTCGGTGGGGGCGTATCTAAGTGCCCGACAGAGCAAGGCGACGACCTAATTTTAGTGTCGCTATCGATTTGATCACTGGTTGAACATAGTAGTTTTCTACACATCCATCCAGAAAGCGTTGACCATTAATGGGCGGCGTTGGTGTGTCGGCGCCGCGCGACGATGTTGACTCGATCCTAACTAAAACACTAGCCCAGTCCACGGATTGATTGATCTTAATCTCACTAAGCCATGGTTGAATAATTATGCTGGATGGAGATCATGGAGTTAGCCATATGACCTAGCTAGCTATATATGCTAAGGCCTAATATAACGCTGAAATTAATTAACTTTCTACAAGTATATATAGTTTCAGTCGTTCTCTTGCAGTTACCGCCATGACCTAGCTAGCTCATCAGATGCATCGATGGATCCATCGTCGACAAGTCAACAGCGTGGAAGATATTGGTGAATGTGCGTGCCGACGTGGTACCCAAACAATAATATTTTCTTATGGACCAGTTCTGCACGATCTAGAGGTTGACAGGATCAAGTGCTGCCACGCACACAGTCTCCATCCATTAAAACACAAGCGACTTGCATATCTGCACCTCGTCAATCCTGGCTGCGCAATTTGGCAACTACTTTCTCCGTCTTAAAATATAAGAGGTTTTAGTTTTGTCAAGCAAATATATCTAAACTTATTTTAGTATATAGGTTCTCTTAATTTTAAAATAAATCTATAAACTAAAATAAATCTATAAATTAAAATAAGAACATGTATTTAGACTTATTTTAGTATATATGTTTACTCAATTTTAGAATGAATCTACACACTAAAATAAGTTTAGATTCATTTTTTCATAAACCTAAAACATCTTATATTTTGCAACGGAACGAGTAGCAGCATGGAGCCATGGACCAAGCACATGTCTTTTTTGAACGGAACAGGGATCTGGAAGGATCCCGAGCTGCAACTCATATATTAGTCGGTGAGAATAATTATAGACAGGACACTGAAACAAAATAAAAATTACAACATCGTCCTGGCTTTTTGCACAAAGGACCCGGAAAAGAGAGAGGACCAAGCACATGTCGGTCCGTCGCCTCACTCTATAAGAATCTCGCGCCCATGCATGCAACCAAATAGCTAGCTACACATCCATCTGAGCCCACGATGGCGTCCTACTCGCCGCTCATCCTCCTCCTCCTTCCACTCCTGCTGGTCATGGCGGCGCGGCGGTGCGCCGCCGTGGACCCGATCGCCACGGACTGCTCCAAGAACGGCACAAGCGCGCAGACGCAGGCCAGCATCGACGCGGTCCTGTCCTCGCTCGTCCCGCGCGCCTCCGCCGCCTACTACGCCACGGCCACCGCCGGCAAGTCCCCCTCCACAATCTACGGCCTGGCGCAGTGCCGCGGGGACGTGCCGAAGCAGGACTGCGCGCTCTGCATCGCCGCCGCGGAGCAGGAGCTGGCCTCCTCCTGCCGCGGCAGCGCCGACGGGCGGGTCTTCTACGACTACTGCCTCCTCCGCTACTCCGACGCCAACTTCCTCGGCCTGCCCGACACCGGCTACACGCTCATCCTCCTCAACACGCAGAACGCCACCGGCGTCGACCTCGCCGCCTTCGACAAGGCGCAGACCAAGCTCATGTCCCGCGTCGCCGCCGAGGCCGGCCAGGCCGTGAGCAAGGGGCTGGCGACGGACACGACGAAGCTTGGAGGAGGCGGTGGTGGAGCTGCCGCCAAGACGACCATCTACGGGCTCGGCTGGTGCACCAGGGACATCACGGCGGCGGACTGCGGGCTGTGCGTGGCGCAGGCGGTGGCCGAGTTCCCAAACTACTGCCGGTACCGCCGCGGCTGCCGCGTCATCTACAGCAGCTGCATCGCGCGCTACGAGGTCTACCCGTTCTTCTTCCCCATCGACGGCGGCAGCCAGGCGCCCGACCAGGACCAGGCCGGACACCTCGACAAGATCATCTTGAATCATCCGTAATGGGTGTCTGTTTGTATGTACGTGGTGGTGGTGGATCCATTTGTTAGTGCGTGGCTAGCTTGTAGCTAGCTCAGAATCTAAATAATTTCAGCAGCCACATGCATGTTTCGATTTACGTGTAATAAAAAAAACATCCATGAGAACGTCTACGTCTCAGACGTATTTCTCGGTCAGATGACGTGGCTGGCTCAATCGAATAAAAACATGCATGATTTATAAACAAAAATTGCAACCAGATGGCTGAATCGAATGTTGGAACCAAAATCCAAGGTGAACAAACTGACTGAGAAATAACTACTCAGACGTCTGAGAAATAGCAAAATCCTTTAAAAAGGACTACGTGTCAAGGCGACTAAAAATAAATATTTATAAAAAAATCTTCTATCGAGCCCAACGTCATACTCCAGATCTGAATCTTTTGCCATCTCAGCTAGCTTAGGCTATGCGTGAGTGTGCATGTGGGTATCTCTGTGGTAGCGGCCGTAGCCATCGATAACAAAGTCACCTACATACATTGACTTGGTCAATCGCTGTGGATTTTCTGCACGTGCTAATATATGTGACTATGTCAGTTATACTTTCTCCGTTTTAAAATATAAGATATTTTAGTTTTATGAATAAAATGTATCTATACTTCTTTTAGTGTATAGGTTCACTCAAATTTGGAACGAACCTATTAATAAAAACGGTCTAGATATATTTTATTCACAAAGCTAAAATTACTCTATAGATTAATCCTGAGAGAAACGGAGCATTCCGAGGCTATTTGGGTGCTCGTCCTGTAGTATGGTTTTTTTTTAGAAAAAAAAGGATCGTTGACACATCCAACTTATTCTTTCTCCACTAGGCCTCGCTACGGCGGTGTTTAGAGAGAACAAGGGTTCGGCCCCGTCACCGTCCTCGTCCCAACCCCCGCTCTCCTCCAGCTGCTTAACCCGGCGCTTACCCTGCCGCCGCCCTGGCCCAACCCCCGCCCTCCTCTAGCTGCTTAACCCGGCGCCTACCCCGCTGCCACCGCTCTCCTCGGATCAAGTCGCGGACCGCCTCTCCACACGCAGCGGCCTCCGAAGCCCGGCGCGGACGGCCGAACCCGTCTCTCCACCGGTAGCGGCGACCGACAACCGACACGAACGACTGAGTCCGCCTCTCCATCCGCAGCGGCGACCGGTGACGACCGAGCCCACCTCTCCACGCGCAGCGGCGTCGACTTCAAAGCACACCTCTCCAGGTGCAGCGCCGACAATCGAGCCCACCTCTCCGCGCTCAGCGGCGACAGCACCGACAACCGAGCCATCCTCACCACGTGCAGCAAGTGACCGCCACCGATCTACGTCCCCTCGATCGAGTCCACCGCACGACGTCCTCCTTGCTGCCAACGGTATAAATTGAACTCCTTGCAACTTTGTAACCTCAATTTGTTCCAATTTTGGTTTTAATTATTTGCAAGTTCATGGACAGAAAGTGTTCTTTGGAGAGGTCAAGTGTTCTTGTGCCGATAATTTAATATATGTGATATCAATTGTTCTTTCCATATATCTTATTGTTCATAATTTAATTATATCTGATACGTTAAGCCTTAGTATTCATCGTGTTCATCATGTTCAGCAAATTTTTTGCAACCATTTTGCAGTTCAGCATTGTTAATGATGTGACATGTATTACCGTGAAAGCTGATTGATATACAAAGTTTTGCGTCTATTTCTTGGCAGGGGGTTTATTGCCTCGTATTTGAATGAAGAAATGACCTAACAGTTGTGACCTCATCCCCAACTATCCAATCCATGCCTCACTTGCACATGAACCCACTGCCAGTACGATGATTCAGGCCGCCATGACGGTGGCCGTCTTGATGAGGAGGCGCGGTGAAGTCGGTACAAATGAGTTGTGTGCTTGAGATTGACTGGCTTAGAGCCGAGAACAATGATTTGAGGATGCCTCTCTGAACCTAAACCTACTGGGAGCACGGGGATTCGGACTGCGCTGCCTGTGTGTTCCTCCTCGTGGGAGAGCTGCCACCTCCACCATCGGGGTTTCCATCCGTCGAACCGCCATAGAGCTGCCCGGTGCGCAGTCTTCCAAGTTTTGAAGAGGCAACCACTTCATTCCATTAGCCATCGACGCATCAGAGTGCAGCCTCCGTCTGGCTGATGGGTCTAGACTTCCAGTTCCTCGACCCGCGTCTCCTGCGACCAGGCCGCTGCCACTTTGTCGTGGGCTCTGCCTCCACCACCGAATCTTTTTTGTGGTTATGAATGCTGGGAGCTAAACCTATATGGTGTTGTGGCCGATATACTAGGAAGATTTCACAAAATTAAAGCTAATTGTGTTCGTTCTATCACTTAACAGTATGAAGTAGTCCACATAGACTCAATGGTTGCAATGGTTAATTCAGATTATGCACTATAAGATCCATATGTTGTAGTGTTCCAATTACTTCTAATTACTTCTATGATTCTGCCAGTAACATACTATTGTATCCTTCAAACCTTCGCCCCTAGATGTAGCATGTATTATTTCTTCATCAAAAAGTAAAAAATGTATTTTTGATTGCTACAACCTACAAGTAAAGCAAGCAATGTCTTTGTAATGCGAGTAGAAAAGATGATGAGTTTCTCTACCAAGAGGACAAATAAGCTTGCCCAAGTAGTAAGAATTTTAAAATTAATTTGTTTAGGTACCGTGCCATCCAAACAAGAATTTAGAAATTTTTAGTTATTGCATTATTATCATGAGCTAGAGTTGTTTGCCCTCCCCCTTCATTTCTTCTGGCAGTGTTCAAAAATTATATATCTTCTCGCAGCGGCGAGTATGGATTGTAATCGTGCTTGGCTCTAGATAATTGTCTCAAACGCCAAGGAGTAGGTAAGCCTCCCTAATTTTATTATCTAATATCGTTACATCTTCTATTTTCTTTCTTGAAGTTCTAGGGCATTTTTTCCTAATTGGTTTAGTTTACTATGAAGTCAAAAGACTGAGGTTTTTTTTAATCGACTCTTGTCACATATATGAAATCCCTCACTGTCATAAGGTGTGTCCCATGTAACCAGACTGTTTATCTCAATTATTGTATTTTCTTATTAGATATAAGTTAGAGTTTTCCTTACATTTTATGTTGTCCATTTTAAGTAAGCTAGGTAGATCACTGGTGTTAAGTAACAATTTTAATGTTCTCTTAATTTTCATGTGAAATTGTGTTTGGAGATCTACGAGTGCTTTTGGTAAATAAATTCATCTATAGTGTAGTAAATAAATAATTGTTCTACATGGATTTTCCCATGAATTTATGTGTTCTACAATAGTAACTTATTTTTATAACCTACTGATTGAATTGATGTGTTCTGCAATACTCACTCTGTCACAAATTACTCTGCATTTTAGGTTTAGTTAAAGTCAAACTTCATAATCTTTGACTATATATTAGAAAAAATATCAATATCTAAAATATGTAATAAATATACTTAGACTCACCATAAAACATACTTTTATATTATATGCGATTGATATTATAAATGTTTATATTTTGTTAAATATGCTTGGTCAAGTTTTAACATGTTTAACTTTGACCAAACCTAGAATGCAAAGTAATTTGGGACGGAGGGAGTAGAAACATACTTTTTATAGTCCACTCCGAACTTATTTACATTTTTGCTACAAAGGAAATACGTCTATTGAACTAAAATTTTGGCATTTTGCTGTAACACAGATATATTACATTGCAAAGCTCTCCATGTACATACACATGGTCTTTCTTAAGCCAATTGGTTCAATTTGTAATTGTATCATAACTGTAGAGACGAAAATCAGAAAGTTGATTCCTTCTGGATTACGGAGGTTTGGACATAAAAGCTACTCATGCCTTTGTTTTCGTACCTCTTTCATCATTTTGGTGCTTTCTTTTATTCTGTTTGTAGTACAACTTCCAAATAGTAAAAAGTTTGAGGCCTACGGATACAGATTTATCATGCACTGAGCCATCGATACTGAAAATATACTAATTAAACTAGATATTGAAACATACCTATATTTGCTAGAATAGAGGGACAAATTATATCGCAACCCTCTTTTCAAGATCAGTGTCATCGTACATTAAGCTTCCCGAATATCTACTTATTACATTATTAGTTGGATAGCATGCATGTTAAGGGCTTGTTTGATTCATAGGAATTGTATAGGAATTATGTAGGATTTGAATCCTATGGGAATTTTTCCTATGTTATTGTTTGATTCATAGGAACATATCCTATAGGAATTAATCCTATAGGAATCTTGTAGTGCAATTTCTATAGGAAATAAACATTAGATCATAGCTCATGGAAAAATTCCTTTGCTACATCAAACAAAATTCCTATTCTCATAGGATTCAAGTTGGCATGACATCTCAATCCTATGTCTTTCCCATTCCTATACTTGTCCTATCCTATGAATCAAACAAGCCCTAAACGGATTTGTTAACCTAAATTTCGAACCATTCATACTAATAGCATATTCTATAAGTACTCCTTTTTTGGGTATCTGATACTAATTTAAAGGGTGATTTTATAGTAAGCCTCCCAAAGATGTATGTAGACTGTGTCTGAACATAGATCTCAAACTGCTTTCCTAACATAAATATCGGATAGCTCATATGAGCATAATTATATAATTGCTCCATTTCTTTTTATTTTGGCCTCTCATACTAATTTCGGGTACAAGTTTGAGACTGCTGTCAAGATAGTTAAGACTTTGCATCCATGTTGGGAACAATTACTTGGTGGAAACATTTGGATTGGATGAATCTAATTTCATAATATACTAAACTACTCTTCGACAGATGTTCGCATTTATCATGAAACTATTAGCTCATATGAGTTGATCCATTATTGCACAGTCTTCTAAAACACTATGACATAAAATTCTTATTTTATAGGTGGTATATTGTTGTGGGTAAATATACTTTTTAAATTGTTGGTTAGAATAATTTATATGGCCAGAAATACTACTGCTACAAAACTGGGACACTGTATAAACCATGACGTCTACCTACAATTACATATGTTCAACATGATTTTATCCGACCGCGTCAGAATGAAAGGCCCATGGATGTACCACACTAGCCATGCCATGCAACAATGACAAGCCGACGGCGCGGCGAAGCGCGCATGCCCGTCTAGTATCTTATATTTTGGAATTGAGAGAGTACTTAGCTAGGGTGTCTAGAAAATAAGTGTTGGCTTACTATTTCTTCAAGGGACTATTGAGGTCTTATGCTGGCCCGAACCAACTTTATTAAACCAATTGGATAGATAGGACAAACATCCAAAGAACAAAAACAAAATCTTTCAACACTCCAAGAGGTAAAACAACATAGAGCACTAGTCCCTTGGGGTATATGCAAAGGTATTATATTACCAATATCACCTATGATAATTGGTGATTTCGAAGAGAGAGGAACTGGAAAAAAAAATTGTTTTTCCTTAGATAAGAGATGATCTCTGCATTAAATCAGACAAGACAATTTCACTCTTGTACAAGATGCCTCTCTTACTCACATGTTTTCCTGTTCAATTTTTGGGCATAACCCTATAATTTTAGGAGCACACAAGCAATAATTCCTAGAGATAACTTAAAAGATGATCAATTGTATGCTATACTTTTTCGTCTTACCTAAGTGACGTGGAACAAATAAGAAAGACAATCTTATCAACCACTGTACATGTCTTAAGGAGAGCTACCGTGGCATAGAATAGCACATAACTTCATAAGAACACCTACAAAGTAGTATATTGGGTTCGCTCCATCTCATTGCAGAATATGCACTATTGAACAAAGAATCCAGAAGGATGGAGATGATCATTGTCATCTGAATTTTGTTGTCGACAGAGGAGCCCATAGGTCTTTGACAAAATTTGAGGAGTCAGGACGGAGATGATCATTGTCATCTAAATTGTCTTGTCGTCGACAGAGAAGCCCATAGGCCCTTGTTGATAAAATTTGAGGAGTCATGGCTAACCCTATAGCTAAGCGCAACTAGAAGAAACTGAAACATATATTTGGATCCTCCTCCCTGATGCCCACGTGTTGGAGTGCTCTCTTTCCACCTCGTTGGCCGGAGTGACGGTCGGGCCTAGATAGCCCACTAGGATCAGTCAAACTAACTAACAGGCCCATTTGAGCATTATTTCCATTCGAGATCATTCATTTCTTTGTTTAATTATTTGGATTTGAATTTTATTGTAATTTGGATTATTGTTGTATTCTATTATATTTAAACATTAATAAATTTGATTAGTTCTATTGTTCATATTTGTATCTTCTGGTCTCAAATCAGAAATCCGAGATACCGTAAAGCCTATTTTGCGCCATCGCGTGACGAGGTATGGAACAAATCCCGCAAACTTATACCGCAAAATCAAATATGCGGGATTTGGTATCGTAAACGTTTTCAATCGGAAAAATCGTTCTCGATTTATGTTATATGCAATTTACGGTACCGTGATCTACAATATCCGCTAGGGTTGCTCTCGTGTGTGCGTGTCACAGTTGGCTTACTATGGTGAGTAAAATTTTCTGAGTTAGTATAGGGCCAGGGGTGGCTTCCTCTTACGTCCAGAACTTTGCAAAAATGAATTGAACCCTGTTTGGAAAAAGTGACTGAATCGAAGAAACATCTGGCATTTCAGAAAATATCGCAGAAACCTTCGCTCAAAATAAAAACAAAATGGCATGGGCCAGATTCGATTTGTAAGGAAACAGGCTCAGGGCCTAGTTAGTATTTGGATCTAGCGATGTACTAAATGGGCTGGAAATAAAACATATGCTCCTGGCTCCCGACTCCGCCGCGTCGCGTCCTGAAGAAGGAACTGCGCCGCCTTCGCCTCCCCGATCCTCCTTTCTCGTGGCGGCGCGGCCAGGTTTGTATCTCTAGCATTCGATTTTAGTTGATTTGGATTTTTGTCAAAATTTGAATGAACCCATATAGTACTAAATAATGATTAAATCTAGACAAATTTGAGTCAACTAATATGGATCAGAGGAAGAAGTAGATCATGAGACTATGGATCTGTGGACTCCTTGATGCGAGATTGAGAACTTAGTTCCGCTATATCGTTTATTTGCTTAGTTTCTTCCATGTCTATGCACTGCGACCACATCGCATCTCATTGTTAGTGTGTTCCCTTGAATGCTTCTGAATGAAGGCAGGGTATTCGGTCAAATGCGACCGTGTACATGTTCAATAAAATATGATCCGCTAGGTTTTTTGGGCACAATCATGCTGAATACATGCTCTATTTTCGTCTATTGCATAGATGCTAAGATGCACACATATTTTGTTTGTTTAGTGCTACTCTAGAATAAGAATTACTTCTGTATAGATATACTTCCTCTAGATCAACCAGTCCAGTAGCGCTGAAATCGAAACCATAGTTAATATGAATACACAAAGTAGATATGCTTAACTTAATTTGTACCCAAAGAAAGACTTTTATCCCATGAGAAAATTCTTGCAACAGAATCTCACCTAACCAAATGCGCAACTTTAACCATTCGTCCAGTTCAGATCTTGCAATAATAGAGGGCACAACAAAATCATGAGGTTAATAAAGACATCACATGCATGACAAGTGAATAATCCAGACAGGCTTTAATATAGCCAAAAAGAATGTCAAGCTAAGAGCATCTCTACGAGATACCGCAAAACTCGGTAAAAAAGATCCCACATATTTAGACTACAAAACGAAATATTCCAAAAATATTTTATCATCTTTTTCGCAGATTTATCTTCCTCGTGAACGTGTAGATCCCTGGTGCACGTTCCATGCCCGGCCCCCAACCCTTCCCAGCCCCATCACTGAATAGCCCTTGCGTGCGCGCGTGTGCGTGCGGCCGGCGAGCTGCCAGCTGATGCATGTGGCCTTAGATGCTAGCTGATGCGTGCGGTGCATGCGACCCTTGCTGCGTGCATGCGGCCGGTTGATGCGTGTATGCGGCCAGCCGACATCTAACTGCTTCTCGGGCTTCAACAATGACGGCCAAAAGAATCAATAATTTACGGTTTAAAAATTAATAATAGATATATGGAATCCGATCTCCTCATCAGTAATTGTAGATTGGAGCAGGAAATCGAGCCACCTCGTCGGAATCGACCTTGGAGGGCGCGGCGCCACCGGTGCCGGATCAGTTGGCGGTGTTTTTTTCGTTGAAGGGAAGCGCCGACCGCTTTACAGTTCACTGCAAAAGCAGCCTCCAAAACTGATATGGGGGAGCTACAATTTTTATGGTTTTGACCACTTTTACGGGATCTGTTCGGGCCGGTTTTTGGCCTTTTTAGACCAATAATGTAAATTTGCGGGTTTGACAGGATATGTCGGCTAGAGATGCACTAATGCTATTATTTTTGGTACCACTTCTCACTTCCTGTTGGTAGTAAAAACTCAAATAATATCAAGTGAGTACGTGTTGAACTACTTTGTAGTTTCTCTTTACACTTTATAGTCTTCTTTTGGTCTCATTTCTGCAGGACTCATATAATCGAAGTAAAGGGGCACCTACCATGCATATGCAATAATATATGAGCAACAAATCATGGAACCAATTTACCCATACAGATTTTATATAAACACATCAAAATCATTAAGGATCACTTTAGTAAAATCTAATCGAACGATAATAACAAGACACGGCCAAAAAACAGCAACCACTCGACTTATTCATTCCAGACATGTGTCCCTAATCAATTTGGTTTATCTTGTTAACTTGATCTGGTGAGAAGCAATTATTCATCACCTCCGCCCTAGGGGTCTAGGGTGTACTATGATAGTTGAAAATGTATTTCACCGATGAATCTTGAGCATTAGTTGAACAACATTTTGCTTGTCCGCCGGCTTCTGGGTATCCCTAGTAGGAAATACTACATTTTTATCGCCTCACGGATATAATAATCATTATCAATTTGTTCGTGCACACCTTGAGCATGAAAAGTTAGTAAATCTAGTCATCGAGAATGGTGAAATACTAATAAAAAGCTCTACTTAGCTTCAAGCATGTTAAATTGATGACATTCTAAGCACCAATAAACCGTTATAGAGGATGCCACCATACTTAGAAGACTTCTTTTCTATCAAATCTTTGGTAAATAAAAAATGTGAAATGGATTTAGTATACTAATTTTCATAGTTCAGGCTTACTTGATTATACCGGAGAGATGAACCATGAAATCATGTACACCTTGCCAGATCATATTAGTAGCGCAAACAAGCTCCTATAGTAGCTCAAACTAACCTATCAGTTATCTTCTAATATCTCACCCCCATAATATGTATAGTCCATATGCAACCGTGCATTTGTATGCCTTGAGAAGAAGCTTTTGTGTATTCCAAAAAATCTTATTGGAATTGATGCATTGTAGAGACCACATCAATTTATATACCAATGGGGGTTGGTGTTCATGTTTTTGTTATGAAACATTAATGGCCATGCATGGTGCAGCCATTTGTACACGCATAATGGCTCGTCTCTACATGTTCATGCATGAGCATCATATTCCTATAGCAATTTTAGTTGACCCCCAGTAAGGACTCCTATGGCAATTTTAATAGACCGCAAGTAAGTACTCCCTCTGTTTCACAATATAAGTAGTTTAGTTTATTTATATTTCAAAGTAACTTTAAATACTTTTAATTCTATTGCTTCAAATGAAATGAATTATGAAATCATAGTTCATAGAAAATCAAGTAGCATCAATTAATATTGTTCTTGTTGGCAATTTGTCTTATATTAATGGTCAATCCTGACAGTATTGAACTGACTAAGGCTAGGAGTGATGTACACCATTGGTCCATATCATAGTACACCAACCACTCTGTTGATCATCACATGAATGAGATCCTACTTGAGACGAGTGTATATGGTACGAACAGACCCATGACCATGATGCCAAGAAAAGAAGTCAAGGATAACCTAGGAACCACGACGCGGAAGCAAGAAGCATGGAAGAGAAGGGGGAAGAAGACTTACGACGACATGCCTGGCACCGCCAGATCCACCGCCGAACCAACTTGGCTCTAGGCCCGGCCTACCGAACCATCCGGCGCCCCGCTAAACGACGCTTCAGTATACCAAAATGGCGTCCACTGACCAATCCCGCCCTAGGCCCGACGTTGCTAAAATGGACAGTCTGTCCACTGTTTCGGGTTTGAAGCCCTAGAATATTTCCCCTACCCCTTCGCCCCTAGTACTATAGATAGCCCCTTGTGGCTCAGATCTAGGCAGAGATTATATGAATTGAGTTGAGACTCTTAGCATGTGCCACACACCTTGGATGGGAACCCCCTCTCTACATTGAATCTCAGAGTTGTATCAAGGGCCACCTCAAGCGCTTGGTCTCTCCTCAAGGATTTTAGTAGTGATAGGTCTCTTCCTCTGGGATTCTACTTGGTTTCTATTCTCTCATTGTTTGGGATTATATTGATTGCTTGCCAATCTCTCCTCGGGTGATTCTATTGCAAGTTCTCTCGCCTAGGGAGCAAATCAGATCACTTTGAGTATTTTGCATATGTTTGTATCTTCATCTTGCATTTGAGTTGAGTTCATCGTGTTTTCCCCTCACTCCTCGTCTCAAATCCGTGAAGATCGGGCCACCCAAGGGTAAATCTACCAAGGGACCCATATCATTTGGTATCAGTAGCTTTTGGTTGCCACGGATTTGACTTTATTCATTGATTTCCACCATAAATTTGAAAATATCAAAACTATTGCCCCAAAATTCTTTTGGATTGATCTCTCATTTTGGTGAGTTTTTAGTGGATTTGGTCCACGGATTTGGTGCTTTAGGTGATGATCTTTGTTTTTATCGTCCCCTAACCCCAATGTGACCAATTTCCCTTCGAATCGATGGAACAAAATTTTGGAATTCTTCACGAACTCAAACCGGTAGGAAAACCGGTTAGCCGGAGCTGCTGTCGAACCATCCGGCGTGGAACTCGGCACCGCTGAAGTCATCGCCGAACGATTCGGTGCCAGACCCCGCGTGCCGCTTTGCCCGCCAAAATCACTATTTTCCCCCAAATTTTGACAATTTTCTATTTTGAGTGTTGTGTTTCGTGTCTGTGTGTGTCGCAAACTATCAACAAGCTTCCGCAACAACTCTTCACCCTCTGACACCACGCAACTCACATCTTTCCCTACACCAGCAATTGCAAGAACGACATCAACAAAAGGTATAACTTGCACCACCCTTGTTAAACCCCATTCTTCCTATGTGTGTTACCTTACCTATCAAGAGTAGCTCATTTTATGTTTGCATATGTATCCTTTGAAGTACAAGACATGATCATAGAAGCCTTAGTCTAGGATTATGTACCATTGTCGGATATGATTACTATGTAAACCCTAGGAACGGCCGCGTCTAAGGCATATGGGCACCTGAGGGCATGATTCATAATCTGTGTAAACATGTGCACTTGATGCCCTTATAGTGATCTATAATAGGAGTTGAGTTCCACCACCATCATGGGAGTCGAACATGGGTCACTTTTGTACATCACCGCCCCGGACATCCACCCGCCTTACACCTCTTACTTCACCTTCGTCATGGCATATTTATCGACAATACCACGACAACAACGTTGTGATGATCTAGCGCTGGGAGCACCTTGATGATGTGCATGTCGCACTTGCCAGCCAAATATAAATGGTAGTATCTTGCTATCAATATATTCTCTTTATCTTTTGAAATAATTATGACCAAAATAGTACAAGACATACAAACACAATGATAGTAAGGGGGCCTGGTGGCTAACCACATTAGACGCCTCTTAACTTTGCAGCAAACCTAACTCCACTGGAAGAACTTCCCATCAACCTATATTAATGAAACCTACCGAACTTGGACTTCGAGCACACAAAGAGACAACATACATATAGTCCATTCAACTTCTACTGACCTACTATTTTGGAAGACAACCATCCCTCTGCAGCCGTGGATGTTATTCATGGGTCCAAGAAAATACATGTTCTGGTTGCACAGAGCCCACATTTGATTACGCTAGCTGAAGACATGAACCATGGCCTGTTTGCTTTGCTGGCAATGAAAATCCGTACAAATTGTCAGATCCTATTACCCGCATAAACAAGCTTCTAGACAAGCTAAACGTAACCTATCAGTTATCTTCTAATATCTCACCCTGTATGCATATTGCATAGTCCACATACATCCGTGCATATGTATGCCTTGAAAGTTGAAATGGAGCTCTTCTGTAGCCCAAAAAACCTCGCTCCTTGATTTATATATACTCACTAGGGCGGTGTTCATGCTTTAGTTATGGATCATATATACTTCCCTTTACGCACGCACAATGGTTTGTTTATATATGTTCATGCATGAGCATCACATGCCTCTTTAATGGACCCCAAGTAACGGCTCTCTCTTTTTTTACAAATACACTAAGTAGTTTGTGATATATATATTTATGTTTCAATGTAACAGATAATTATTGCAGATCAAATTAAATGAATTATGAATGTTTAGTTCATGGAGAATCTGGAAGCATCGATTTATACTTATCCTAGTTGTCAATTTGTTTCTGATGGTCAAACTCGAATGTATTGGACTGACAAATGCTAAACACGCATACACATCAGGTGGACTAGCTAGTATAGTGTTTTTTAGATAACAGGCGATAACGCCCGACTTTAAATTAATGAAGCCCGAACGGCTAGAGAGTACAGATAGGAAATCAGCTTACAAGAAAAGGAAGAGCACGCAAACGTAAAATAAACAAGACACGCCGCTTGAAATGCTCCATATCCTTATGAGCCACAATGATCGTGTTAGGAATAGTAATCCCGATAGGACACGGAACGGTGTCGTGTGCGTGTGTGTTCCGAGTAGGACTAGTAGTCCAACACCTATTCGTATTGACGTTGCGTCTTGCCGGGTATATATGCACCCATATAGTAGCCTTGTAAGACAACCGGGAGATTCAATACAAACAACAGGACCGAGAGGGCCCTGTAGCCATCAACATTGTTTTTCCTGAATGCATCGTGTGAGTTGAGAGAGCTAGTTCTTTTGATCAGGCTAGATAGCTAGCTTGCTGATCGTTGTTAGCTGGTTCTTATCGTCGCGCCTTCGCCGGAATACTTGACGTCGTCACGCGGACTGCACTCGGCGTTTGGGGCTGGGCCAACAATTGGTATCGAGCCTCGCGGAGGATCTCCTAATGCGGAGGTCATGACGGGCAAGGATCAATGCGAGTACTCCGGTGCGGCTGCGGGTGCATCGGTGTCGTCGCGATACCCAGCGTATGATCGCGGCAACTACGACATGGGCGTAAAGCGGATGGAGTGGGCCATGGAGGCAACGACATCGGAGGGCTGTCGATCCCGGCGGCGAGTTTAAGAAGGCGCCGAATACCGCAGGACCGGCAGGCACTCACGGCCATCGGCTCCGTGGTGCCGGACGTGATGCAGACACGATCTCGAAGGTTTACGCAAAGGCGTGGGAGACACTCAAGGCGTTGAATCTTGGGCAGCGCGTCGCAGGCGACCCTACAAACCTTGCGGAAGAAATGCGAGAACACGGAGATGGAAGGAGATGAGGCGCTGGGCGCTTTTGCCTCGAGGTAGCCACAATTGTCAGCGGGATTGGCGCGGCAAGGTGAAGCTGGAAGATATCTCAGTCGTGTCGTTTCTGCAGCGGCGCCGCCGCGGTACATATCCGTGGTGTCGGCAATCGAGCAATGCGTTGATCTCACCACCCTCACGATGGATGACCTGGTTGGACGGTTCAAGGCGCATGACGAGCGGATGAAGATCACCTACGGCGACGCGAATCAAGATGAGCACCTCATGCTTACACGTGCCTAGTGGCAGGCAATGGTCGCCAAGGAGAGGAGCGATAAGGCATCTGGCACTGGCGATGGTTCGGTCCCGGCGAAGAAGTCGGACAGCAAGCCGAAGAATCCAAAGAAGAAATTCGACAAGAAGAATCTTCGCTGCCATAAGTGCAATCAGCTCGGGCACTTCAAATCGGAGTGTCCTAACCGTTCAAAGGAGAAGGCTCTCATGGCGAAGGAAGGAGATGATGGACCGATGATGCTCATGCTCGAAGCTTGCGAGTTAATGACCACCAAGGAATCAACTCCTAAGGAGTCCGCTACGGAGATCGTCACGCTCGTGGAAGAGAAGGTCTTCCATGAGAGGATGCAGACGGCTCATGATGTTTGGTACCTCGACACAGGCGCTAGCAACCACATGACCGGCGACAAGGCTCAGTTTTCTGAGTTGAACCTCACGGTTGGAGGCTCCGTCCGATTCGGCGATGGGTCGAAGGTGGAGATTGCAGGACGAGGCACTGTCCTGTTTGAGTTGAAGGATGGAGGTCACAAGGTACTCACTAACGTGTACTATATTCCCAAGCTTAAGACCAACATTATCAGTCTTGGTCAGCTCGCGGAGCGTGGATGCAAGATCGTGTTGGAGGACGAGTTCCTGTGGGGATATGACCGCCAAAGGCAGCTCATAATGAAGGTGGAGAGGTCGAAGAATAGACTCTACATCCTCAATCTCAATCGGCGGATCGGTATGTTTGATGACAAGCATGGAAGACTCGGCGTGGAAGTGGCATGCTCGCTACGGACATCTAAATTTCCAAGCTCTACGACAACTTGGACAGAAGGAGATGGTACGTGGCTTACCGTGTGTTGATCATGTTGAGCAGGTGTGCGACGGTTGTCTCATTGGGAAGCAAAAGCGAGCCCGTTTCAAGGAGGGACAATATCGAGCAAGTAAGGTTCTTGAGTTGGTGCATGGAGACTTATGCGGACCAATCACGCGACCCCAGAGGGAACAAGTACTTTTGCTCATCGTCGGCGACTTGAGATACATGTGGGTTGTGTTCTT
Source organism: Avena longiglumis (assembly GCA_030063025.1). Classification (NCBI taxonomy): domain Eukaryota; kingdom Viridiplantae; phylum Streptophyta; class Magnoliopsida; order Poales; family Poaceae; genus Avena; species Avena longiglumis. Next base: position 86,951,452 of record CP125974.1, on the reverse strand, counting down.
TGAAGAGTAAGGATCAAGCTTTGCAAGCGTTCAGGATTGTGAAGATGGCAGCGAGGTGGAGTCGAGGCAAAGTTGAAGGCCCTCCGTACCGATCGGGGTGGGAGTTCAAATCAATGAATTCAAGGAGTTTTCGAAGCTCATGGGATCCGGCGGTATCTCACGCACCATATTCACCGCAGCAAAAGCGGTGTTGTGGAAAGAAGGAACCAAACCGTGGTGGCCATGGCACGCAGCATGATGAAGAGCAAAGGCATGCCGCAGGTTTTGGGGTGAGTCGATTAATCTGTCTATTTCTGAACAGGCGCCAACTAAGAGTGTAGTTGGTATGGCGCCGTCTGAAGCATGGTACGGGCGCAAGCCCTCAGTTGATCATCTTCGCACTTTTGGGTGCGTGGCGCATGTGAAGACGGTGACCGGGCATACTAGCAAGTTGGCGGATCGAAGTACTCCAATGGTCATGATCGGCTATGAATACGGTTCGAAGGCGTATCGCGCGTACAATCCAGTGAAAAAACAGTTGGTGGTGACACGCGACGTCGTCTTCGAGGAGGAGAAATCATGGAATTGGGGCTCCGCGGAACCGGTACAATCAATTTCTGATGAAATATTTACCGTAGTCTCTGATGATTCACATGCAGATGATCAAGAAACGGCGTCCGTGGCGTTACGGATTTAGGCGCTGGTTCGAAGATGGAAGTCCGGAAGTGAGCAGCGGCGCTACGCTGGAGAGGTATCTCCGTGGGAGTCCGACACGAGCAGCTCACGCGCGCTGCACTGGGCTCGGCGTCGCCATCCAGTCCACGCAGCGACGAACCACGCGCAAGTGGCCTATCAGCTGCACACTCCCATCCGGAGGGGCTAGCGGCGATCGAGTGGACACGGTCGGCGATGTCACGTCGCCAACATGCGATACAGCGTAAACTGCAGGAAATTCATGACGCTGAAACAAGTACTACGTCGACTTCACGTCTCCTCCAAGTGCACGGGAAGAAAGGAGACGGCCACCTACTCGAGAAAAATTCGAAGTGTCTGGAGTTGTATCCGCGGAGACCCTTCGTTAAATGCAGCGTGCGAGGAAGGACAAGGTCGGTGTTTACTCACCGAGGAGCCGGCGAAATTCGAGGATGCTAATGAGGAGTGTTGGCGTCGGGCTATGGATGAGGAGTTGGGGTCGATCCGCGACAACGATACATGTGAGCTTGTCGATCTACCCAACAATCACAAGGCCATAGGGCTCAAGTGGGTGTACAAGATCAAGAAGGATGCGAAGGAAGTTGGTGAAACACAAAGCTCGGCTAGTGGCCAAGGGATACGTGCAAGAGCAAGGTGTGGATTTCGAAGAAGTGTTTGCTCCCGCTGCAAGGATGGAATCGGTGAGATTACTTATCGCTCTCGCAGCTCAAGAATCTTGAAATTGCATCACATGGATGTGAAATCTGCGTTTTGAATGGGGAGTTAGAAGAAGAAGTTTATGTGAAGCAACCACGGGATACATCAAAGAGGAGAAGAACACAAGGTTTTGAAGCTACACAAGGCGTTATGCAGACTCGGCAAGCCCTCGGGCGTGGAACATCAAGCTTGATCGTACATTGATCTCTCTCGGATTCGAGAAGAGCCCTGGAGCATCACGATGTATAAGCGAGGTAAAGGAAGGGATCATCTACTAGTTGGCATCTATGTTGATGATCTATTGATAACGAGGCGGATGAGAAGGAGATTGCAAAGTTCAAGCTACAGATGAAGGAGTTATTCAAGATGAGTGATCTAGGCTTGTTGAGCTACTACCTTGGGATCGAGGTACATCAAAAGCTGGGTGAGATCACGCTATGCCAAGAGGCATATGCAAAGAAGATACTCGAGAAGTGTGGCATGGAAGAATGCAATCCAACTCATGTTCCGATGGAACCTCGTCTTAAACTGAGCAAAAGGAGTGAAGCACCTGCGGTTGATGCAACGGAGTATAGGAGCGTTGTCGGAAGTTTGAGGTATCTTATTAACACAAGACCCGACTTGGCCTATTCCGTTGGCTATGTGAGTCACTTCATGGAAGCACCCACAATGGAGCATTGGACAACCGTGAAGCATATACTCAGGTATATCAAAGGTACTACAAACTTTGGTATTGTCTACTTGAAAGAGAAGGAGGAGGTGAAGCTACTTGGCTACAGTGATAGCGACATGGCAGGAGATATTGACGACCGTAAGAGTACCTCGGGCATGGCATATTTCTTGGGAAGAAGCATAGTAAGTTGGCTATCACAAAAGCAAAAGGTGGTGCACAGTCATCTGTGAAGCTGAGATATTGCGGCAAGCTAGCGTGTCAAGGTGTGTGGCTAAGAAGTCTGGTGATCTCACCAATCGGGAGGCGGAACAAGTGGTGCTCAATATCGACAACAAGTCTGCAATTTCATTGTGCAAGAATCCGGTGCATCATGGGGAGTAAGCACATTGATCTGATATCACTACATCTGGCGGTGTGTGGAGAGCAAGATTGAAGTCAACTATGTTTGCACCAAAGATCAGCTGCGGATATCCTAACTAAATCTTTGGACGAGTGAAGTTTGCGGAGATGCGAGGAAGGATCGGCGTCAAGCTGTGAAGTTAGGCACATCGTGCTTAGGGGGTGATTGTTAGGAATAGTAATCCCGATAGGACACGGAGGTGTCGTAATGCGTGTGTGTTCTTAGTAGGACTAGTGGTCCAACACCTATTCGTATTGATGTTGCGTCTTGCCGGGTATATATACACCCATATAGTAGCCTTGTAAGACAACTGTGAGATTCAATACAAACAACAGGACCGAGAGGCCCTGTAGCCATCAACATTGTTTTTTCTGGTACGTGCTCGTGTGAGTTGAGAGAGCTAGTTCTTTTGATCAGGCTAGATAGCTATCTTGCTGATCGTTGTTAGCTGGTTCTTATACGTGCGTGCAACTCGCCGGAATACTTCGACGTCGTCACGCCGGACTGCACTCGGCGTTTGGGGCTGGGCCAACAGATCGCTGACTGAAGGTGACGCAAGAGCAAGATCTTGACGACGAAGCCGCCGAGCCGTTGAAGAGAATGTGCCCACATCTGCAACCTGGGGGCTTCCTGTCGTCGAGGTACCATATCCATCTCCACGTCCGAAGAGGTCCCCTGCCCCCTCGCTCGGTTCGAAGAGTGTTGTACCAACGGAGTTGGAGAAGCTCACCCTAGAGCACACGGAAGACAGGGAGACAACAAGGTAGCCAAGGGAGATTAGGAACACAGCCAACCCACCGGAACAGAGACCGCGACAAGAAGGGCACCACTAACAGTCTAACACCCAGTTAACTGGGAGACACTATGCTCCAAAGACAGCGCTTTCAAGAAGGTAACGATGCCAAAGCGGCGCCGCTGCCTAGTCCAAAGACCATGGATATTCACCCGGAGCCCGACACCAAAGAGACCTGGACCCTCGACAACGCCCCCAAGAGGGAACATGGCGCCCAAAAGCATACCCTCGCCGGCACCAGCACGTCGGGCAATGTTTTCACCTGGGTACCGCATCTAGTGTCAAACAAGTCTCATCGGTAGCATAGGTGGAGACTGGAGCAGGCGAGACACCAGGGTCTACAAGAGAGAAGAGAGCTCTCGAACACGATCGACCCACACCGACGACCTCGCCGCCATCGCGGTCAAGGAAGTCGTCCAACACCTCCGGGATCGCGACCGGCACTCCTCCGAGATCCCATCCCATGCCATCCCCAAGCTAGCACCGCAAGACCAGAGGTCATCCTAGCTGCCTCAGCATGTGATACCCTAGATCTAAAGAACACACTGAAGCGGAAAAACCAAACGCCTCCGAGGAGGATCTGACATTGGTGGTGGGCTCCGGCCGACCACCGGAACGAGTGGTTGAACTATCCCGATAGTTCAACACTTGTTTTGTCTTTTCAGCTATCAGCTAGTATAGTGTCATTTGCGAAACAAAACAAAAAAAATACCATCATACATACACGACATATCATTTTCTTCATCAACCAACGGGTCTTTTGCTTTTAGAAGACAATAAAACTACATTGGCAAGCTATACTGCTATACGAGAATTGGGAGCTACGTACTCCACACGCTCGCCTAGGATAAGAAATCCATTTCTCACCACAATCTTCTTATACGTAGACATTCAAAATCATCTACCAACGGCCTTTGAGATAGACTACAGGGCCACCACACTTCTTCAGCAAGCCCTAAACCGAAGCAAAATACATGTCATGTGCCTGTTGTACCGTGTTGGCCATGCCAGAACTGATATGAACCCTGTTGATCATGAGCGTGGAGGAAACAAGTCAGAATGGCGGGGCACATATCCCACAAGAACCACTTTCCCGTCAAGCTCGGTGAAACATCTCAGTTGTCCTCTAATATCCCAAGTCATACATATGCCTTAGACAAATCATATGGATTTTATTTTGAGTGCCACTAGCTACATGCTTATATACCATCGTATCATATGTTAATGTTACTCACACTTTGATCACGCAAAATCATGAGCAGCAAGCATGGACATTGCATGTCTTCATACATGATAGCAGTCTATATGTCAGTATGGTCATGCATGCAAACCTGAGTTTTAGTACTAAAACATTTTATATTTGAAAACAGAGGAGGTATTTAGTACTAAAAGATAGAGAACAAATGGTGGAGATTGGTTGACTCGGTAGACGATCTCAATGCTGGACATTGTTCGATGTGCATATTGTGTTGTAAATGGAAAGATGAAACGCTGTATCACGAGTTCAATACAAATAAACTTACGCTTTATTACGTATGGCAACAAGGGTTGGCCGGGCAGAATTGGGATTGGATTTTAAAATTACCAAACTCTGGTATATGAAATAGTTATGTGACAAAAAGATATCTCCAAGAAGCAAAGGTAAGTGGGGGCGGCAACATAGGTGAAGTTCAGAATCTTATCTTTCAGGGTAAAAATCTAAGGTCTGGTCTTAGCTGGTTGTGTCTGGCAATGGCCTTGTTGAATGCATTGTTTTAGGAGTGAGGATTATCTTCAAGATGAAAACCTAGATGATCGGACGACGATGATGCTTGTGCACTATTTCCTTCTTGGAGACGCCGCTTTTGAAAAGCCTGGAGTTCAGGTGTTGTATTGGTGGTGGTTGTACGGTTGCTAGTAGGACCGGAACACTGTAGTGGGTCTTTTATTTTCTTAGTTTTCATTCTCTTTTGTTGGTTGTGTGCATCCTTAATGTCAATAGAGTATTGTGTTGTTGAAGAGACCAGGTGTAATTGGTACTCCCTCTGTTTCGGTTTACAAGTCCTGCACGTAGTTCTATGTCGTCAAATTGAGCAACTTAGTATGATGTATATATTACAAAAAATATATCACCGGAAACTTTAGACTTTGAATTTTCCAGTGATATAATTTTTATATTATATAATTCAAATTATATAGGTCAAATTGATAATCTAGATATACGCGTAGGACTTGTAAACCGAAACGGGGGGAGTATCTCTTGTATTAATATATGCTCTTTTCCAAAACAAAAAAAAAGCAAAGGTAATCCCAACCCAATCCAGCCCAGCCACTAAATGAAATGGGCCCATTTGGCATATCTTCATAATTATTTTTTAACAGATAAACGTCCTGAAGGACATGGAATATGCATTACTTTGACGGTGGGTGCACAATCATAGGAAGGACCTCAAAAAATAAAGTAAATACATCATGGCCCAACTCTTTTACGCGAAACATCCTTAAAAGGATTGCATAAAATTGATTGAGTCCTTGCATCTCGCCGACACAAACAGCCTATAGGTGCCGACACTGCTGCTTTCACTAGGGACTAGGCCACTTGGTAGAGCCGGAGCTTGAAAAACCGCACCAACATGGGGAGACATCCTCCAGATGAGGAAGAACACACTCGAACATCAACCATTGTCGAGCACATTGGACCAGTTTTCTGGTCAAGGATAGAGGCGGCCAAACAATCCCATCACCGAGGAACCGTCGCAGGGAGCATGAACTCTTGGAAGTCCTAGCACCAACACCAAGAACCAGCAGCCAGGAGACTCTCGCTCGCCGCCACGCCTTGCTGGGAAAAATTTGATATCACCAAGACCTCCAAGGGGCGATGGCAACACTTATATTGAGGGCATCATGGAAGCACATCGAAGGGACTTGTCCATGACCGCCTAACTCCACGCCAATGCACCAAAATAGAAAAGAACCCTGCCAGCTACTAGATATGTCGGGATCCTTGCTTTTTCACCTCTCCCCCTCGCCTCCACGACCGGCCATAAGAAGAGACAGAAGCATGGCACCACACCAGATCGAGCAGCAACAATGAACACGAACCTTGGCCTTATTAAGGAAGATGCCTGGGGTGGGACAAACCGCCATCCACTCCAACGTTGGAGAACCAGAGCGGCGAAGAACCACCACAGGCTGCACCAGATCTACCCATTAGACGCCGGTGCCTACCGATGCCCTACTCCCAACTACCCGTAGACCGCCAAAGACCCTAAATCTACTTTGTACAAGCCACCTCGACCACCCATGTCCATGCTAGATGGCAACGCCGCCAGGGGAGCAAGGAGGCCAAGGCGGAGACTTGGCCTCGATTCTCAAAGAAATGGGGGGAGGAGGAGAGAGAATGTGGAGGGGAGAATGACATGATCTCCATACTAGTTGTCTTGTTACTAAATAAATTTTCCAAAAGTTACTACCTGGAAATAGATCACTTTAATTAAATTGATAATTCAATGAGCCGAGTAAATACACATATAAAAATTATAAAATGTGTGCATCATTAAAACGAAATATTCTTTCTGCCGAGGGATGCTTTCTTTGATAGCAAGATAGACACAGTAGCTCTATGGTGGTGGTGGTGTGTGTTCGCTCACGGTTTTGCAATCGGTCTCTCAAAACAAAAAACACAATCAAGTCCATGTGTCAATCACGTGTTGGACTTGTTTATCTTTCCCACTTAAAAAAGGCAATATAAACATAGACACTTACAACACATATATGTATCCACCACTATGAACACACACCCTACCTTTATGAGCTCCTAGCCATCCAACTACAGGTTAGTTTACTTATCTTTACCACCTTTAACTATGCACAGGTCATGATTTCCAAGAAAAAACTATGTACAGATGGTATCTTAAATACCGTGGACGACAATGGAAAGTATACAAGGATTCATTGTCTACTTATTGTACTCCCTCCGTCCCAAAATAGATGTCTTAGATTTATTAAATTTTGAGTGAATCTAGACACTATTTAGTATATAGGTTTATTAAAATTTTAACAAATTCGAGACATCTATTTTGGAACGGAGGGAGTAGAATCTTTGTCCAATTTTGTTCTCTTGATCATAGAAAAATTGGCAGGGGCAATATATTAGAAAATAATATTTTGGTGATTTGGTGTTGTGTTACACTAGATCTCTCAGTATTATCAATTCAAGTAGTCATATACAGCCACATTTTCACGCTAGGATTTGGGTGGAATTCGACGAACTAGCAGGTTCGTGAAAGAGGAGGAAGAGAGGGTTCTGTCAAAGACGTGATAACTGATTACCGGCATGGGCTTGGGCTGGCCTTAGCCCAATTTCGTTTACAGCCAGATGGGCCTGCTAGGATTGTAGAATCTTTCGGTGAACCATTGCCTTAGCCCAATCCAGCGATGGGCAGCCGTGCTTAAAAAAAAGAGTAGTTGCCTAGTTGGGCAGTGACAAAGCTCTGCCCTTCCATCTCTTGGATAGATGGAGAGGGAGGGCAGAGGCCTTTGGTGTCCCTTTCAGTGAAGAATTGGGGCTTCACAATTACTAGCCAATATTTATCTCATGCCTTTCGTCGTTCATGGTTCGATATTCTGGTGTCCTAGGCGTAGAGGAACCACACCAATCCATCCCGAATTTGGTGGTTAAACTCTCCTGCTGTGACGATCAGGGGAGGTCCTGCGGCAAAATAGCTCGATGCCAGAATGATAAAAAGCTTAACACCTCTTATTTGACTTTTTCACTATTTTAAAATACGAAAAAGATCCAAATCTAAAATGCAAAGGTCGTCTTATTCAAAACCTCAATCATCACATCCCCTCTCTCCTACTTCACACCTCGGAACGCGCTGCTCGGTTTTTCATCAAAAGTAGTACTCCCTCCGATCCATATTACTTGTCATTAAAATGGATGTATCTAGCACTAAAATATCTTTAGATACATCCATTTTAGTGACAAGTAATATGGATCGGAGGCAGTATTTCCTTTGATTCAAATTAATTGATTTGGATTTATCTAGATTCGGACGTATCTAATATTAAAACAAGTCTAAATACATCCGAATCTAGAAAATTGAAGTCAATTAATTTGGATCGGAGGGAGTAGTTGCCTATACCTAAAAAAAAGTAGTAGTTGCCTAGTAGGCATTGTCGTCGCCGTCCAAGTGAGTATGTCTGATAGAGTGTTTTATGTCAAAAAAAAATATAACAGATTCCAAAAACAATATTGTGAAACGGTAGTTTAGCCCCTGATAAAAAGGCAATGTCGTGTGTTGTTGACAGATGGAGTTTCTACCTACAAGGCATTATTCTAAGGCGAAACTACAAAAGTCAATGATTTGTATTTGAATATTTCAGATGTGACGCATCACGAATAAAACAAAATGACGCCACATTGGTCGGAGAAAAACAGAAAAAACAAGACGTCTTGATCAACATGGAAAAATCAGACAATCCAAAAAAGATCTGGAAAAATCAATACAGATAAATTAACAGCTGTGAAACGAAACTGACGCGAACAGAGGCTAGCAACCACAGCTGAGCCTGCACATTGAGCATGAGGATTTAACTAAATTTGACATTCAGAAATTTTAGATGGTGGTTACAGATTTGGTAAAGCGGTGAAAACACAGAAATTTTAGAATGTGCACGCCATGCGATGACTTCACCTTGCCTGAATGCTCTCGGAGACATCAACCTACTATTATTCTTTTGAGCGGACTGTACCGCAACATATTATCATCGCCAAATCCCATGAGACATTAGCAGAGGTGTAGTACATTTGAAACAAGCATTAGAATGTGTCGTGCGTAATTCCAGGTTTGTTTGATAACATTAACTAATCACTAATTGACCCTGTGAAATGCATATCTTGATGCTTCCACCTGAATTTCAAGATACCTATTAACCTGCACGCCAACCAAATCACAATCACATACTATCACAACAATACAAAACTAGTACTGTAGGAAAATTATGCTTTCCACTTGAACCTGAAACAGTGTCATATCTTTTGTAGTGTCATATTAGAGAGCAGATCTGGGTAACAAAATCAAACATTGTTGGCATTCAGTTTGGTGTTTCCTCTCTGAATCTATGGAAAGATGGTGGAAGTAATGATAGAAATCATAACATCCATCACTATCAAATCAATAACAAACTAGCATGAAGCTTACACCAGCAAATTCTAAGTGTCAAGGAGACAAGGACAACCCATCAAACTCAAATATAGCAGGAACTGATATCATATCAGCAGTTTGGCATTTGATAAAATGGCGATGTCGTGTGTTGTTGACAGATGGAGTTTCTGGCTACATCGCATTGTCAGGAGCATTCTATCAAAGGAAAAACTATAGAAGTTATATTTTTTTCTGAATATTCATGATGTGACGCATCAAGAATAGAGCAAAAAATGACGCCAAACTTGTCGGAGAAACTACAAAAGTCAATGATTTGTATTTGAATATTTCAGATGTGACGCATCACGAATAAAACAAAATGACGCCACATTGGTCGGAGAAAAACAGAAAAAACAAGACGTCTTGATCAACATGGAAAAATCAGACAATCCAAAAAAGATCTGGAAAAATCAACACAGATAAATTAACAGCTGTGAAACGAAACTGACGCGAACAGAGGCTAGCAACCACAGCTGAGCCTGCACATTGAGCATGAGGATTTAACTAAATTTGACATTCAGAAATTTTAGATGGTGGTTACAGATTTGGTAAAGCGGTGAAAACACAGAAATTTTAGAATGTGCACGCCATGCGATGACTTCACCTTGCCTGAATGCTCGGAGACATCAACCTACTATTATTCTTTTGAGCGGACTGTACCGCAACATATTATCATCGCCAAATCCCATGAGACATTAGCAGAGGTGTAGTACATTTGAAACAAGCATTAGAATGTGTCGTGCGTAATTCCAGGTTTGTTTGATAACATTAACTAATCACTAATTGACCCTGTGAAATGCATATCTTGATGCTTCCACCTGAATTTCAAGATACCTATTAACCTGCACGCCAACCAAATCACAATCACATACTATCACAACAATACAAAACTAGTACTGTAGGAAAATTATGCTTTCCACTTGAACCTGAAACAGTGTCATATCTTTTGTAGTGTCATATTAGAGAGCAGATCTGGGTAACAAAATCAAACATTGTTGGCATTCAGTTTGGTGTTTCCTCTGAATCTATGGAAAGATGGTGGAAGTAATGATAGAAATCATAACATCCATCACTATCAAATCAATAACAAACTAGCATGAAGCTTACACCAGCAAATTCTAAGTGTCAAGGAGACAAGGACAACCCATCAAACTCAAATATAGCAGGAACTGATATCATATCAGCAGTTTGGCATTTGATAAAATGGCGATGTCGTGTGTTGTTGACAGATGGAGTTTCTGGCTACATCGCATTGTCAGGAGCATTCTATCAAAGGAAAAACTATAGAAGTTATATTTTTTTCTGAATATTCATGATGTGACGCATCAAGAATAGAGCAAAAAATGACGCCAAACTTGTCGGAGAAAAAAAAGAACTTGACGCCATGATCTACAAAGAAAAATCAAATAATCCAAATACTAGTTGGAGAAACCAATGGGCTCTCCACACAGATATATTAACAGCTCTGAAACGAAAGTTGACGGGAACAGAGGCTAGCAACACACCGCAAATCAAGCATGAAACCTGCGTGATTTCAACTAAATTTGCAATCCAAATATTTTGGAAGGTGATTACAAATTCAACAAAATCACTGACAATACAGAATATGTACTGTTTAACAATGTGTGTACACCATTCTTCTGACACGTGTTGAATTTATCTCACCTAAATACTCTTGGAGATGGCAGCCTACTATTATTCTTTTGAAGAAAATGTACTAGCAGTATATTATCATCGTGAAATTTCATGAGCCATTAAAACAGATATATATTTTGGAACGGAGAGAGTACATATGAAACCAGCATTAGAATGCTTAATGCATATCCCAGGTGTGTTTAATACGATTAAATAATCGGTAATTAACCTCTGAAATGGATATCTTGATGCTCCGACTAGAATTTAAAGATGCCTTTTACCCCTAGCTTGCACCTAACAAAATCACCACATATCATTCTCAATGGATATAACAACAATACAGAACTAGTAGGAACCTTTTAGTGGAAAATTCCAGTTACCAAGGATGAAAAGGAGATAATTTGGCTGAAATGCAACACACTACTGATAAAATCTTCTAGCTTTGCATTGGAAATTAACAGCTGTGAAACGGAACTGACATGAACGGTGGCCAGCAACACACTGACTGAGCTTGCAAATTGAGTATAAATCCTGCTTGATTTTAACTATATTTGCAATTCAGAAATTTATAAGGTGATTGCAGAATCAAGAAAATCGGTGACAACACAGAATATGCATCTTGTCAACCATGTGTGCACACCATGCGTTGACTTCAACCTCGCCTGAATGCTCTTCGGAGACATCAGCCTATTATTATTCTTTTGAGTGAACTGTACTACGGCATATTATCATCACCAAATCCCAGGAGACATTAGTAGAGGTGTAGTACATTTGAAACCGGCATTAGAACGCGTCATGCGTCATTCCATGTTTGTTTGATAACATTAACTAATCACTAATTAACCCTCTAAAATGGATATCTTGATGCTCCCACCTGAATTTCAAGATACCTATTAACCTTCACCCCAACCAAATCACCATCAGATCATGCTCAATCTATGGGAAGATGGTGGAAGTAAATCAGTAATGATGGAAATCATAACAAAATCTATCACTGTCAAAACAATAATAATAAACAAGCGTGGAGATTACACCAGCAAATTCCAAATGTCAAGGAGACGAGGATGGTCCATTAAACTCAAATGCAAAAGAAACGGAAAGCTTTTTATATTTCCAGTCCCTCTCTCAGATGTCGATCGCCATGTTTACTCCAGCGATCGAGCAATGATCATATCATTTTCGGTAATAATATGATAATTTTCATGGAAAATCACGGGCACTCCGCTCTCCTGATCAGATCAGAGTATTATTCACAGACAATGCTGAGAATGCAGGATGCAGGGATGCGCTTCCGCTGCCACCGACGACGAGCCCATTGAGCCTGGCCTGCCCTTGCATCCCACCCTGCCGGTAGTGCGCCCACATCCTCTGCTCCTGCTTCCTCTCCATCTCCGCCATCTCCACGTGCGACGCCGCGAGCCACATTCAAAAGGTTGTCTTCTTACAAAGCAAATTCTCCAAATAATGCTAGGAAATGAATCACCTTTATTTAAATTCATAAGTCAATGAGCCGAGTAAATACACATTAAAATAATGCCATGTGTGTATTATTAAAACGAAATATTCATCCCGTGGGAGGGATGCTTCAATCTATGGCAAGACGGCTGTAGTAGCTTGTTGAATCTTGCAGCTCCATGAGTATTTAACAGACGTTGTTGCATGAGTGTAAGTCTGTGGTGGTGGTGTGTAGGGTTGCAGGCGGCAGCTTAAGCGGGGCGGATTCGGTTTTCGAACAGTACAATTTAATTAAAAGGGGGATGGAGTGCTGTAGTACAATTTACACAGGCATGGTGGTTTTGCGGGCCAAAGCGGTGCCCGTTTCTGCAACCCTAGTGGTGTGTGCGCTTACAGTTTCATGATCGATGAACATAAACACAATCTAGTCCATGTGACAATCACATGTTGGACTTGTTTATCTTTCTCACCTTCAACTATGTTAGGTTGATGTCTTGAATACGTTGAATACGGTGAACGGCAACGGGAAGTGCATGGATTTGTTGTCTAATTATAAGAACATCTAATTTCATTGTTGATCGAAGAAACATTTGCCCGGGGAGGGTGTTTATTTTCAAATAATACTCCCTTGAGTCTGTGATATAATTCATGCGGTACTTTGGCCTTTGGTAAAATGCCAATGCCGTGTGCTGTTGACAAATGGAGTTTCCGGCTATATCGCATTGGCAAGCATTCTATCAAAGTAAAAACTACAAAAGTTATGTTTGTTTTTGAATATTCATGATGTGACGCATCAGAAATAAATCAAAAATGATGCCAAACTCGTCAGCCAAAAACAAGAACTGGGCGCCTTGATCTACAAAGAAAATCAAACAATCCAAAAACTAGTTGGAGAAATCAATGGGCTCTCCACACAGATATATTAACAGCTCTCTTGAAACGAAAGTGACGGGAACAGAGGCTAGCAACACACAATTCTAAGTGTCAAGGAGACAAGGACAATCCATCAAACTCAAATGTAGAAGGAACTGATATCATATCAGCAGTTTGGTCTTGCATAAAATGCCAATTTCGTGTGCTGTTGACAGATGGAGTTTCTGGCTACATAGCAATATTGGCACATGCATTCTATCAAAGGAAAAACTACAAAAGTTATTTTTGTTTCTGAATATTCTTTTTTTGAGAGTGATGTGATGCATCAAGAATAAAGCAAAAAAAAAAGATGCCAGACTTGCCAGAGAAAAACGACAATTGGACGCCATGATCTACAAAGAAAAATCGGACAATCCAAAACTAGTTGGAGAGAAAGCAATAGGTTCTCCACACAGATATGTGTACAGCTCTGAAGCGAAAGTGATGGGAGCAGAGGCTAACACACCACAAATCGAGCAAGAAACCTGCGTGATTCCAACTAAATTTGCAATCCCAAAATTAAGGGGATTACAAATTCATGAAAACTACTGGCAATGCGTAATGTGTAGTGTTCAACCATGTGTGCACATCATTCTGCGGACATCTTGGAGACTGGCAGCTTATTATTATTCTTTTGAAGGAAATGTGCTGGCAGCATATTATCACCGTCAAATCCCATGAGACACATGAAACCAGCATCAGAATGGGTAATGCATATCCCAGGTGTGTTTGATAACATTAACTAATCAATAATCAACCCCCTCTGAAGTGGATATCTAACAAAATCACCACCATATCATGCCCCATCGATATCACAACAATACGAAACTAGTTAGAACCTTTATAAACGCAAAGGATGGAAATGAGATAATTTGGCTGAAATGCAACACACTGCTGATAAGATCTTCTGGCTTTGCACCGAACCTGAAACTGTGTCATAAGTTTTTTAAATGCCATATTAGATAGCTGATGATCTGGGTAGCAAATTCTAACATTTGTGGGCATTCAGTTTGGTGTTTCCTCTGAATCAATGGGAAGATGGTGGAAGTAATGATAGAAGTCATAGCACAATCTATCACTGGCTAAACAATACTGTAACAAACATGCATAAAGATTGCACCAGCAAATTCCAGGAGTCAAAGGAAACGAGGATGATCCATCAAACTCAAATGAAAAAGGAATGGATACCATATCAGTAGTTTACTGCATCTTATATATTTCCAGTCCTTCTCTCACGATCGATCTCGATCGCCGAACAGCGATAGAGCATGATCAAATCAGTAATAATACGATACTTAATATTTTTGGCAAATCAAGGGGGGGCACTCCACTCTCCTGATCAAATCAGAGTATTATTCACAGACAATACTAAAGAATGCAGCGACAATACTGAAGAATGCAGCGATGCAGGACGGGAGAGAGGCTGCTCTGCTTCTTTCTGCTAGTAGTAGTAGCCGCCGCCGGCACCGTGGTACGCCATGGGCATGGGCGCGGAGGTGTTCGACGCGAACGCGCTTCCGCCGCCGCCGACGGCCACCCCGTTGAGCCCGGCCTGCCCTTGCATCCCGCCCTGCCGGTAGTGCGCCCACATCCTCTGTTCCTGGGCCAGCAGCTCCTGCTTCCTCTGCATCTCCGCCATCTGCACGTACGACGGTGGCGGCACGGCCAGCGACGCCGCGAACGGGTCGCCGCCGCTGACCACCGAGCCGTCTGGGCCAGGGAGCGCCAGGAATGGGGTGCTGGGCAGGAGCGCGACGCTGCTCGCGCTCCCGGACGCCGACGCCTGCGCGCTCACGTGGTGTCGGACGGCGCCCTGGTCGTACATCCCGTGCAGGAGCAGAGGGTCCATCCCGCCGCCCATCGCTGGCGCCTGCCGAGATAGGTTGCTCGCCGTCTCCACCAGCGCTAGCTCCCAGTCCGCCTTCCCAGGCTCGGCCGCCGGTGTCTGCCAGGCGGAGGTCATCGTCTTGGTAGCGTCGTTGTCTGTCGGGAACGCGACCCAGCCGCCGTCGGCGCCGTTCGCCGCTGGTGCCCCGGAGAAGAGCGCGAGGGCGAGCTTGTTCCCCTGCTCGTCGGCGGTGGCCGCGGACTCCCTCAAGTCGACCAGGTCACTCTGCTCAGGTACCGCCTTGGTCACCGGCGTGGGGGCGAATGGTTTCGCCGGCTCTGGCCGGGCAGGGGGCGGCGCAGTGTCGTAATGCTCTGGCGCGGGAAGCGCCTTGATGCCATTCATCTCGTACTCGGCGGTGGCGGGGCTATAGCTGCTTTGTGCCTGCAGAGGCGGCGACGGCGAGGACTGGGTCTGGACGGCCTTGCCGCGCTCCCGCACGAACTGCTCGAGCGTCTCGAGGAGGCTGTCGTCGATGCGCTTGACGTCCGGGAAGTCGGAGGCCCTGGCGACCCCGGCGTCGTCGCACCAGGAGTAGAAGGCGAGGAGGTCGTCGACGAGCCTGGCGGCGCTGACGTGCGCCTCGAATGCCTTAACGCAGTCGGGATAGTCCATGTCAAAGAATCGGTCGAGGAGGACGGCAAGCACAACAGCGACGTCATCGTACAAGCGCGCGCTCTCCTTGACGACGAGGGAGAGCGTGGCGAGCACGACGCGGCTGCGCCTGGCGGCGCCGGTGGGGCGGCAGGCGAGGAAGCGGTCGATGAGCACGCGCAGCTGGCGCGCGCGCGCCAGCAGCGCCTCGGCGTCCATGTCGTGCACCGACACCGTCATGTCGGGCGGAGGCGAGGTGTTGTTGGCGGTGGAGCGCTCGTATCCGCCGTAGTAGTCGAAGCGGACGGTGCGGGGCGTGGGGAGGAGGGAGAGGAGGAAGCGGACGCGGTCGTCGAGGTATAGCGCGTAGGCGCGCACGAAGCTGGAGTGGTCCCAGGAGGCGGAGTGCGCCTCGTCGCGGAAGTCGGCGAGGGAGGCGAGGACGGGGCCGCGGCGGCCGGCGGAGGGGCGGAGGACCTCGTGGCGGAAGTGCGGGTCGCCGTCGTTGAGGAGGCGGTGGAGCAGCGCGAGGCACTTGGCGGCGACGACGTAGTCGCGGGTCCTGGCGAGGCGGCGCGAGAGCGTGGCGACGCAGGCGGCGACGTGCGCGCGCGAGGCGCCCGAGGTGAGGCGCAGCACGTCGCGCACGTGGCGGTCGTCGGCGGGCGCGTCGTCGTGGCCCGTGGCGCGCACGACGGCCACGTCGAGCTCGGGCGCCACGGCGCTGGTGGAGACCTTGGCGAGGCCGATGCTGGTCTGGTCCTTGACCGCGCCCAGCGCCTTGCGGATCGACATGGCGGCGATGACGGAGACGATCCGATCTCCGGCGATGGAACCGATGCACAGCGTTTTGGATTGGTTCTGGGACGACGGGGAGGAGGAGGAGGAGGCGGGCGGTGGGTTTAGAGGGGAAGAGGCGACGCGGTTTTGGAAGTGGGGATACGATCGGACGGCTGGGATGGGTTCGGGAGGGCCGAGTCAATGGCTGGCCGGCGGCCGCTGACGTGGGGGCCCGGCGGGCGGACGCGGAGTCGTCGAGGGAGCTCCGTTGATTCTTCCGCGGCGCGTTTTTGGAATACGTCGTTGCGTTTCCTTCGGGGCACGGATTTGATTTGATTTCTTCCGTTACCTTTTCAGGCCAAGGGGAAAAAAAATGGAATCGGAACTTTTGGGGGGAAGATATTCCGGCGGGCGTTTCCTTAAAAACTGCGTAGACGAAGCTGTTTTTTTCTCGTCCATATTTGGCGCCGGGAGTTTCCTTAAAAACTCTCTAGACGTGTCACGGCGACTCTTGCTTTCTTGGCCACCAGGGAATTTCTTCCTACGTACACTAGTATTTCCTTAAATTCCACTTCTCACTTTTTCTTTCAAACACGTTTACAAACATCATAGATGCTCACATAACGCAACGCACGTAATAAGTGGGAAATTTCCCGATGGCAAGACCTCTCACGTAAGTTACTCCCCTAGTCCCAAAATGTAACATGCTTAAGGTTTATTCAAAAGTTAACTTTCCTAAGTTTGATCAAGATTATACACGAAAATATAAATATTAACATTACCAAATGAATATCAATAGATTATCATAAACTATATTTTCTTAGTGTATCCATTCCATAATATAGATGTACATATATTTCGTAAATGTTTGATCAAAGTTAGGAAGATTTGACTTTAGACCAGTTCTTAAGCGTCTTATATTTTAGGACGGAGGGAGTACTAAGCCATTACTTTTTTTCAACATGAAAAGGTAGCCTGCTACATGATCATTTTTCTTTCAAATACACATTTTGTAGGCATTATATCCTACTTCAAAACTACTTCAAAAAAGAAAATATATCCTACTTCAAAACAATCATTTTCATTTTTCTCGAAACAGGCTTTGGTCCACTACATTAATGCAGCAACAACGACTGAAACAACTATCGAGGCCGAAATACGGATAAGCCCAAAACAAAACTAAAAGAGATAAAAGAGAAAATTTCTAGATCGATTAAACAAAGATGGCTCGCAACCACAGCGTAGACGACCCACCGCACACCTAGAGCTTCGAAATATCATGTATCAAGCAACACATTTAAGAAGGGAAACCACGATGACGACGCTAGTGCTCAGACACACTAAGCAGAGGTGAGTGGGAAAGGGGTATAACCAACGCCCTTCTCCTGACACCCTACCCCCACAGGTGTCACCCCGACGTTGTCGGTGTTAAAAATCCGCCAAGATTTCTCCTGACACCCTACCCCCAAAAAACCACTACCCTGACTCAAAGTCTTCCACCCAATATCCCCGCCCGCCAACACGCGTCGGCACGGTCTTGACGCCACATCATCATCTCACTGTGAAATGATGCGGGGCCTAGAGGACAAAGGACGAAGAACATCAAGTAATGGAGACGGCAGCGCAACAGGGCCCGACAAGGACAAATTAGTCCCGACAAGCCTGACAGGGCCCGGGTTGGGCTCGTGAAGCCCACGCAGCCACACTGCATTAGGCCGGGTAAGCACCATCACCCTACACATGTTGCCCCATCCAACCTCACCTCCAGGGAGCACCACCACAAGACTACATGGGCAGCTTCCCTAGACCCAGATCGGGCCCAAACATGCCCAGATCCGTTGGTCGCCTACGTGCAGCCACCAAGGGGCCGCACCACTATGTCAACATCCACCCGGGAAGGTTGAACCGTGGACAGAACATTTGCTAGCTTGGGAGCACTGCCATCGGATTTACCCTCCTAGGCCAGGTGCCCGCACACGTCGGAAGAGGAGAAGCCGCCGTTGCCGATAGCGTGCTCCCGGCTGCGGCGGCGGGTGGGAAAGGCTAGGGTAAGGAGGGGTTGGTGCAGGGAGGAGGGGAGCCCCCAGTTGCCTCCTACAGGGAGGCGCCACCAGACCGAATAACCTAATTTCATAGTCGGCTGCAAATCAATAATTTCTTTTTCTCATACAATTTTTAGAAGTTGCAGGGATACTTTTTGTACATCGAGAACATATTCTAGGGAAAAAAATTCTAGACAAAATATACTATCCCGGAGAAATGTTAGAAATTTATTTTGACATAGATATATACATTTTATTCTAAATATATGAAAATTATAGACATTGAGCTATCTTTCAATTAATATTTACAAAAAAACTTTCGGATCAACTTTAATACTCTATTCGTTTTGGAATAAGTGACTTTGATTTGTATAGATTTGAATCTAATATTTAAATTTATTTAAATAGAGTCCGAATCTAGATATATTCAAGGCACTTACTTCAAGACGAAGGGGGTATATAATTTTGATATATTCATTAGCAATATAAAATATAATATTTTTCAGAGAACACATCTTTTTAACATGGGAAAAGGAAATATGGAACCTTTTTGAGGTAGCAAAAGAAAAGGGAAATTTATCCACTAGTGGGCCAGACCACTTGCCCACGGGCCACGGAGGTAGGCCACCAACGCAGCCAGCGAAAAGTGAAGTGTATCATCGAAGGCCGGTTCACTTAATTGCACAGCCTTCTAAGATGTTTTTTCTTGAGATCACTTCCGGCCCAAACTATCACGCCAAAAATAGCTCAGCAAGTAACACATCAGATTCTTAAAAAAAAAAAAAGCAAGTGCCACATCCGGTGGTACGAAGGGAACCTTTACTGGCAATTTTACACATGAGTACGGGTATTCGTGGATACCGTAACCGCATGAGTAGGGTATGAGCATAGACTTATCTATTAAGTCACGGGTATGGATATGGGTATAGACTTATACCATAGGTATATTCATACCCTGCCCATTTAAACTGACATGTCAAACATACCTATAGAGTTTCAACCTATGCAGCCAAGAAGCATAGGAACGAGTATGAGATTGCGACTTCTGAACTTTAATATGATACTTCCGTTTACTGGTCTACTATTAGTAAGTAGAGATTATTGTATTTTCTTTAAATATTCTATTGATGAAAGTAAAATTTTAAATAACTGGGCGGCCGGAAAAGATCCGCGCCCGTGATGCAGGGGTAAGTCCTCCACCTTTTCTCCTCCCTATTCGTTTCTTTCTTTGTGTCGGCCTGCGGCCTTGCTTCGATCTTATTCTTGCCTTGACCTTGCATTTGCTTCTGCGCAGCTTTGTATTGTCCTTCGCTGCGAGCCCGACTCACAACGCGCCCACCGCTTCACCGCCTCGCGACCTTCCTCCTCCTCCGGCTGCCCCCTTGGTGGCCGCCCTGGCCCCTTCGACCGAGACCGTGCCGCCACCAGAGCCGGCTACCACGGTCCAGCCAACCGCTCATGCGCCCTTGCGCACGGAGAGTCAGCCGGACGCGGCCTCCGGCCCGGAGGGGGCTCGTCAGCCGGCGCGGGGGGCTCGGGCGCCAACAGGGACATGGTCTTTGTCGAGGACGTGGAATCCGACGACGAGGCGACCGCACAGTGGCAGGCTGCGATCCGCGACGCCCCGGTTGCTCTAGCCGGCCCGCTGGCGCCACTACCAGCGGAATCGGGGGCTTCGTTGCAGACCCTTGAGGTCAACCTCGAGGTTGGTCTGGCGGAGGTGAAGCAGCTCCGGGGCACGCTAGCCGGCGCCAACGAGGAGGACGGCAAGCAGCTAGCCGTGGCTCGCGGGACCGTGCGGAGTAAGTTTTCTGAGGCTCTTTTTCTTGCGCTTCTTTCCTTCTTACTTTGCTTTCAGCTTCTGACTTTCTCATTTGCTTCTCTTCCTCTTACCCACAACCATCATGGTTTGTGGTCAGCGGGAGATCGACCGGCTGAAGCGCTCCAACACGCACCTTACCCAGGACAATGCCGCCCTCCGGCTCCAGAATAAGGAGTGGCACAACAAGGTCAACCACCTGGAGGCCACCATCAAGGAGCAGGAGGCGACTCTCGCCATCCGGGCCAGGGCCTTTGAACTTCTGGACAAGGAGGCCACCCGGCTGAAGGAGCACGCTGAGATGCTCGACAACGAGCTGATGGACATCGTCCTTCTGGCGAAAGGTGAGTTTCTCTGCTGGTGCCGAATGTTTTTATCCGGCTGCATTTTCCGGGTCACATTTTGACTTGCCCTTTTGATCACAAGGCTTCTACCCCCAAGTTGATGCTCTTGCCTACGACCGGGTGCAACAGGTTGCGCCGGGTGAAAAGGCAGCCGTCAAGGACATGGTGGGCCAGCTCGGTGAGGACGCTGCCAACCTGCGCAAGGCCGCGGCCGGCATCCACGACCTAGTTTTCCCGGGGGAGCTCCTGCCGGAGACCATGGGGGCTCTGGCGCTCAAGCTGGGGGGCGCGCCGAACACGATCGACCAGCTACACGATCTGGCTGCCCGCGTCACCTCCAAGATGGCGCTCGCCTTGATGCTGTCATGGTACAAGGACGCCCATCTCGACAAGCTGGTGGGCGGCTTCCGAGCCGACGCGGATCTTGAAGCCGTGCGCCGGGCCTACCCGGAACTCCGCTCCGCCGCGATCACGATTGCCGGCTACGCCGACATCGAAGAGGTTCTCATGGAGGGCGAGGGGAGCTCGGGGGCTGATGGCATGGGGGCGGATGGCGTGGAGGCGTCCTCCCAGGCTGGCGGAGCCGGCGTGGACCCTCCTCATGACAAGGGTCCGGCCGCTTGAAGATGAAGACCCCGGGATGCCGGGTGAATTTGTAGATGTTTTGCTGCTTCTCGTACTTATCTTTTGAACAATCTGGACGTGTGGGGGCTTCGTCCCCCGAAGTTTAAGTAATTTGTCTAGTTGGGTTTGCTTTCGTGCACCCACTTATGCTCATGTCTTGGTCGACTGGCTTTTCTGGCTGGTCCACTCTAGCCGGATTTATCTTGCATTTGTCTTGCGCTTTATTTCTTATGACTTCCTGACGGTCTGCCAACTTTCCCTGGCCGGTTGGCTTATCTGCTAGCCGGACGCTACATCCTTCCGTGGCGCGCTGCCACTGGTGTAACCCGAGATTGAACATTTGGAGTAGCCAGGTGTTTCGAATCTTCAAAAATTCTTGTTTTTCACCTTCCTTTGCCGGATGTGATTGGCTTAGCCGGGCCAGGGAGTCTGCACCTCGGTCCGGCTAAGCATGTCCAACTGGCTTTTTCTCTATTACTTTCATTTCTCCTTGTCTTTCCATCTTTCCTTCTTTCTCCTCTTCATCTTCATCTTTCTCTTTCTTGCTTTCCTCTTTCTGGTTAGGTTTGTTTGACGCGTCCGAATAGCTACGGCTAGCCGGCTTGGGCGGGTGGTGTCCTTGAGTTCTGTCCGCCTTTGTCTTTCTTCCTGTCCGGCTGACGCACCCTTTAGCCGGACACCGCATGCTTCCGGTGGGGGCGCGCCAGCGCACCCACTGGGTGTATCCCCCAAGATTCAGAGTGGCTACCTCAGATAGGTACTTCGAATCTTCACCGTTCTTGATTTTCGACTCGGTGCGATTTGTGCAAAAAGAAACATACAAAAAATGAGGTCTCGTCAATATGTTGCCTTGTTAAACGTCTCTATTATCCGACTAGAGTTTTTCTTTTTTCGAAAACTAGCTCGTTCTCTTCTGGAAACTTAGTCACTTTCGCTTGTGGGGTGTTGTTTACACTGCACCTTGCCGGACGGTCGGGTTGCGGTCTGGAGCCGGAACCGAAGGGAGCGCGCATGGTACTAGGGGCTTCGTAGCCGAAAAATAACCAACTAGGCACATGGCCGGAATGTCCGATCTGACGCATCTTTCGCCGTTTTTCGTGTGGGATGCCCTCGGGCTTTTGCTCTTGCTAACCGGACAGTTGGGTTGCGGTCTGTAGCTGAGACGAAGAGTGGGCCTCTGGCATCATCACACACTACTCAGTCGGTTTACAGAATTGGCAGGGCGGGTCAACCGGCGAGCCCCCAGGTAGGGGTCGACGGAAGCCGGAAAATCATTGCATGAAATTAATTGGATAAGAACGACAATCTGGCTATCTGGCAAGGAGACCCCGAGCATCAGCCGGGGTGCCACATCTTTCATTCATTCAGGGGTCCAGATACATACACTGATTTTTGCGACTAGGTGTAAAATGGTCAGAGGAGGTCCGCGTTCCATGGCCGCTCGGTCTCCTCGTCCGACTTGTCCATCTTGTTCTTGCGTGGCTGCTGCGCGTCGATGAGGTAGTAGGAGTTGTTGTGCAACGCCTTGCTAATGATGAAGGGGCCCTCCCATGGAGGGGACAGCTTGTGCATGCCCTTCGTATCTTGTATCAGCCGGAGCACCAGGTCGCCCTCCCGGAATGTGATTGGCCGGATGCGACCGGAGTGTTACCGGCGCAGCCCTTGCTGGTAGATGGCTGACCTGGATAAGGCCAGCTCGCGGGCCTCCTCGAGGAGGTCCACGCTGTCTTCACTTGAGTTGATATTATATTCCTATCTAATCATTAACTTTGTCTTCACTTGAGTTGATGTATATGTTGACTTTCTTGACTTCATTGAAGAACTTTAGCTTCTGGTGATGATTCCTAGAGCATAACTTGATGTAGACATCGTTTGTACTGGCTTTAGAATCTAGCAAGGGTAAAGAAGATACGTTGAGTATGAGCGTACTCAACAAGTTCACTATAAAAGGAGTGTTTGATGCACTATATCTACAGCCACAGACCATAGGTCATAGGCAATGCAAGTTTCGTAAACATTTCTTCAAAGGTTGCTTTTATTCTGAAAAACTATGTCCGTCAGCCTTCACGGGTTTACCAGAACTTTCATGGAGTTCCTTTCCTGTCGCGTTCGCAGCTCCTTCTCGGAACAAGGAGTAACAAGTTACAGTTCTTACACTCTGTAGAGGTGCATTACTTTTCCCATGAGAGATCTTAGCTTTGTTGCACATCTGAATTGCAGGTTCGTTCACACTTCCTTGGTGTGAGGCCCGGACTAAGATCCAAGCCAATCATAGCCCTCTCTGTGACCTCATATGTCTACATGATCCTTCGGGGCCAGCTCACCTTTGTTAAGCCCCCTTTTGGGCAGGCTAAAACCCTGATGAGTTCCCGAAGACTCTATGACATGCTGATGCCCGGGCAAGTGCACTTTAAATGGACTATACCCCTAAACACCATTCATAGATAATCTAGACACCAAAAGTGTGGGACGTAAGGGTGCCCACCCATATTTTGGATCCGCACAAGGAATTACAACGCCATGTTAAGGTCGTCTTGCCTCCATACGAGAGGAAAAGGATACAACTGACTTCTCCGTCCCATTCCAAATCTAATAGTTAACGCGTAATATACGGCGCAAGAATCACTGGCGACATTAGTTGTTAAGTCCTAGATAATATGTTCCTTTACCACTAGAACTTTCATAGTAGGTTATTACCTCATGGTAAATAACTTATAATCATATTATTATGAAAATAGTGTTTTCTGACCTTTTTCAAATGCAGGTGATGACAACTCTGAATTTGCAAAATACTTTACAGAAAATAATCAAAGGACATGAGCAATTGTGCACTTGCCTTTTGTGATTGCAAGATTATGCACTCACGGTCTTCGAGACAATATAAAAGATCCAATATCTGAAATCAGCATCATTGGTCCGGTAAGGACTAATGTTTAAGGAAGCAAGATGCTATTATGCATAAGTAATGTAATGCAATTTCGTAAACTCAGATCCCGGGGATAACGTTGACCTAGGGTTTGGAAACTAGAAATGGTTTCTTTAGACTGTGTTTTCCTTTTAGATAAGTTTCATACTTGTGCTTCTTATTAAGGCTTGTGAGTGTGTGTGAAACAACATGTAATTATAATGGTATACAACAATAAGATACACAAATGTGTAATGTTACTCAAAGACTACTTATATAAGAATTGTCTTATCTTTAAATCTTACTTTACAAGTATTGTCATTTATAAGGAACTTAAGTATTAACAATCCTAATCTACGAGTAAAGTATAAAGTAATGTGATTATGATTAGTTGTCATCTGTTGATTGAAGTGGCAAAAAGAATAATATTTGAAGAAAAGATTTCTTTTCTAATGTCTAAACGATCTTTGTGGTTAATCATATGTGGTCGATGTTGTTTGTGCTTGCTGTAATAATCTGGACTTGATATTCCTTAGGTCTAATTTAAATAGACCAAAGTTAACTATAAAACACATAAAAAGACTTTAGTATAATATTTGAAGTATTGTAGACTAAAGTTAACTTTAAATAAAACATGGATGAACTTCGGGTGTAATGCTTATGATATTTGTATCTTCTTCACTTTATATTGTTTCCTTTAAAGTTACTTAAAAATGGCATTACTTCTATTTGAGTAGTGGTTTCCTAACATTATAAATGTATAAAAGGATTTATCTCCTTATAAGGGTGTGGTTATGGTGTGTGAATAAGTAAACAATATTATTTAATTACTTATGGATTCAATATAGTTTTTTGGTATTTTTATAACTTGGGGTTGAAGTAAGGGGAAAGGTTTTATTTAGTCACAAATTATTTTTTGAAGATTTTATATTTGATAAGGATCTTTTTAGAAAAGAATCTATACTCATAGTTGAATGATAATTCAATAAGATTGTATTTAAAATGTGTTGAACCATTTTGACTTCATATTATCAGTATTTAAGACTAATACTATTTATTAGACTCAATTGGCTAATTTTATAAATATTAACAAATTTTATTTATCCTTATATGAATTATCAACTAAGGAAATAGGTTTAAATTCAAGTTGTTAAAGTGTTTTAAATTTTTATTTACCTCAAAAGTGGATTATCATATTTTTAACATGTAGGTATTATTTTTGTGATCATTTTGGTATATTACATTTATTTTTGTGATTTATAAATAATAGGATATGATTTTTATAAGGTTTATCACTTTATAAATACCTAATAAATAATAAATACTTATTTAAGTGAAATAATAATGTATGATTATAATTTTAAAGTATTGCTTTTATTTTTCTAATATTGTTGGTATTTTATTTATATTTTTAACATTTACCAATATTAAAATATGAATTATCAAAGTTTTAATATTTATAAAATATTTATTAAATAATAATTATTTAAATTATTGACATAATAATGTTTGATAATATTTTTAAGTTGTAGATTTTATTTTTCTGAAAATTTTCATATATTAAACATAATTTTCTAAATTATAGAACAAAAGATATTGAATTTCTAAAGTTTAATCAATTTCTGGAATTAATAAACTAACCATTAAAGGACTTATTGCATCAGAGTGACATCAGCATGACATAACTGTGTGGATAAAACTTTTGATACTAGAACAAACCTAGCCCTAAGATCACTGACATGTGGGCCATTAGCCACGTTGGAACGCCACCTAGGCGTGGACCAGTCAACACGCTGACCCAGGTCCAGGGTGACCTCAGCCTGACGTCAGCGTGACCTCAGCAATGGCAATCCTCACTGTAGACGCTCGGGTTCAGCGATTGAAGGCGCACGGGCTAGCGAGAATGAGTGCGCTGGACTCGAGCGGCTAGGAGGAACCTTGTGGTGGAGGCGCCGCCATTTTTTGGTCGCCGCAGCGACGCCGGTGAAAAGCTACCGTGGCGGTGGTGGACGGTGCTTGGTGGTAGAGCAAACGAGGAAGCAAAGAGGAGATTGAGAAGGTGCGTGAGCACCGGTAACTCACCGTGAGGCTGAAGGGCGCGACGGCATGACTGGAGGAGCCCTGTGGAGGTGGCAATCAACGATTGAAGAAGATGGCCGGAGACGGGGATGACATGTTGATTGGGTCGACTGGGAACTCTCCGTCTTCCGTGAACTGACCAGGGAGAACAAGGGTGGCGAGGAGATCCTCCTGGGCACAATCGCGGGGAGGTCTACATCGACGAGCTCCGGTGGGGTTTGAGGCTAGGGTGTCGGTCACCGAGAGAAAACATAGAGGAAGGAAGAGATAGGGGAAGGGATGGCGTGCAGGGTTTCTCCACGCGATGCTGTGATCCTCTTATAGAGCTTCTAGAGCGGCGGCGCGCATCGTGGCGTCGATCGGGCGGTCGCCGGAGCTCCACCGAGCTCCTTCCCCGGCGATGCCTTCTGTCACGAGGAGGAATAAAGGAAAAAAAGGGATCGAAGGGGTATGCGGCTACTGACGGGCTAGTGTTGGGCCGTGTGGGCTATTGATCACTGCGCGTGAGTAGTAAATAGAGAAGGGGAAGATGGCCCACGTGCCAGAACTGACTGGTGCCTCTACTTCTTTTTTTTCTTGTTCTCCTTGTTTTCTATTTTATGTTTTGTTTTCAAGTTTGAATATTACATATTTGATTGAAATTTCTTTCTAGAATTTATTTTCTAGATAATTGCAGTATATAAAAATGTATTTCAAATTCAGGTATGAATTTAGTATTTTGATAGTATACTTTATTTATTATTTTCTAACTTTATAATTATAGAGATATTCTTCTATTAAATAGAATAAGTAGGATTTAGGGTTTTTAGGATTTGTTTAAGATCTTAAAAATCAACTATAACATTATTTTCACTTTTATTTGGAGTAATGAAGTTTTAAAATGTTTAATAATAGTCACAGGGTTTATTTTTATGTATTAATCACATAGTAAAGTATAGGGTGGTTTACAATTATTGTATCCCCACTTATTCCATGCTCATATGGAATGAGTGGTTAGAGAAATGGATCAAGGAATTTGCCTAATGAATATGGATTGAATATTTATGATATGTTGATGATACAACTCATTAATAAGTTTAGGTTTCTGAATTGTAAATGCTTACCCTAGGGTTTAGGGTTCTTATTATATTTATATTCTTTTTTATGTGAATAAGGATTAATGGCTAAACATTTTGTTTTTATGTTTGTGATCTTTAATGATATCACTCTTTAAAATAGTAAGGTTATTCTCTAAATTGTCTTATGGAAAAGAATTGATAAAGATAACTCCTAAGCAGATATGGTTATGATAATTAGGACTGACAAAGATGTGCTTAAGTGATTTGCTATAGGAAAATATTCCTATAAAGTTTTGTGGAAATAAGATGATAGATCAATAAGATGGAATGGATATTATGTTTGGTTAAAGATTTAGGGTTTAGTGTTTACCAAGAATTCCTATCTTCCATAATTCACAATCCTGGACTTCTAATTAAGGAATTCCTTTCCTAGATATACTACTTCTTTATATCCATCATCATGTGCTAACATGATGAGCTTTTCTTTACAGAAATAATCTTATCCATCTTTTATCCTTCTTAATCCATTTATAAATCCAATGAGCTTGACATTAAAGCTTTCATAATCTTCCCATATCCATACTTAGTTATATCAACTACTCCACTACTGATAACCTCCAATCCAACAAGTGGTTACTTCTAACTCCAATCATTCTCTTCCTTAATCATCCACTACTGACATTACTCCAAGATATGTATACATCAAATCCTACTTCACCTCAAGTGTTAGTATTTCTCAAGAGGAAACTACTACCTCTATTATCCAATGTTTCTCTAAC
This sequence comes from Avena longiglumis, assembly GCA_030063025.1. NCBI lineage: Eukaryota > Viridiplantae > Streptophyta > Magnoliopsida > Poales > Poaceae > Avena > Avena longiglumis. The sequence goes on along the minus strand of CP125974.1, from coordinate 86,923,095 downwards.
TTCATCTTAGACATACAATCTTATATCTACTTAACTCCAATATCTTATATTCAAACTTCACATCATATAATGATGACTTAACATGGCTAACCTAGAGTAACATATCTATGCTAGGGTTCAATCATGTTCTATCCACCAATGACTTATACATGATATAATCATTCAATCTTGGTGACTAAAGCATGATCATTATAATCATTTTATCATTTATGGTTTAAGTTTCTAGTTAGCTAATCAAGGCTTTCATCCATACAACATTACAGTTGTATTATAATTATCTTCTGTTTATCTCTATTGGACTAAGAGATATTATTCATTGACTATACCTACTTGATCCAATAGGATTATTCCTGGTAACTATCTTCAGGATTCATCCTTGTAATCTTCTTTACTACCATATAATTATATATTCCAATAACTCTTCTATCATTTCAGAGTGAGTTAACTCCATCAATTATCATGTTGATTTGATTCTCTTCAATCACTCCCATCCTATAGATGATATCTAAAACTAGCATTACTATTTACCTCTTCTTACCTCTTTCTTTATAGGCCTTAGGTGAATGCTAAGATAAGGACAAGAGTTGATAGATCAAGAATTGATAGGTTGAGAATTGGTGAATCAATAGTTGATTACTCAACATTGATGAACAATAGATATTAGAATATGATTCAATAGGAATGGTGAAGATTGATATGGATAGAAAAATACATGGTGAATGATCTTGACTTAATTTCTTACCTACTTAATCTCACTAAAGGGTTAAGGTCAGGTATTACCATGATACTCATGGTAGGAATATATGAGAATAGATAGGCAAAGATTTATTTATTAAATTCTTGTTACTTAAGTTGTATTCTTAACTTGGTATTCATGAGTTGTGTAATGAATAATATGACATGATCACCTAAGGATCAAACATAAATCATTAACTAATGCATTAGGGTTTAATTTTATTATATTTGATCTACCCTTAGATCAAATATCCTTTACCCAAAACAAGGTTTTAACAAAGGTCATATTGAAACTTATCGCAGCCAACTTGATGATCTACTTCAATTCCATCAAGTTGAGAGAAGCTTCAATCACTTTGACAAGTTTTTATTAAAAAACGCAAAAAATATTCGGATTTTCTATGCATGAATGCAATGCACACACCTGGGTTCAGCTCATTTCTAAGCTCTAATGCTGGTATGTTACACATGGCCAATGGGGGGGGTGCGCCAGGGGGTGGTGTGGGCCTCCTGTGGCCCATCTACACTTCCCCTTCTGGCTTCCTTCGTCTTTTGGAAAAATAGGGATTTCCATATATTTTTTGAAATTTTCTGATCTTCGCGAATATTGCATATAGACACCGCTTTTTCCATCAGAATCCTGACTCTGACAGTTCATCCTCCAAAAGTCATCCAACATGCAAAATATATGAAATAACATAAGTATCACCTCTTAATATGAAATATATCAATAGTGATATAAAATAGTGATGCAAAATGGACGTATCAATGCCGCCTATTGGCTTGTATTTTCTGCCACTTGGCCATATCTCAGTCGGTGCCCAGGTGGGAAATCATGCCTAGTTCTTCTCTCATCTGTGTGGAAAGATTTTGGGCGGGGAGCGTATGATGCAGAGTGGAGGCCACTGCTTCACTGGTTCTCTCCCAGTTGCATCATCATTGTCCTTTTGCTCGAATCAAGGCTGTCCTCGGCGCCATTCCTTCTTCGGCGGCTAGAGCGGCGGCCGAGGCAGTGGTTGGCTCAGCGGTTGTTCAGATTGCAGAGGTGATGGAGCCATGCGAGGCTCTTGAGGCGTAGCTTCCTGGAGATTGTGCCCAATCTGGGTGTCTCTTGTATCTTTCGGCAATGTAATTTTTTTGGAGATGGTGCCATGTTTTGGGTCCCCGATTATGTAAGACATTCGGAGATTGCGCCCTTTTTGGATGTCCTGATATTGTATTGACTTCGGAGATTGCGCCCTTTCCATGACAACCAAACATGTTTTATATGGAATCTTGATTGAATTCCACAATTATTGCATGAACCGATTCTTGATTGATTGAAACATGTTCCAAACAATCCCTAAGAGTTGATAAGAACAAGAGTTGGTCTCCTACGGTATGATTGAAAAAAGAATGGATATTTGGATCATCTATCGGTTGTAATCGTGACATGTTCACAGAGGTATGTATAATCTTGAAGGATAAGGCGAGGGATATTTTTATTTGACATGGATTGGAGCGCGATCTATGGACCTCTCTCACCTTAGGTGTTTTGCTGTTTCTTCCAGATTACTTTTAATTCGTATTTTATCTTTTCTGTGTTTTGTGTTTGGACTGATTGCGATTGTGCGCATCCTACTTATGTAGGGGAGGAGTGTAATAATTAAACCTTTTAAGTAACAAAGTGCCTTTTATCATAAAAAACTATCAACCAGAAGATTATAGAGCGGATATCGCTTATAAATATGGTTAGCTACTGTCTGTATTCAATTTTGGAACACTTCTCCTTTATGAATACAAGCCCGTGCTAATATATATATTATAGCAGATCCAAGAGATGCTAACTTGCCCAACACATTTAATTGAACCCAACCTCATGGATGCATTTTAGTAGATGCCCTATTAACTTGAATGATGCGTTTATTCTTAGCTTATGTTATACTTCTCATCTTTTATTAATAGATTGACAAATTTGAAACAATCTAGCACATACTCTATGTTATGCTATTGATGTTATCTAATTATCATTTCACCTATGGGTTAAGTATGTGTGTTGAACCCATCATTATTTACTAGTATTTATAGTTGGTATATTTGTTTTTCATTCACAAAATATCTTGTTAAATATGCATGAAATAGTATGACCGGCTTGTTAGTTTGTGTTTGATTCATATAAGTGACTACATGTTTTTCACAATTATCCGTGTCTAGCTCCGGCTAAGAAACATAGGTAAACAAGCAATATACGTATTCACTCTAGATTTACCCATAATGAAGACTATTATTTCTTATAGAATATAAAATATGTGTTGACACTAGAGATAACTTTCCCTTCAATTTTGTACAACTATATATGTATTTGTTTTCAAGGCTCGGTAATACAGTCCAAAATATTGTGCAATATTCCGTTTTTCTAACTAGTGTATTTGTGAGCCTTTGTGAAATCTATTCTCAGGTTTAAACGAAAGATTTGGTTAGATATGATATGCTTTTGTTTTCTTTTTTTTCTTGAGTTAAGCTAGCCACGTTTCTATGGATTCATCCAATGTCCCTAATTTCTTCCATCATAGATAACAAAATCTTAGTCCTAATGACATGGGTATGACCAATATCCAGGAACTGACATAGAGTTTGTATTGTGAATATTAACTTGTAACCTCTCCGGCTACAGATCCTGGACCCATCCTCTCATATAAAGGCTGGGAGGACCCGACAGAGAGGTCACCTTAGTTTTTCTGCAATCCGCCGTGTGCTAGACAGCAACTAGCGAACCGGCGACTTTGTAACCGATCTTTCTCAATAATCAAACTACATTGACTTCCTTGTTTGTCTGATCAGCCGACGAAATCCCCAACGCTCTCTTTTCCACCAAACCCTAAGTCCATATCAATGGGCATTGCCGAGGTTACCCCTCGTCACCTAACGTTTTCCAGATTCTCCTAGTTCCTTAACTCTGTCAGGCCATCCTCACACAGTTTCCGACAACTCCCTTAGATTAGCCTTAGGTCCACTCATCTATCTACACCAACGCAGTTGTGGTTTTGGCACCCTCACAACATGTCACCTCTTCACTTTGAGCACTACATCCAATGCCCTCCGGCGCTACATTTGACATCGTGTCCCTTGGTCAGACCTAACTGTATGACGGCATCACCTTCCACCATTGTTTTAGCTTAAGGCGGCAGTGGTATTCCTCAGGCACCAAACAATCCGTATCATAGAACTCTAACCCGGCTTAACCAATATGGCGAGATCTCTCGGTGGCTCTACACATCCGCCTTAATTCATTGCTGGATCCCCCTCTAGGTTTTAGGCGACGGATCTCGTTAGTGCTGGTGGACAAGGAGATCAGGTGGTGGTGAAGAGAAAAGATTTTGTTACAAAAAAATTTGACCATCCGCGAAATACAAAACAACAAACGGCATAATTTTGTAAATTACTTTTTCTGTTTATTCAGGCTATTTGGCGACGGAGAGCCGCCAAAAAAAACAACTCTCTTAAGATCCTAAGTTAATTATTAATTTATGCTTGTCGAATTACTGACCACTAGGAAATGTTTGTTGTAGATCATTCAAATGTCTCTTCCACTGGTATAGAGCAGGCAGCGCAGTGACACACACAGGGGGGGATTCCATAGGAAGTGACGCCATGGATCACGAATGTACGCCGTGGACAGACAGTACACGTCCTACACAATCTATGAGATACCTTAAAGAATGTATGTTACATCATCTCTCTTTGCTATCTTGCACTGCATGCATGGGTTCAATCACCCATGCACCATGGCCACCCCCCTCTCTCTCTCTCTCTACAAATCATTCCATCTCTCTCTAGCAGAGATAGGGGAGTGTGTGTGTGGGTGTGAGTGCATGTGCATGTTTGTGCTTTATTCTCCCAAAGGGGGATACAGAACTGGTCTCTGCTGCTGGGGGTGGGGGTGGCCTCCCTAGGCCTTCGAGAAAGCAAAGCAGCAACCGCAAAGCAGCAAAGCAGCAGGGAGAATCTGATTCCCCTCCCAGAGTAACATGCGCGTACCGATGCAATATATGTGAGATCGACCATGGTTCCATGGAATTCCCAGATCTTGCTTGCTTGGACCGTACCATTCCCATCTATACGAAGCACTGTGTACCACACCACTACCTAGTAGCTACCGTCTTCTCTCTCTACTACTACTACTACTACTAGTAGTCACTTGAAAAAACCAAACCGGCGAACCGACTTATTCTCGTAGAAGGGAACCGGAACATTCTTGGTCGGACCAGCGATTTTGTCACGAACCGGAAAAAACAATGAGATGTTGAGCCGTGAAGCAGCGGGTGGACCGGTTCGACCTCTGAACCGTGGGCTTGAATGGCTCGCTCACCGGTCCGGTTTTTCGCACGCACTATCCTACTACTATATATTTTGTTTATCTCTCCTCTCCTCTTTCATCGCATGGAAGTCATCTCTCTCTCTCTCTATACATTCTATCGTACGTTTCTTTCACTTTTGGGCAGTACCAGTCTCGTTGCAGCAGCTTGTGCTTTTGGGGCGCACCGTTTGGGTCCATCGATACTATCCAAGCTACAAGAACACTGTAGATTAACTATGCATCTCTGCCTTCTACCTTCTCTTTCTCAGAGGTCCCAAACTTCCATGTAACCGATAATCTCCATGCATGCATATAACTCTTCCAACCATATAGATGACCTTTACTATATACTAGCCATACCTACTTAACTTTGATGCATGCACACATGTATCTCTCGTGAAGAACTGACTCAATTAAACCTATATAGCACGAGAGTGAATTTTAAGAACATGGGTACTCATGTACCCGTTTATAGTTAACCTACCCCTAAATTATGTAGTTGTCTGATTCTACTATTTAGTCGGGAGGAGGGACACTTTCCTTCGTGCTATTTAGTCGAAACTTTTTATTTTTGTCTAAGCTACATAATTTAGATTCCTAGTAGTACTCTGAAATAATAGTATTAAGTATCCCATGGCACTTTGTATAGAAATCTAAAGTATTTGCCATGGGATACTTTTCTAAAGTACCCATGTCCATCCTAGTAATTCACATATAGCAAGGCATATACCAGAACTGATCGAGCCGGTGTATTAAGTATCCCATGGCACTAGCCAAATCAAGATCGATATGTGTGTGTGAGAGAAGTCTATATATCTTGACGTTTCGTACGTTCTGTCACCACTGAAAAAGGAGGGGAAAGGTAAAGGGTAAAAACTAAAGAACCGACCTTGCTTTTGAACGGCCATCTTTGACTAGTCCCTTCGGCAGTCGTGATCAACATGGCAATGCTAACGCTAATTAACTGCATTTTGTGGACTAAATAGTAGAGAGATTAATATACACTATAGTTAAATCGATCCATCAATGGCATTGCATGTTAATTTAGAGCCACGCAGTCAATCGTGCATGCATAACCTATGTAAAATGAATGCCATCTTTAACCTATATGTATGTCTTACTTATGCATGTATGCCATCTTCGCTTTGATATTTTTTCTCTTTCTACTTACACATGTTCATTTCTAGCTCCTTTGATCAAGTGAGCGAACAATTAGTTGTTGCTAAAACAATTTAACTACTTGCACATGTTGCAAGAAAAATGCATGCATGGGAATCCCTCTATATATGAACTTAAGAAAGAAATGAAAACGTGTGTTCACAAATTTGTATCATACAATATATTGTATAGAACAACCCACATATATGAAACATTTAAGAACTACATATCGAAGAGAGAATTGATATATGACATGAGTTTTTAAATAACAGTGGTACAGTACACACATAAGTCCAACCGGAATGGGCAAAGAAACCTAAAATAAGAAGAAGTAGAAGAAACATAGCAAATGATCATGCTAGCTAAACTAGCTAATTAACACTAATACTTGTCCATGATCATTAAGCAAGCAGACAACACTATCCATATCCTCCATGATCTCCTCTAGTTCTTGCATGAAACACAATGCAAAACAAATGCAAGCATTTATATACTCCCTCCGTTTCAAAATATAAGATGTTTTAGGTTTGTGAAGAAGATGAATCTAAACTTGTTTTAGTATGTAGGTTCACTCAACTTTGGGATGAATCTACACACTAAAACATGTCTAGATTCATTTTCTTCACAAACCTAAACATCTTATATTTTGAAACGGAGAAGTATCTAACATCCTCCAAGCCCCATGCATCTAATTGTAATCCGAGCTCGCATTTGGTTAGCTTAGCTCGTTAATTACAAGAGATGGTTACCTGTGGCAGTAGTATTGGAGTAGGCGCTTGTGTACCCAGTAGTAGTGAGATGATGATCGCCACCACCGTACATGCCGATGCCTCCTGATCTTGGGTAGCCTGCTTCCCTCTTCGCTGCCATCATTGCACGAAACTGATGATCTGCACGGTCGTCGTCTTCGCCGTTGCCATGGCCGCCGCTGTCTAGGCCTAGGTAGTGCAACATCCCCGGCATCGCCATTGCCGGCGCTGCAGCTGGTGCCATCGTGTGCTGCTGGTCGGCCATCGCGTGGAAGAACGGGAAGCCTTGCATCTGCTGCACTCTCCACTGCTCCAGCCCAGCCGCCGCGGCCGCGCCGCCTACAGGATAGAAGCCGGACGGTACGTCCATGGAGGCCGGCTTCCCCATCCCCGAGAAGGTGGAGCCGAGGCTCATGGCGTCGAAGTCGGCGAGGCGGAGCAGCGGCGGCAGCAGGCCGGAAAGGTTACCGCCGCCGCTGCTCAACATGGCCGGGAGAGTGGGTGCCGGGGTTGCCGTGGCTGCGGGGGTGCAAGCGGACGACGTCGTGGTCGTCGAACCACCCGAAGCGGCGCCGCTAGCCGCCGGTGCCCCAGCCGCGGCGGCCTGTTTGGGCTTGGCGCGCTTGGCGTGGCGGCGGTACCCGCCGCCGACGGGGACGTTGCGGAGCGCGCCGCCGCGGGTCCAGTAGCGTCGGCAGGCGCGGCAGAAGTGGCGCGGCTGGGTGAGGGAGTAGTTGTTGAAGTAGCAGAACTTGGTGTTCCCGGAGTCGCAGCGCGGGCACTTGAGCCCCTGCTCCGGCAGCGGCACCCGAGCAAGCCGCGCGCGCTCCGACATGGACATGGGCTTCGCCGGCCCCATCGCCTGCCCACCGCCGCTTCCGCCGTCGCCACCTTCCGAAAGGGTTCCCTGCTGCATGATTGACGGCTGGTGGAGCTCATGATTATTACAACTTCCGTCGCCGGCGCCGCCACCACCACCACCACAGCTGACCGCCGCGACCTGCTGGTGGTGGTGAGCGTGCTGCTGAAAATCCAGCTAGAGATCAGAAGAAAGAACCAGAATTTAGTCTAAACATTTGGCCAAGTATATACCAAGATAAGTAGCATTTGAATCAGAATATATATCGTGAGAACTGGTATTATTCTCCACTTTGCATCAATTTTAATACTCCTAACAGATTTCTCTTCAACTTTGCGAAAAAGAGAGAGAGTGAACAAAATCTTGCGGAAAGAAAGGGGGAATGAAATTACCTGGTTATCATTCCAGCTTGAGGAATCCAGGAAGGAAGGAGGGAAGATCATGGTGGTTGGTGGGTGGTGATGTTATCTGGAGAAAGTGAGTCTTGTGCTAGCTAGGGTTTGGCAAGCTCTTGTCTTCTCCTTTCCCTTGTGCAGCTCTCTCTTGTTTGTGGCTTCCTTCCCCTGTGGCTAAAGGTTGTGCATGATAGAGGCTTGGAGGTAGCTAGTGGGGGATGAGAGGGCAAGGTAGCTAGCTAAGGCTCCTCCTCATGGTCCTCATGGGATTGGAAAAAAATTATATGGGAATCGCAGAGAAAGAGAAAGGGGAAAAGGAGGGCGAGAGATGGGAGAGTGAGACAGGATTAGTGAGAGTGTGAGGTGGGATGAGGGAGAAAAAGAAGGAAAAGTAGACATGTACCTTCTATGTGGCCCAAATTTTGTGATGCTGTCTCTGCTGTTGGGGAGGAGGAGGGACAACGTGCTGTTTCTTTGTGGTGACAATAGAAACCTCTCGTGGTATATTTGGGTTTGGGAAGAATTTGATCAGAACTTGATCTGATTTGGGTTTGCGAAGAATTTGATTAGAACTAACTTGAGAGTTTGAATGCCCTAGTGGTTGAATGGAAAGATGCGCCGAAATTAAACTCGTGTGAATTATTTGTACTAGTGAGCTCTATATCCAATCCTAATTTCCAGCATTTCAGCTAGCAAGGTGACACATGCATTTGCTTTCGTAATTTCGATACACATTGCTATGGTATTTTGGATATTTGACATGGTCGGCATCATACAACTTTGATGAAACTAATATTTATAAAAGAGCCTGTAATTATCAACATCGCATTATGGAGACTAATCCATGAGTATAAAATCATATTATTTTTTATCAATATATATAGTTTTTATATTAACTGGCATGGTGCCCTCACAAATGTGAGCGCAACATATGAAAATTTTCAAGAAAATATAACTATAATTCCATAGATACATATATCAGTTAGTATGAATACGTCTCTGGTTAAAGGGGTGGACTATTTTTATCCTGCTGTCTTAAAACCTCAGATGCAACTCTCAGCCACCCCGTACCACGATACAATCCAAGAACCAGAAATATGTTTTCTCAGTTGCAAGGAGTTCAAGAATTGGCGCCCATTGGTTAATGGATATCCGATTTGTATGAACATGCTCGGAATACTCCTTCCGTCCCCAAATATGTTATGTATAAATTTTAGTCGAAGTAATTTTTTAAAGTTTGACTAAACATATGTGAAAATTTATCAAGATCTACAATATCAAACATGTATTATTAGAGTCACCATGAAATATATTTTCTTGATGTATTGCACAGATTGATATGTTTATCTTTAGACATGGTCAAAGTATGCAAAGTTAAGAAATGAGCCGCCGCCCAAGTTAAAGTCCTTATGGACACAAAATTGGATTCTTAATATTTGAAAATCAAACTCGCTGTACGGGTTTCATCCCACCGCTTTCCTTTAAAAAAGTCTTCAAAGTTTGAATCTGACTAAAAATTATATGCAACATATTTTGGGAAAGAGGGGGTATCTTTGTCCCGATTTCACTCCACAAGCATCTAAAACGGGTCAATATTTAAGCCCACAAGCATATTTTGGGTGCTCCTTTCTTCATAATGATTGCCATTTTCATTTCCTAGAGTACTTAGACTTGCCAAACTGGATTTAAAGGAACCAACACATCCTTTATCACTATTTACAAACTTTGAAGGCGAAGACGGTACTTATTTTTTTAATGCGGAGAATAGAAATGCCTATGTTGGGATCAATGACCAGCTTCGTATATATATTGTTCGACTCTTGGTGAAAACATTTTATTTTAATAAATTGTAGCAAATAACCTATCATTTCCCTTCAACAAAAATCTAATAATAACAATAATAATAATAATAATATGTTTCTTACCAAAGAATCAGAAGCTATTATGTTTTGCCTTTAGAACCAAAATGCTTGGAAGCCTCGAATTCCTACACATAAACTAAGAATAATAATTGCTAGACTACTAGAATTTATATGGAACTATTGAGAGGCTAGGTCCAACAATTGGTATGAAGATGGAAGTAGTCAATTTTAATAATTATCTTAGATAAATGGTGCAATATGTGCTTGTAGAATTGACCAAAAAATGTGTAGTCAATAGATAATTATGAAATTTGTGTTCACTAAAAAAAATGAAAACAATAATGTAGATTAATTCATGGGCCCATGCTTGGCTACCCCTACAGGAAAACACTAATGTTAATTCTTCCACCAGAAATGGCTAGCGGTCCTTAGAAGATCATATTTATTGACACAATGAAGATTAGAAATGTGAATTTTCTGATGACAATGTGAGGAAGAGAACTATGATAGGACATGTTGTCTTTGTTTTTAACCTTACAATGAACCGGTGAATGTATTCTAGGTAGATGTGAAGAATCATATAAGTCTTCAGTTTTTTAATGATGGGGATTTATTATATTGGCTATGATAAAAAAATTGTATGTGCAAGGTTAACTAACAAATAATGTAAGGTAGAAGAGATGTAATCACTGGAAGACTGATTGCTTTTTTTAGGTAGGTTCATGTTTTGGAAATATATGAGGAGACAAAATAGAAGATAAGCGGTACAACTGGGTAGAACAATGGTACATATAACCGGTTGTGGATTTAATGCATATGCCCTAACTTATGCTCTTGAGATGCATGGAGATTCAAAGGGATATTACCATTTTTAAGCCTGGTGCTACCGAGAATAACCACTGTTATCCAGAAGATTTATGGAACCTTATCCTTGAAGGATTCCCTAAGAACATGTCTCTTCTGTCACTGTGCTCTGATTAAAGCACCAGGTGACATTGAGTTAACACGTCAATGCCCATAGTTTATGGAGTTGGGCTTGAGGTAGAATGGGGGCTGAAGACTTTGTCGACTAACACACAAAAAAATCGGGGACACGAGGTTTACCCAGGTTCAGGCCATCGAAGGAAAAACCCTAATCCTGCTTGCCTGTTCTTGATTGATGAAGGAACCGAAGATTTACAATGGTGCCTTGATGGCGATGGTGCGCATATGTAATCTGGCGATGTATGTGCTAGGGTTTGTGATGCCCTTCTCACCGCTCCCTCCTAGCCTTTATATGGGGAGGCCAGGTCTCATGACACAGTCGAGTCGGTTACAGATTAGGTTTTTCTTTTTAAACTTCCTATCCAAAGCTTGTCGTATCCTCTAAAGAGTCGTGTCCTCTATGGGCCTGGGCCATCCAAATCTTCATGAGCTTCGCCTCCAGATATGGATCATCGCGTGGGCCTCCGCTAGGTCTAGACAGATAGACCAATCATAGGCACCCGTAGGGTATAAACATGTCACAAGTAATATTAACATTTTAAGGATTGTAGCATGACAATTGTTAGTGTGAACGTGCAACCATTGGTGGAATCGTATGTGTAAAAGGATAGTTTTTGGCTTTGCATGTATAAGGATCCGACCCTTGACGACTTTGTGGAAATATTTCTAGATCTAATTTTTGTTACAAGATTCCCCTCTCTCATTTCTTGATAAATCTTTCATGGGAAAATAGTTGATCTTAGCTGGCCATGAAGCAAGAGCATGTTCTAATCTTAAAAATCTTCACTTGTTAATCTTGAAAAGTTCGCATCTCCTCGCCGGCTAGGCGTCACTTAGAGCATGTGTTTGCGATTCTCCTCAAGAAGTTTGTACATGTGCAGAGGCCGCTTCAAGATCTACCTCGAGTGACTGAGCTAGTTCTAATAAACTTGATCTCAAGGATAAGAAAGCCAAGTCGGGGTGACTAACCTCTCAAAACAAATATGCATGACTAGTGCAAACAAATTGAACTACGAGATTTGATCATGTCTCTTCGTGTCTCTAGTACATACTTGTTTGATTTCCTAAAGTTTATTTTTGGATCCGAGAGTTATCTGAATGATGCTTCACTTCTCACTTATGGTGCATCAACAATTTTCATGTTTCATATAGTTTCTTCTCATATTTGAAGTAATTTGCATACTCTCCTATTCATTCCCTCAAGTCAATAAACATCGATCTGTCAAAGAGAATGATATATTTCAATGAAATATACACGTGAATGTAATTTTTTTTGCAGATTTAACTATAGAACTTTAGTTCATTCCGTTGTTCTAGTGAACAATAGTAGGTAAATCTATAAAATAAAGGTACCTCTTAAAGTTAGAATCTTTATGTGGTATTTTCGTAGAGGTTTCTTCTAACTAAGGATAAACTTTCAAAACACAACTAGCCCGCGAGCATGAAATGTTGTGTTTTTTTACCACGATGAGACAATCAAACATATTTTCATCAATTGCAATTTTTCCCATGCTATAAAGTCAGTTATTTGCATGGTTTCGAACTTGTATCTGTCTCGTAGTGTTGAAAATATTTTTGGCACTAGGTGATACGGAACTGATCGCGAGTTTAGAAATCCTCATTCGGGTGGCATCAGTGTTAGCTCTGATTTCATGGTCATGGCTCTGTTCAAATGAATCTCATGAAGTTGTACAGGATCAACTGCAGCCAACATGTGCATGCAGGAACAAAACTGCAGTGGCGGTTGAAGCTGGGCTAACTAGGGATGCAGACATTTTGGCGACAGTTCTGCGTGGGCATACAAGCCATTTTCCTAGGCTTGGGCTTTTTTGCTGTAGCTGTCTAGCTCCACTGTTCATGACAATTGACAAACAATGAATTGTCCGGCTTTTGACAATTTTATTGTCCTCTCCTCCTCCCCCTTTCCCTTGGTGTTATAAATCGGTAGGAGAGCACAATCATAACCACTGCTGCATTTACCTGGAACTCTTCAATCCATCATGAATCTTTTATTTTGTCCCCTTGACAAAGCAAGTACATATTTGTAAGATACTTTTATTTTGTGTTACAGTGTGCTCTAACCAAATAACTGTGTTTTACTCACACGTGTGATGTGATGGGTGCATCTTCGACAGAGAGTAGAATTTTTATATGATTTGGAGTGGTACATACCCATCACTTAGCAGTAATGAGGACCCCATTTTTCACACCACTAGCTAGCGTCTGCTCTTCAGCTCAGCATATATGTGAGGATGCTGAAAATATGTATGCACCGGAGGGGGTGTTTTGGCTCGCAGCTGCTTATGAACCTATTATAAAAAAAATGCATAAAAATAAAATTTTAATGTCAACAAACTTCTGAAAACATAATTTCACGTGTATATCCAGACATTCTATTTTCGCACACAAGTTCTCACGAAAAAGAACATTTTATTTGGCTTGTGTAAAAAAAACAAAAAGTTGTCCATGAATAGCTAGGTTAGCATTAAATTTGTCTTTATACACGGGACACAAAAAACTTCCCTTTTCTAAAAACTTGTGCACGAACCAAGAATGTCGAGATGTACATACGGATATTTCTTTCAGATTTTTTAACATTCTAAAATGTTTTTCAGACAATATATAGGTTTATATGACCCGTGAGCCGAATTGGATTTTCGATATGCACCTATATCTGGCGTTGGCCACCAAAAGAAATATGTAAACCTGGGGTGACTCCGGCCGTGCTCCGTGCTGTGCTGCAAATATTTAGTGAAGACATGCATAGACATGATTGCTTGAAAAGTAAATAAAGGCGACGGGAGGGAGCGAATGGTGAGTTTGGAGCAGCCGTCGTGGTCGTCAGATTTATGCATGTGTGACTGTTTCGGATGGATCTGTCATTTGTCCTGTAGCCAACGACCATCCTACCTAGCTTCCATGCTAAGCTTACTTTAATTTTTTTTGTGCCAGTTGCTTCAGCAACAAAAAATTTTGGTCATCTTAATGGAAGTCCTTACAAGTACACTTTGGGAGGACCGGTGCTTGCTTGTATAAAAATCACAAGTTAGCAAGAATAAAAAAGAGAACATTCGACCGACTATCTGATGATCCAATGTATATGCAGTTTCTCCTCAGCCACTAGCTTTTTCTCTCATTCTTTTAACATATGGGAAAGATATTTTAATTTTGTGAAAAGATCCAGGTCTAGTATAGAGGTTCAAAAGAAGTACTCCCTCAATCTCAAAATAGATGTCGCGGGTTTGTCATAATTTGAATGAATCTATATTATAAATATGCAAGATTCATTCAAATTTTGATAAATCTACGACATCTATTTTGGGATGGAGAAAGTACAAAACACCTCAAACACAGTAGAAATTACATTGAGATTTTTGGACAACCTAACGATCACTACTGCTGCCAGAGTGAGCCGTCGACGTGCCGTTGGAGCTGGCCTGGCGTTGTTGACGAAAGTTGGAAAGCCTTCGTGCAAGTTCCCCCAAGGACCAGCGACCTAGATCCGAGGTTGTTGTTAGTGAACTTTTGAATTGATCTGAATCTTCTAACCTAACCTGTAACACACATAGACTTAAGATCCACCGCTCTATGAGAGAAGGGACAGACGATTCCCGCCCTCCTCAACGCCACCTACAAGATGGCCGTTGGCGAGGTGGATGAGGAGGTGGTATACCTCATTCCTTCCATGTACAATGCCACCATAGCCACGATAGACATTGCTATCGGTTGACCAAACTCTACTTTTAGGGACCTTACTACAACGCGTCGAGAGAAGATCCGAAATCCCCACTCCCTCACGCTAGTGGAGCGGTAGATAGAGGATGCATGGACCCGTCGATTCCTAGACGAAGAAGCCAGAGACAGGGAAGATGGTGGCGATGGCTAGGATGGAACCCTAGATCATCGCCGTCTTTTCACGCGAGAGGAAAACATTTCGTCCATCTGGAAAAGACATTGGCGCCATGGAAACCGCAGAAAATAGAAAAATACAAGCAACACTAGCCATAAGATAAAAGTAGACAAAAAATGAAAATAAAATAGACCAAAGCTGGTGGAGCAAGCGGACTATGAGAATGTATCGCAATGCCGAACCCATCTCTAATTAAGTATGAAACCAATTGCATAGAAAACACATGAAAACGTATTTACTTGGTTCATATATATACACGTAAACTTTATGTAGTGCAAATCCAAATGAACACACAATTTAGATATCCACGGGAATAAGTCTATTGGCCAATAGCATCACGCCCAAGGTTTTGCTTTTCTAGCTAGTTCATTAAGGGTTTTATTTATTTATATTTATTCAGGAGATGTTCATTTGGAAGGTATACCTATATGGAACCTTCAACTATACTACGTATATGCTTTGGATTATACACCTCCTGTAGATCTGCCAGGGACATACTGGGTCGTGACCACACTGATAACAACGAGGTACGGTGGATAGACCGATCGAGTGTCCACTCTAGTACGTGAGCTTCAGCAGTCTGTGGTTTTCACGTAACCAATAGTGTGTACGTGCTTAACTATAGAGTATAGACATATCAACTTTTTTAGGAGAAACTTCATGAAGTATCACTAGAGGAAAAAGGGCCATCCGTTCGCGACCCCTCGGAGCATTAGTCCCGGTTGCGCCACCAACCAGGACTAATGCTGGCACACGTCCCGGTTGGAGCGGGCACGGGGCCAAGGGGCATGGGTCCCGGTTGGTAAGGGGGCATGCGTCCCGGTTGGAGCCACCAACCGGAACTAAAGGTTTGGCCACAGCATGGATCCAAATGCGGAGGATCCAGTTGAGGACGCCTTACAACATGGGAGAGCCATGGAGGCTAAGGTCAGGGAGTGGGCTTTGAAGAAGATGGCCCAGTGTTTCACCAACTGGAAGAAAAGATTGCACCTTGACTATGTCGTGAAAAAGAAGACTCCCGATTTCAAGAATATTCAGTTTGAGAAGATAAAACCATTCTGGGATAAGTTTGTGGAATACAAGAAATCAGAAAAAGCTAAGAAAATGTCTGAAACGAATAAGCTGAATGCTGCTTAGAAGAAGTATCACCATACTATGGGGTAAGGTGGCTACAGGGTTGGCATTCCTAAGTGGAAGAAACTTGAGCAGGAACTGCGTGATAAAAATATCACCCCAGAGACAGACGATTGGGTAGAACGTGCATGGAATTGGTTTTACGGGCATGGGGCACGTTGGACTCGGAAGGAGGTGTATATATAACATACGACATAAAGACCCCTTGCCAATCGAGAGGATGAGAAAAGCGATAAAGGCTGTTAAAGATGGGGACTTCATTCCGATAGAGAGAATGATGAGCTCACACTCGCCCTTGGAAATAAGGAACATGATGGGCGAACACGAGGCACAATAGGCTCCCAATCATGGAGGACTGGGTTTCAAGAGAGGAAGAAATATCTGATAGAAGCCGTCGGAGGAGTAAGGACAGGCGGCAGTTGAAGCGAAAGTCGAAAAGAGCGAATCGTTTAATTGAAGAACGATTAAAGCAACAACAAGATGAAATTAATACACTTAAAGAGCAAAGTACTACGGCGCCCATCTCAGACACCTTGCATTCGATGCTACCGGCCTATCGAATAATCGAAAAACAGTGTGGCTTCCACCGAGGTCCGGGTGATGACAATGGCGATGACGATGATGCAAGCGATGGCTCCTTGGCTACCCAAAGGATGATATCACGGAGATGACACCTGCGAGCTACATGTCAAAGTTGTGAACATATCAATGAAGGTGGCGGTCGGCTATGCCTTACCAATTGGACCCACACCAACTTACCATTGTCGTCCGGTTCCAGAGGGCTACGCTGTTGTCGGCGTGGATGAAATCATGCCCACCTTTGAAGTTTTGGATCTTCACTACCCTGCAGGTGAAGGGGATGTGACTGTGCTGGGAGACGCAAAAAATCTGAGTCAATTAATTTGGATCGAAGGAAGTAGTATATTCAGACTGAAAAAAAATTGCTGGTAATTTTTTTTTGGCCATCAATACTAAAAAATAGTAATATGTATAATATTAAAATGATATTGTTAGATATTTAATGATATATTCCACAGTATATAAAAAATCTTTAAACAACATATCTTCAAATAAATAATGTTCCAAATATTACTTTCATGACCATGCAATTGTTACTTATATTGTGAATCTAATGGAATGTTGACGAAATGTTATGTAAAAAAGAGAATTTATAAACACGGATAAATTTGGATAGCAGCCTTTTTGTTTACCACTACCTGTGCCTCATTTTACAGTAAACCACGTGCTCATTTGTAAAGAGACACAACACATACACACATAGGCCTTTTTAGGTTATAAAGCTCAAATAGGCCCGGCCAAACCATTACAGTATTAAGTAATCATGTGTGGGCCCATTCATCGCCTGGCTAGGCTTCGGCACACGGGAGTACATGCTGTGTACCTGACCGAGCTTGTCCCACCATTGACGCCACCTCTGCTGGCTGTCGCTAGTCACTCATCGCCGGGGCAACTTTTCATCTTGCTTAAGGATGCAGACTGAAAAATTAATTAAGCTATGTGAGAAAAAATATTTTGCAGATGCACCAGGCTAAAAAATAGACAATTAAAATGTGCAAATTTTGTGGGGAAAAAACATACATGTACTGATGTACATATCCATGTTTTATGTGCATGTATAAATTTTTGTGAAGGACATTTCATGCCTTCCGGAGTAAAATTTTGGTTCAAAAATTGCTCTATACAAGATATATTTTACTAGTAATTTTAAGAACATCATGCATGCATTTCTCCGTGAAACTTTTCAGCCATGTCAAACACAGTACGTTGTAAAAAGAATCCAAATTCATTTGAAAGATTTTTACTCAATTCATTGTCCACACCGGGTTCAAATGCACCCACTTGCCAAAACACCGCCCTTTGTAAGAAATGCCTTTTTACCACGTACCCCATATCCACCGTCCACTTTGATGGTGACCCGTGCGCTTACCTAGTGCTCTTACTTTAGTGGTAAACAATATAGCATTAAAATACAGTATTAAAGAAGAACATGAATGGTCCTAAATAAACAAGAAACCTGGCAAAAAAAATTATATGACACCCAAAAACCCGATGAATTTTAAACACGGAACAAATCTCTAGGTCAACGGTGGATCCATGTAAGTTATGTAGCATGTGCGGTAGATAAACCAGTCTTGAAGCCTTGAAGGTATGTGGGCAATGATGCATTTTTCCTTTTCTTGGTCTTGCAACCCACAGAAGCTTGACCTAAGAAACTTTTCGGTTAGCGGTCTTGTAACCTTTGAGAAGTTCTTTATAAACCTTCTATAAATTCTATGGCGTAAGCAACCTTGAGAGCATGATCAACCTGTTAAAATAAAAGTCTTTAGAAACATGGACCTTCATCCAACTGGCGCAATCCCGTAATGACGCAATTCCATGGTTAGTCGTACGGAACACTCTTCCTCACGCCTAGACTCGAGAGGCTCGAGATGCGACTACCAGGTGCGGAAATGTCACGGCAGCTGCCATCTATTATTTCAAGTCTAGGGTTACAAAGTCTAACCTCTAGACTTCCTGCTGCAAGGACAAATGGCACGTTCTAAGCACGGATTAGACAGTCGATGGCACAGTTTTGTCAGGTTGCTGTCTGGTGGCTCGTCACCTGTCGAACACTGCAGAGTGGACGAACCATACATCATCAATCAGTCAGTAGCTTGTACAGCCAAATTTGAACGTTCAGCACACCTTACCAGACATGCAAATAATAAGCCATGAACAGCAACTGGCATCGATCTCATTCAGATACTGTGCCTGGTTGCCCTACAAACAGAGATGGTACAACAACAACTTAAGCCTTGAGAGCCTACATCGTCAATCAGTAACTTGCACTGTTAAATCTGTACACTCAAAACAGAAACCACACAGGCATTCGGATTAACACATCAACAACAGCAAATGACATCTCGTTCAAACACTGTGCTTGGTACCTTAAAAAGAAAGATGGCAATGTACATAAAAAGAATGATGGTAATGTACATAAGAAGATGGTAATCATTTCTCTTTCTAGCAACAAGGCAAGTGCCCAGCCTAGAGGACATTTGATTTCATCATGTGGCAAGGCTGAGAAGCAATCCCAAACCAACCGACAATGTGGAAAGACATCGATATCAGTATTGCCACAGCAAGGAGTGAATTGCAACTGAAACAAACAAGCCGGAGCAAAATCTCCATGGGCCATAGCAACCATGTACAGCAGAGTGACATAACCCAGACCAGCAGAAAAACAGGATAATATTCACGAAGAAAATTTTAGGAATGAGCAAAGTACTGCTGTCTGTTATACCCGGCTAAACGGCCATCAACTCTGATGGACTACATTACAAGAGATAAGCTACTGGTCTCAATGAATTTTTTTCCTTGGGAGCTCAAACAGACTCATGACGATGGAGACGGTGGCGGCGGCGGTCGCGATGCTGATGATTTTGTTGGGTCATCGCCTTGCTGACCTTTTCCAGCAGTCTTCTCGTCCAAGACATCCTTCAGCCCTTCCTGGTAGGTCTCCACATAGTTCTTCACCGCGCTCGTGTAGGTCGAGGCACAGGTCATGTATATGCGCTTCAGCGCGGGCTTCAGCGTCTCGGCCCCGCCCCTCGCCGCCATCGCGAGATCCTCAAGCACGCTAGGCTCACCTGTACTTTTCCCCTCTTTGGCGCTGCTGGATTCAGATTCCTCTTTAGCCTTCTTGTAGTCGTTTGGCCTGAGCTCAGGACCGATGTCCCTGACCCAGGATGCCCCGTAGAGCCTGCTTGCCTCCTTGAGGATACACCATTTCTCTTTCAGTGTGAGCTTAGGACGCCGTATGGTGCCTGGAGGGTCTGGCAGAGAGGACGGGAAGGCGATCTCTCTAAGATCATATCTCACGTAATCGTACAGCTTCCTGCAAACCACTCTGAGCTTCATCCTGGTTGCTTTTACAAGGAAGCCTTTTGACGAGGATTAATCTGCGCCATGGTAAGAATATAAATCTTGTCAAGCTCTGCATATCTGCTCCCACATTACTAACACGGCGTGTCTTAAAAAAAGAGGAAAATGCATCAGAAATTATGAAACTTGTCCGTATTAATCAGTCTGGTCATTGTATTCCAGAAAGTTAAATTTACGGTCATCAAAGACAAGTTGCCTGCTCACATACACCCCAACGCGCATCACCGACCTTGCCTAATCGCAAGCTTGCCGCTGCACGGCGACAAGGAAGTTATCCGCCACGCCGACGTCTACGCCTACAAGCCCAAAGATCTTGCCGCGCAATCTGCGCCCGTACCGCATGCCATGAGCACCAACCACCGGTTGTTCTTCACGGCGTGCAAGCACAAGAACGGGGCGGCACCAAGAGCGCGTGCGTTGCCGGTGTTGGCACCTAGGTTGTCCAGAAGACCGAAAATATCTATGGAGGAGTACCGGTGGTTGTGGCAAGAGGCCACCACCTGCACCCAGCGCTGTTCGCCACATCACTACCTCCACCCGGATCTTGTGTCATGCTCCTGACAGACCTCCCCTCCTGGGACGCGTCTGCGCCCCGTAAAGATGCCCCGCTTGCCATGGCGCTGCTGGCACGGATCTGTGGCACAGCTAGCAGGCCAGGCAGGCAGGTGTGCACGTGCAGGCAAGCTAAAGGTGCGAGGTTGCATGCGAGCTCCTGGGCTGATGCGAAGCAGCAGGCACAAGCTTAGCTATGTGTCTGCGTAGATGGTGCCCGTGTGCTTCTATTGCTGGCTTGTGTGCACTGCTCTGCTAGCCAGCAGATCGAGGTGTGCACAGCGAATACGCGAATACGATGGGCTCCTTGGTCACGGCATCCACCACGCTGCCACTGGCTCCGACCACCGTTAAGAACACCTGCATTAGGATCAGCATCATGGTCTGCACACAGCGGGCACAACCACCCCAAGCTGTCGGCCACTGGCGTGCGCCTGCACGATGGTGCTCCTACCTTCCCTTGGGCTCCACATCTTCCTCCTCCTCGACGACCGCCACCAGGAGCTCACCATAGCGTGTGACATTCTCAAGCAGGCGCAGGCCCATCCTGCACCAGCTCAGTGACCAGGGTCTCTAAGCATGGCAGCCGATGGCAGCCTACGACCCTGCCTTCTTCACCCACTGCAACGCCGCTAGGGCGGGTGAGGTTGAGGTCCACATGGATGCGGAGGGGTCGTGCCCAAGGAGACCAAGCTAGCCGTGCAGCTCCCCGTTAATGCTGGCAAGTCGACGAGGTGTATGCCGCCTCCTCCACCGCCGTTCAGCGCCCCACCGCCTAACAAGACACTGCCGCCACCCCGACGCCTCTGGCTTGCTGCAAGGCCTGCTACAAACCCACGTGCGCACCGTGGTGTGGGCGCAGCCAGACGCCGAGCTCCGCCTGCTGGCCTGCGCGCATGTGCCATGCCGCCATGGCATCCTTCGTGCTGGCCACCACTTCCGTGGGCACCAGGAATGGTTGATTTCACTCAGGTGGTTTTCTGTAGAAAACTACAGCCGGTCAGAACCGCGCTAAACGTGTCAGCTGGGTCACACACTGCCACGTCACCCAATACGTAGCTGGACCATCTGCGGTGATGGTACATGAACCCGCGCAGTGTATTTGACGACCATAAATTGAACTTTCTGGGATAAAATGACCAAACTGATTTATACGGACAAGTTCCATGATGTCCGATGCATTTTCCTATAAATATAGCGCTTTACCAAAATAAAGCATGGACTCAGCATGAGTGTGCCCAAGAACCTAGCCGATCATTTGTTACTGAACATGTGCAGAGAAGCATTTGACCGAACACCCTGCCTTCATTCAGAAGCTTTCAAGGGAACACACTAACAATGAGATGCGATGTGGTCGCAGTGCATAGGCATGGAACATAAACCGGAACCAAGTTCTCAATCTCATATCCAGGAGTCCACAAATCCGTACTCGCTCAGTTTCCGGAGAGAAATCAACTGCTAGAGATGCAAACCTGGCGGTCTTTCGGTTGGAGGAGGTCTGGGGGTGGCCGCGCCGTCGCGGGAAAGGAGGAACGGGGAGGCGAAGGCTGTTCAGTTTCCTTCCTCGGGAGGCGAGGCGGCGGAGCGGGATCTACTGCGGCGCCGGCGATGTTCTTTTCCTTTGAGCGGACAGCGCCGGCGATGCTAATCGCTCGTTCCTGTCGGGACAGATGCGGGACGGTAGCATATGCTCTATTTCGAGCCCATTTAGTAGATCGCCAGATCCAGATACTAACTGGGCCCTGAGCGTGTTTCCTACCAAATCGAGTCTGGCCCACGCCTCTTTTTTTTTTGTATCTTCTCAGTATACCGGCAGGCACGAGACATGTAAATTCGGTTGCATCTTTTTTCAATATCAAAGTTTAAGTCAAAAATGTCGAAGTAAAGAGGAAGATGGAGAAGAAATATGTGATTGCTTTGTCAAGCAGAATGGCATGATGAGTAAGAGCAAAAGGAATATGATAGAGAAATGCGTAATTGTATAATTGTTTGCAAGTTGACCGTGGGGCCGGAGGCCGAGCAAGGGAGAATAAAAATGGAGGAAGATGTGCCATTGACGTCCACGGTGATATTCTAATTTCATCTCTTTTGTTTGATTAGTCCAAAAACTCTTGTTTTGGTGCATATACTTGTTGTCAAGAGGTCTAAACTTTCAAAACTATTATTGGAGGGAAGGAGTTATCATTGCGATAATATGTAATGTTTTAACATGTAAAAAATATTATTTACATTTGGAATGAAGAAACATGGTCAAAAACCGATTAAATCACATTTACAATATTATGAATTGAGATAGTTCCATGTGGTACAAAAATTAGATGTGCATCACGCATGCAAGATTTACACATACAGTTTTTATCTAAACACGGAAGGAGTAATAAGTATCAACAAATCATGGAACTAATTTACACATACAATTTTTTTATCTGAACACGGCAAGATCATTAAGATTCACTTCAATAAATTCAATCAAGTGATAATAACAAGACACGACCAATAAAGCACCAACCACTCAACTTATTTCAGACCTCCCTAATCAATTTGCTCCATCTTTTTTAACTTGATTTGGCGAGGAGTTATTCATCACCTCTGTGCTAGGTTCTAGGGTGTACTATGCGTCAGGTAGTTGAAGATGTATTTCATGGAGCTTGAATATGTATTTGAACAACGTTCTGCTCGTTCGCTGGCATCTGAGTATCTCTCCTAAGAAGTACTATATTTTTTATTGGCTCATGGATCGAAGAGTCATTATCAATTTGTTCGCGCACACCTAAAACCAAGAAAATTTATTACAACTAGTCATTGGAAATGGTGAAATACAAACAAAAACTCTACTCACCTTCAAGCATGTCAAACTGATTACATGCTAAGTACCGATGATAAGTTATAGTGGATGTCGCCATACTTAGAAGACTTTCTGTTTATCAAATCTCTGGAAGTAAAAATATACGAAATGAATCTGGTATAACAATTTTCATAGTTCAGACTTACATAATGTTTGGTCAACCTTCATAAAGGTTGCCATGATGAATATAGCATGCCTCTCATCAAACAATATTTATTCTATCTATGACACTCAGCAAATTCATCCCAAATATGGAGAAACACAATATGGTTATTGAAATGAACCACGACTACTTCCCTAATGCCTGGAGTGAATATGTCTAATGCTCCAGAGGGCTAACATACATGATAACACCTACGATATCTACATTTCATATATTATATTATTACACAGAACATGAAGATGATACTCACTCGATATAATGAATTCATGCATTTATTCATACATGACTACATTATATTGAGTGTGTGTCAACTTCATGTGTATGTAACAACATGATACATGAAATGCAGATCACGGGAGTTATCACATATGTAGACCTCTTGAGCACGAGACATATCCTCTATTGGCATGAGGGAAATAGCAATGGTTGATTCCTGTAATCATGTTGTGTTCCTTCCTCTATATTTCGGATGAACTTGCCAAACGTCACAAAAACAACTATTGTTTGATGAGAGGCATGCTATATTTCGTCATGTCAACCTCTATGAAGTTTGACCGAGCATTAAGTAAGTCCGGACTATGAAAATTGATATACCAGATCCATTTCGCATTTTTTATTTAACAAAGATTTGATAAACAAGAAGTCTTCTAAGTATGGCAACATCCTCTATAAATTTTTATTGGTGCTTAGCATGTCAACAGTTTAACATGCTTAAAATTGATTAGAATTTTTTATTAGTATTTCACCATTCTCGGTGACTAGATTTTTCATGTTCCAGGTGTGCACGAACAAATTGATAATGATTCTTCTATCCGTGAGGCGGCAAAAAATGTAGTATTTCTTACGAGGGATACTCAGAAGCCAGGAAACAAGTAAAACATTCAACTAATGGTCAAGATTCCTCGGTGAAATACATCTTCAACTATTTGACGCATAGAACACCCTAGACCCATAGCGTCGAGGTGATGAATAATTGCTTCTCACTAGATCAATTTAACAAGATAAACCAAGTTGATTAGGCACACAGGTCTAGAATAAATAATAAGTTGAGTGGTTGGTGTTTTTTTCGTCGTGTATTGTTATTATCGCTCAATTAGATTTTACTAAAGTGAACCTTAAAGATTTTGCTGTGTTTAAATAAAAGCCGTATGGGTAAATTGGTTCCATGATGTGTTGCTACATATATGCATGGTAGGTGCAGCTTTACTTCGATTATATGAGTCCTGCAAAAATGAGACCAAAAGAAGACTATAAAGTGTAAATACAAACTATAAAGTAGTTCAACTCGCACTCACTTGATATTATTTGAGTTTTTACTACCAACATGAAGTGAGAAGTGTTACCAAAAATAATAGCATTAGCTTGACATTCTTTTTGGCTATATTAATATATTGTTTTCATATGCAATTCTGGACTATTCACTGTGATGCATGTGTTGTCCTGATTAACCTCATGATCTATTTTGTTATTATTGCAGGATCTGGTCTGGACGAATTGTTAAAGTTCTGCATTTGGTAAGGTGAGATTCTGTGCGGGATTGTGCAAGAATTTTCTCATGGGATTGCTGAAGTCTTTCTTCGGATACAAAGTTAAGCATATCTACTTTGTGTATTCGTGTTAACCATGGTTTCGTTTTCAGCGCTACGTTGATCTAGAGAAAGTATATCTATATAAGTAATTTTGTTTATTCCAGAGTGGCAGTAAACAAACAAAATATTTGCGCAACTATGCAATAGACGAAAATAAAGCATGGACTCGGCACACATGAGTGTGAACAAACAATCTAGCGGATCATTTGTGGCCGAACACCCTGTCTTCATTCAGCATTCAAGGGAACACACTAACAATGAGATGCGATGTGGTCTCAGTGCATATACATGGAAGCAGAAACTAAGAAAATATACGATAAAGCCGAACTAAGTTCTCAATCTCGCATCCAGGAGTCCACAAATCCGTACTCTCTTAATCTACTGGAAATCGAATGCAAACCTGGCGGTCTTTCGGGGGTGGCCGCGGCGCCGCGGGGAAGGAGGCGAAGGCGGCGCAGTTCCTTCCTCAAGAGGCGAGGCGAGGCGGTGGAGCGGGATCTACTGCGGAGCCGGGAGCATATATATGATCTATTTCCAGCCCATTTAGTAGATCGCTAGATCCAAATACTAACTCGGCCCTGAGCGTGCTTCCGATCGAGTCTGGCCCATGCCATTTTGTTTTTATTTTAGGGCGCAGGCTGCTGTGATATTTTCTGAAATGCGCCTGATGTTTTTTTTCGATTCAGTCACTTTTTCCAAACATGTTTAATTCACTTTTGCAAAGTTTTTGACGTGGGAGGAAGCCAGCCCTGGAGTGAAGATTTGGTACACATGGGCACCTGTGATCCTGGTTTAAACAAAAAATCGAAACATATTTTTAAGTTTCAAAAATTCGGGGATGTAGTCCAAGATTTATCCTATAGACGTGCAAAATATCAATTTCAAATACTTTGTATTCTAAGCTGTACAAAAATGATAAAATTTTAAATCTGTGCAAGTATGTTTTCAAATCCCTAAATTTTATTAGATTTGCCATTTTTGTGTAGGCCGAAGTATAAGAATTTTGGGTTGTGATTTATCATGTTATAGGATACAATATTAACTATGTTCAAAAATTTATTTTAGATTTTTCTAAAAATTATAAATATGGATGTCGTGGTGTGGAACTCGGCAGAGCTATCGGGGATGGCAAAAAAATGGACACACGGTTGCATTCAGTGGCTCACGCAACGGGTTGGGCACGATACACTATAAACACAGGACGTACCTAGGTTCGGGGCCCTTTTGGCGAGGTATGTATGGGAGCTGATGCTCAGTACAAATGCTCCTTGAGCTGTTTCCTTAGCTACTATCGAGAGCTAGGGGGAGATGGGAACTTGATGCTAACACTTCTCTCCTTCTATTGTTGCCTACCTAGAACCCTGGCTCTGCCCTCCCTTATATACTGGTCTGGGGGGCAGATTATAGATCGGGTACTAGGGTTTACTGTTTTGATATGGGTTTACAGGGCAGGGCCGGCTGCAGGGCCCGGCCGGTGGGCCAGGACCTAGTCAGCCCTTCTTTTAGCGTCATTCTTCTCTTTAACGGTCACCCGGGCTTCCTTTGTGGCGTCACCCCTGCTTGAACGGTCACCCGGACTGCTTTCTCCAGTCCGGCCAACCATCTTGCTTTATCTTTGTCGGGTAGCGCTGGTCATGACGGCATGCCAGCTTCCTTGATGACGAGGGAGAGCCAGAAGCATACCCCGCATGGAGTGTCAGCCCTTCCGTGCTCTCCATCGAATCCGAGGTGAGCCGGGTGGAAACGATCACCCGGCCGGTTCTTCTGGCCACCGGCTAGACGGGCCAGCCGGGAATGTTATAAGCCCAACTGGGCTTGCTTGCCAGTCGGGTAGAGTTGTCTTTCCTGGAGGCCAGGCGGCCTGCATCTTCTGGAGCCAGCCTAATTATGCCTGGCCTTCCCCACCCGGGGGTTATCCCCCCGACACTAGTCCCTGATCACGTATTGGCTTGGCCGGTGGGCAAGATCTTTCGTGCTCCTTCTTGTCCTGAGAGAGTTATTTTATTTCCTCCTGCTGCAGCTTTTGCTTTTGCTTTCCGGCTGGAATTAACCGGTTGCGGAATCGATGGCCGTCTACTGGGTGTAAACAGCGAAGGCAGGTACCGGCTGGCGCAGCTGAAGACGAAACGTTTGGCTGGATGACATCGTTGATGTCGTCACCCACGACTGTGGCTCTGGCGCACGTCGCGTCAGTTTGACTTCCGCGTAGCTGCGTCAGTTTTTGGCAACTGCGCACGCAAACTTGCCACAACGTTTTCTCGGGGAAAGTGTGCACGCCTCGTCTCCTGCTAACACCCGGGGATCTTCTGTGGCAATTATGATGGCGCAGAGGATCTGGAGCCGAAGCGTCGTGCGGCTGTGGTTCCGTGACGCCACGCGTCACGCAGAAGCCGAAGGGGCGACGATGCCATTTGCGGGGATAAATAGATCTCTGAGGGGGATCGGTTCCCGCACTTGTCCATCCTCCGGCTCATCTTCCCCTCGTGCCCCAGCGCTCTTTGTTCTTGTGCGTCATCTCCTTGCCGTCGCCGGCCACTTCTTACCCATCTACCACGGCCACCTCCTCTGTCGAGATGCTGCCGGAGCAATGCGGCGGCTGGTGCGTGTCCTTTGTGATCGACGAGCTCGTCAACAAGTACCGGTGGGGGAGGTTTCTTCCCTCGTCGATGCTTGTGAAGCACCGGCTCGTGCCGGAGGGGGAGCGGGTGCCAAACCCTCGGTCGGGGGGCGCGTCGTCTTCCTCGCGCATTTTGCCTGCGGCTTTGGCCTTCCCGTTAGCCCCTTCCTCCTCCAGATCTTTGTCTTCTTCGACCTCCAGCTTCAT
This sequence comes from Avena longiglumis, assembly GCA_030063025.1. NCBI lineage: Eukaryota > Viridiplantae > Streptophyta > Magnoliopsida > Poales > Poaceae > Avena > Avena longiglumis. Next base: position 86,895,055 of record CP125974.1, on the reverse strand, counting down.
CACTTGGGCGCCAACGCCATGGCGTAGCTGTCGCATCATGCAGCCTGCTGCGATCCATACCTTGGGGTGTGGCCCGAGGTGGTGAACTTCCTCAAGTTCTTCCACTTCAAGGCCCAGAACACCACCAAGGGTGGCTCGCTGACGCAGACGGGCTGCTGCACCGTCTACCCGCGGACCTCCTCACCGATGCCACGGTTCGAGCTCCCCGACACCGTCAAACTGTGGCAGCGCTCATATTTCTATGTGAGCAATGCCACAGAGGTTGACTGGATCTGCCTTCCACCCTTCGCCAACTTGCCCTCGACGCAGAGGGGCTGGACGACGAAGGGCATGGGCGCGGTGGCGGACCTCGATCGGATGGCCACCCGACTGGAGACGATGGTGGAGACGGAGATGCTCACCGCCCGGGACATCACCTTATTGTGGATGGTGCGTCGCGTGCTTCCGCTGCAGAAGCGGTCGCACAAGATGTGCCATCTCTCGACTGACAATGACCCGACGAGGACGTCGCGGAAGGATGTGCCCTAACAGGACCTACGGAACTGGGTCTCCATGATCTCCAAGTTCCGCATTGAGGCCAACTGGACATACTCCTGCCCCCCGTATCATCGCGGCCGCCTGCCGCCTCGGGTAAGTTTTTTGTTGGTTGTCTTGCGTCTCGCCTCTTGTTATTGCTAGCTTTCCTTGGGTGCCTTATGCTCCCCTGCTTTAACGGTCACCCGGACTGCTTTCGTCAGTCCGGCTGACCATCTTGCTTTATCTTTGTCGGGTAGAGTTGGTCATGACGGCATGCCAGCTTCCTTGATGACGAGAGAGAGCCAGAAGCGTACCCCGCACGGAGCGTCAGCCCTTCCGTGCTCTCCATCGAATCCGAGGTGAGCCGGGTGAAAACGGTCACCCGGCCGATTCTTCTGGCCACCGGCTAGACGGGCCAGCCGGAAAGGTTATAAGCCCAACCGGGCTTGCTTGCCAGTCGGCTAGAGTTGTCTTTCCTGGAGGCCAGGCAGCCTGCATCTTCTGAAAACAGCCTACTTATGCCTGGCCTTCTCCACCCGGGGTTATCCCCCCGACAATGGATTTTGAATTTTTTTAAACAAAGGAAGCAATAGAGCTCGGGAGACAAAGACGCTTTTTGCCACCCCTGGACCTATCAACTCAGAAAATTTTACTCATCATAGTAAGCCAAATCTAATAGAAGGGTGTTACTGCAGCATTCCGCCCCAAGCACACGTGAGGACAACTCTAGCGGGTACCATCTGTCAAAAAAAATTCTAGCGGGTACCATAAACGCGTATGAGGTAAACCATAAAATGTTTTTTTGACTAAAAAATGTTCGGCAAAGACCAGATCCCTCGTATTCAATTTTATGGTATACGTCTACGGGGTCTGTTCCAATGGCGGAGGACAAACTGAAACTTTGGTATGGCAAAGTCATGCATCATGGACCAAAGAGCTGTGAAATTTAAAGTTATCAGTTGTACACTCCATTTAGTTATAAAAATGTGGCCAGATTAAGGTATGGCAAATGCCATAGCTTGCCATACTGGGTCCTCCGCCACTGGTCTGTTCTGTGTCTCGTCATGTGATGGCACAAAAGAGGCATTTTCCTTTGATTTCTTATTTCAGACCGAAATATATAAATATAAACAACATAACTAATCAAAATAATTAATGTTTCAATATCATATAAAACAACAATAATCCAAATTACTACAATAGTTCAAATCCAAATAATTAAATAAATAAGTGAATGGTCTCGGATGGAAATAATGGTTTAAAACATGAATAACAATGTAATCAAATGAATAAATTGGAAGACTACCTCCCATATAATGACAAACGGTCCGCAACAATATCACTCCGAAGTTGGGCATGCATGCTTGGATCCGATAAATCTCCCTTCTGGGCTACACCCGACAGGCCGACAATCAACATTGTCAAACTCTAATGCAAGGTTCACAACCCTCTCATCCTCTACAATCTCCATTACTGATGCCACCCATCAGAGAAAGAGATTTGGGCTAAACTCCGGGTTCCCATAAATGACATCACTGATGGATTTCTTAGGGCCTATTGTCGACATTCTTTTTTGTACTACTGTGTGGTTGGAAAAATGTGAATGTAGAAAATGCGAGAGTTTCACCCAAATGGGTCTGTTTATTAGTTAGTTTGATTGAGCCTAGTGGGCTACCTAGGCCCGACCGTCGCTCTGACCCAACCAGGTGGAACGAGCACTCCAACATGCGGGCGCCGAGGAGGAGGATCCAAATATATGTTTCAGTTTCTTCAATTTGCTCTGAGCTGTAAGGTTGGCCATGACTTCTCAAATTATCAAGGACCTATGGGCTCCTCTGTCGGTGACAAGATTCAGTGATCATTGTGAGACCCTGGCGCATGGCTCAATAGGATTGATAGAAAACCCATACCAACAAGTTGCAACTATTTTTCCGAAGCTCATTCGAAAAGAACTCTAAGGTTAAGCGTGCTTGGCCTAGAGCAATTCTAGGATGTGTGACCGATCGGAAAGTGGGTACCGGGTGCGCACGAGTGAGGACAAAGTGCGCAGAAAAGACTAGTGTTGGTCTGTGGGGTTAGTCTAGAGATCCTATTGAGCTGCCAGAAGTGACAGCCGTCGGTCTGGAGTGACCGAGGGTGTTACAATCATCTCCGTCTTTTTGGATTCTTGTTTCAATAGTACATATTCTGCAACGAGTTGGAACAAACCCAATATACTACTTTGTAGGTGTGCTTATGATGTTATGTTGTGTTCTATGCCATGGTAGCTCTCCTTAGTACATGTACAATGGTTGATAAGACTATTTTTGTTATTTGTTCCACGCACTTAGGTAAGACAAAAAATATAGCATACAATAGATCATCTTTTAAGTTATCTCTAGTAATTATTGTTTGCGTCCTCCTAGAATTGTAGGGTAAAATTAAACAAGAAAGCATGTGAGTAAGAGAGGCATCTTGTATGAGAGTGACTTGTCTTGTCTGATCTTATGGAGAGATCATCTCTTAGCTAAAAGAAGGAAAACATTTTTCCAGTTCCTATCTCATCCAAATCACCAATTACCCTACATGACAATGGTAATATAAGAACATTACACATACACTTAGGGACTAGTGATTTATGTTGTTTTACCTCTTGGAGAGTTCGAAGATTTTGTTTTCGTTCTTTGGATGTTCGTCATGTTTGTCCGGTCCTTAGTTAAGAAGATAATTGTTTGAGGGGACACATCCCTGAACCTTGTTCGAAGTACCCTCACGCTTCATATGATCTTTCTGCTTATTCTTGACGAAGCACCCTCACCCTTCGAGTGAAGGCCTCACGCAGGCTCATTGGATCCCCTTCACACTCGGGGGGCTCATATGCCCGAAAGGTACCATGGTAACATCACATTAGTTTTCACTGTGTCCAAGAGCATTGACAAGGTACCATGCAATATTCTTATAAGTATAAAGAAACACCCATTGATCGTGTCAAAAAGTCTAGCAACATCGTTCTAATCTTCCTAGAGGCTTGACAAATACTACGATTGTCTCCGATTAATAGAGAAGCACCCTCTCCGACTCAAATGAGGTCATTTGATCAAAGGAAGCAGGGGCAGATGTACACCCTGGGCCATGATTTTCAACTATATATTAGTAGAAATACACTAATTTCTCTAGGATTTAGCATAATTTTAACATATAATACAATCTTGGCCCTCTTGCAAGACATTTTATTGAGATAAGCTACTCCTCTCCTCTCCTCTTTGTCTTGTCCCCTTCGCCTCTACAGTTTGAACGATTTTTTAGTATTTTGAACTTGCCTTTAATTGTTTATCATTTATCAAGTTATATATTTGATTTTTCTGTATTTGATGCATTTGCAAGTTTTTGTTGATCAGATACCGCAATTTAGTGGGGTATAGAAGTGGACGAAAGTTCTGAAATTTTCAATCACCTACTCCGAAAGTGTAACCTAGACAGTCCCAAGCCCCAAGGTGAGATAATGTGCAAAGAAACACTAACAATTACACAGATTACCATAGTCACAGAAGAACACTTATTTTCTAGACACCCTAGCTAAGTACAACGTTGATACACAGACCGTCAATAGAGACACACAGCCACATATATAGCACGTGCACGAAATCCACAAAGATTGACCAAGTCAATGTAGGTGACTTTGTTATCTATAGCTACGGCACATGCACACTCACGCTAGCTAGCTCTGAGATGGCAAAAAATTCAGATCTGGAATTTGATGTTGGGCTCGAGATCGAGAAGATCTTTATAAGAAAACATGGACACGGAAACATGGATGGTTTTTTGTTTATTACACGTAAATCGAAACATGCATGCATGCATGTGGCTGCTGAAATTATTTAGATTCTTCGCTAGCTACAAGCTAGCCACGCACTAACAAATGGATCCATCACCACCACGCACGTACGTACAAACAGACACCCATCACGGATGATTCAAGATGATCTTGTCTTGGTGGCCGGCCTGGTCCTGGTCAGGCGCCTTCCCGCCGTCGACGGGGAAGAAGAACGGGTAGACCTCGTAGCGCGCCATGCAGCTGCTGTAGATGACGCGGCAGCCGCGGCGGTACCGGCAGTAGTTTGGGAACTCCGCGACCGCCTGCGCCACGCACAGGCCGCAGTCCGCGGCCGTGATGTCCCTGGTGCACCAGCCGAGCCCGTAGATGTTCGTCTTGGCAGCAGCTCCACCACCGCCTCCTCCAAGCTTCGTGGTGTCCGTCGCCAGCCCCTTGCTCGCGGCCTGGCCGGCCTCCGAGGCGACGCGGGACATGAGCTTGGTCTGCGCCTTGTCGAAGGCGGCGAGGTCGACGCCAGTGGCGTTCTGCGTGTTGAGGAGGATGAGCGTGTACCCGGTGTCGGGCAGGCCGAGGAAGTTGGCGTCGGAGTAGCGGAGGAGGCAGTAGTCGTAGAAGACCCGACCGTCGGCGCTGCCGCGGCAGGAGGAGGACAGTTCCTGCTCCGCGGCGGCGATGCAGAGCGCGCAGTCCTGCTTCGGCACGTCGCCGCGGCACTGCGCCAGGCCGTAGATGGTGGACGGGGACTTGCCGGCGGTGGCCGTGGCGTAGTAGGAGGCGGAGGCGCGCGGGACGAGAGAGGCCAGGACCGCGTCGATGCTGGCCTGCGTCTGCGCGCTCGTGCCGTTCTTGGAGCAGTCCGTGGCGATCGGGTCCACGCCAGCGCACTGCCGCGCCGCCATGACCAGCAGGAGCGGCAGCACGAGGAGGAGGAGCAGCGGCGAGGAGGACGCCATTGTGGGCTCGCTCTGATCGATGTGTGATGTGTGGCTTGCTAGGTAGCTAGTGCTTTGGTTGCATGCATGGGCCGGGTGAGATTCTTATAGAGTGATAGATGGGCGACTGAGTGACATGTGCTTGGTCCATGCTAGGTACCAAAGTGCGCAGCCAGAATTGACGAGATGCATGCAGATGCAAGTCGCTTGTGTTTTAATGGATGGAGACCGTGTGCGTGGCAGCACTTGATCCTGTCATGTCACCCTCTAGATAGATCGTGCAGACTGGTCCATGCATGAAAATTATTGCTGTTTGGGTAGTAGTACTCCATCCGGTCCAGTTTATTAGGCATGCATATAGTTTAAAAAAATATTTGACCATCAATTTTCATCAACAAAATATGTAATATATATTCCAAAAAATATACCATTGGAAACTATTTTTAAGATGAACCCAATAGTATAATTTTTGTGACATATCATATAAAATTTGTTGACCAAAATTATTGATCAAAGTTGTTCTTAAACTACGTGCATACCTAATAAACTGGACCGGACGGAGTACGTGGTGCTCCCGGCGTCGGCACGCACATTCACCAATAATATCTTCCACGCTGTTGACTTGTCGACGATTGATCCATCCATGCATCTGCTGAGCTAGCTAGCTAGGTCATGTTTGTAGCTGCAAGAGAACGACTGAACCTATATACATATACTTCTAGAAAGTTAATTAATTTCAGCGTTATATTAGGCATATAGCTACCTCCATGATCTCCATCCATCATAATTATTCAACCATGGCTTAGTGAGATTAAGATCAATCAATCCGTGGACTGGGCTAGTGTTTTTGTTAGGATCGAGTCAACATCGCCGCGCGGCGCCGACACACCAACGCCGCCCATTAATGGTCAACGCTTTCTGGATGGATGCGTAGAAAACTACTATGTTCAACCAGTGATCAAATCGATAGCGACAAAATTAGGTCGCCGCCTTGCTCTGTCGGGCACTTAGATAACCCCCACCTTTGATGAGCAGAAGAAAAGACATGGATTTCATTTGCCAATGTCTAATTTTCCCATCACGCCAGGCCGGCACTCATCGTCGTCTGGGTTTGTTTGGATCCAAGCTTTTCATTTTTCTTTACTTTTAGATTTCTAGAAAAGGTTCAGCTTTATTTTATGAGGTTTAGCTAATTCCTAGTCGATCGAAGAATTAAGTTAGAGCTCTCATTCCACTCTAAATCCGTTATATTTGTATCGAGATTCGTGCATCGTATAGGTTGCAAATGGTGTCTGGACTAAGTTTTTTTTTGTTGCAAATAGGGTTGCAACTGAGATTTTTTAGTAGCAAGTGAGGTTACAATTTAGTCTTTTTTTTGTTGCAAGTGGGGTAGTCACCTGCGCCACTTCCAGCCCGTGTAACCGGAGTTGGGCTACATGCTTCTGCGTGCAACCGGTCATTCTTCACCATCGTTGCTGCTTCGCTCATCTAGCGATAATGCTCCTTCAAAGAAGGGCAGCCTCGCGAGCGGCGGCAACTGCCCCATTCTACGCTATTGGACCGTGTCAGACGAACACGGTCTTTGGAGCACCAAGCCAGGTGTGGTTTTCCGTCCGGCATGCCTATACGTCTTTGGGGCCCTAGTTACCCCTGTAGCGATCCGCCTCATTGCCCTCCACCACCGTGTCGCTGGCCCGAGTCTCCTACCCCCCTGGCCACCTATCCCGCCCCTCCACGAATCCATCGTGCGATCACCCTTAACCACCAACAGCCCAGGAAACCACTGGCGGGAACTGTAGTTGTGTAGGCGCCTAAGTGTCAAATGGGATCACATCTAAATCACACTTGTAGTTCTTGCATCTCTAAAGGCGGCCAACCAGTATCAAATTACTGGTGAGACACCATAGGTCTTGGTTGTTGGATCTAACGAGTCTTGTGGTGTCTTAATCCATCCATGCTCGTATTGTCAATTGTCGGCCTGACCGACCACCGCGAGCTCCACCGCCCAGGAGCAAAGGATGTGGGTGCACTACCGGCAGGGTGGGATACAAGGGCAGGCTGGCCTCAACGGGTCTCGCCGTCGGTGGCAGCGGAAGCGCGTTCGTGTCGAACACCTCCGTTCCCGTCCCGTCCTGGCATACCACGGATCCGACGACTACTACTACTAGCAGAAGAAGAGCAGCCTCTGTCCCGTGTATTTCCTGTGAATAATACTCTGATCTGATCAGGAGAGTGGATTTCCCACGATTTGCCATGAAAATTATCATATTATTACCGGAAATGATCTGATCATTGCTCGATCGATGGAGTATTCGTGGCGACCGGGATCGATCCTTAGAGAGGGACTGGAAATATAAAAAAGCTCTCCGTTTCTTCTGCATTTGAGTTTGATAGATCATCCTCGTCTCCTCCTTGACACTTGGAATTTGACGGTGTAATCTTCATGTTAGTTTATTATTATTGTTTTGACGGTGATAGATTTTGCTGTCTCCAAGAGGATTTAGGCGAGGTGAAGTCAACGCATGGTGTCCACACATGGTTGACAAGTGTATATTCTGTGTGCCTACCGACTTTCTTGAATCTGCAACCACCATCTAAAATTTCTGAATGTCAAATTCAGTCAAATCCTCCTGCTCAATGTGCAGGCTCAGCTGTGTGTTTCGCTAGCCTCTATTCGCGTCAGTTTCATTTCACAGCTGTTAATTTATCTGTGTTGATTTTTCCAGCTCTTTTTTGGATTGTCTGATTTTCCTTGTAGATCAAGTCGTCTAGTTTTTCTTGTTTTTCTCCGACTAGTGTGGCGTCATTTTGTTTTATTCATGATGCGTTCACATCTGAAATATTCAAATACAAACATTATCTTTTGTAGTTTAGCCTTGGACTAAATGCATGTGCCAATGCCTTGTAGCCAGGAACTCCATCTGTCAACAACACACGACATTGCCTTTTTTTTTATCAAGGGCCAAAGTACCGTGTATTGTGTGTAGAATCTGTTTTATCAGACTACTAACTTGGATGGCGACTGCGACGGCAACGCCTGCAATAGAAACCAACATGTCACTGCCCAACTAGGCAACTACTACCTGAATCCATCGACAGGCAGCAGAGGAAATTCGGCTAAGGCCAGCCCCAGCCCACAGTGGCGAAGTGAAGGCAATGGTTATTTTCGATGTTTGGGTCCATGAAGGAAGAAGATCTGATCCGTATGTGAACAAGTTCCTGGCTGCTATACGTTCGCGCGATAGCAGGACTCTTTAACTAAAGGTAATTCATTTCCTAGCACTTTTTTGGAGAATTTATGTAGTAATAACAAGACAACTAGTATGCAGATATGCCAAATGGGCCCATCATTTTCTATGGCTGGTCCGCGTTTCATTGATCTTACCTTTGTTTCATGGATATATCTTTCTATCACTTAACTGCTTCATGTACGAGTTTGGTAATTTTAAAATTCAATCACAACTATGCTCATGGCCAGCCCCTTGTTTCTCTACGTTGCTTTAAACATACAACTTGCATGCATCATTATAGTGACATATAGACTATCATGTATGCAGACATGCAATGTCCATGTTTGGTCGTGATTTTGGGTGACCAAAGTGTGAGTAACGTTAACACATGATACGATGGTATATAAGCATGTAGCTAGTCGCACTCAAAATAAAATCCATATGATTTATCTAAGGCATATGTATGACTTGAGATATTAGAGGACAACTGAGATGTTTCACCGAGCTTGACGGGAAAGTGGTTCGTATGGGATATGTGCTCCGCCATTCTGACTTCTTTCCTCCCTGCTCATGATCAATAGGGTTCACATCAGTGCTGTGAAGTAATGGGGGGCATGGCCAAACGGTGTGGTTGATCTTTGTTCCGGCGAACGCGGTACAACACGCACATGGCATGTATTTTGCTTTGGTTTGGGGCTTTGCCCTGTCGCTGAAGAAAATGCCAATGTAGTTTTATTGTCTTCTAAATGCTATATGTAAAAGCAAAACACCCGTTGGTTGGTGAACAAAATGATACATCGTGTATGTATGATGGTACTTTTTGCTTTGTTTTGCAAATGACACTATACTAGCTAGTCCACCTGATGTGTATGCGCGTTTGGCATTTGTCAGTCCAATACATTCAAGTTTGACCATCAGAAACAAATTGACAGCTAGAAAAGTATAAATCGATGCTTCTAGATTCTCCATGAACTATACATTCATAATTCATTTAGTTTGAAATGACACAATCAACAACAATTAACTGTTACATTGAAATATAAATATATATCACACACTACTTATTATATTTTTTTAAAGAGAGAGCCGTTACTTGGGGTCCATTTTTTGTTGGTTGATACATGTCTCAACCTTAGCTGATCCGTGATTGTAATAAATACTATAACTAAACTCTGCAATAAATGAAAAAAAGGCTATGTGCATCACTTGATGCAGAGGCCGGGGCTATGCTCCCCATTTCTAAAAAAGTGATGTTCATGCATGAACATATATAAACAAACCATTGTTCGTGCATAAAGGGAAGTATGTATGATGAATGACTGTTAATGATGCATAACTAAAGCATGAACACCACCCAATGAGTATATATAAATCAAGGAGATTTTTTGGGATACACAAGTGCTCGGCATACATATGCACGGATGCATGTGAACTATTCAATATGCATATGGGGTGAGATATTAGAAGTTAATTGATACATTTAGCTTGTCTGGAAGCTTTTTTATGCGAGTAATTGGATCTGACAATTTGTACGAAATTTCATTGTCATCAAAGAAAATCATGGTTCATGTCTTCGGTGTAATCAAATGTGGGCTCTGCACAACGAGAACATGTATTTTCATGGACCCATGAATAACATCCATGGATGCAGATGGATGGTTGTGTTCTAAAATAGTAGGCCAGTAGAAGTTGACTTGACTATATATGGATGTTGTCTCTGTGTGTTTGAAGTCCAGGTTTAGTAGGTTTCATTAATATAGGTTAATGGAAAGTTCTTACAGCAGGGTTAGGTTTGCTACAAAGTTAAGCGGCGTCTACTGTGGTTAGCCACCATGCCCTTTTATTATCATTGTGTCCGTATGTCTTGTACTATTTCGGTAATAATTATTTCAAAAGATAAAGAGAATATACTAATATCAAGATACTACCATTTATATTTGGCTGCCAAGTATGACGATGAACATCATCGAGGTGCTCCTAGCGCTAGATCATCACAATGTTGTTATCGTGGTATTGTCGACAAGTATGCCATGAGGAAGGTCAAGTAAGAGGTGTAAGGCGGGTGGATGTCTGGGACGGTGATGTACAAAAGTTACCCGGCCAGGTCTAAGTTCCACAACGATGGCGGAACTCAACTACTGTTATAGATTACTATAAGGGCATCAAATGCACAAGTTTACAAAGATTATGAATCATGCCCTAAGGTCTCCCGCATGCCGTTTATATACGTTCCTAGGGTTTACAGAGGAATCATATCTGGCAATGGTACATAATCATAGACTAAGGCGGCTATGATCGTGTCTTGTACTTCAAGGCATATATTCTTTTGGGCCGCAAGGCAGTAATTTTCTAGGCCTTCCCATTACTAGCTAGACATTCATCTTGTCATCAGCAACTAGGCCGCCTACTACGCCAGCCGGCGACAATGCGCTACCCCAGCTTTCTACAACAGGTCCTCATGGTGGGTATACCCATTTGGTATATCTCCAATAATAACCCATGTAGAGCTTTAAGATCATCAGACGGCTTGCTAATAATGCTGTTGTAAATCAGCCTTATGTCACCCGGCGAACCGTACAAAGAATCTTGAAGGTCTCCTTTTCCTTGAGACTCGGCGAAACCCCTAGCAATATCATCATTGCAAAGTTTCGGTGCATGGAGCATGAATGGTTGGTGCGATAAGAAAAAAATACAAATAGGTCCTTAGACCACCTAGCGATGACTATAGACAATAGCACGAGCTGAAGGCACGTCGATTCCCTCGCACCTCCATCGTCGGAGCTAGGCAATGCTTGTCATAGTAGAGCTTGTTGTAGTTGAAAGCCGGAAATTCGTTGTGCAAAGGCCCTAAAAAACCAGCGTAGCAGAGCGACAACCATCGTTGATGATGACAACCGTAGATCGGAAAATACTTACCTGTAACCACACGAACATAGCCGAAAAATCGACGAGATCGCGGAAGACACGCTGGACACAAAACTCCACGTGCCCTCGTTGGCACTAGAGGCACCATCAAAACATGGATAGGGCGGAGACAACTTTATTTTGACACCAAGATGTAGCCACCGCCTTGCCATCCAAGTGAAGACACAAAAGCTTGCTAAAACAAGAAACATAGACCCTCGGCTGACGAGAGGCCGAGATATGCCACCACTCCAAGGCTAAGAGGCAATCGAAGGTGGAGCTGACCAACGACATCATCCGTGGAAGGCACGTGAACCCTAGCCACCGCCGATGAGTATCTCCTATTTTTTTTTTGTCCTGGTACCGGTTCGGTGTCACTTTCTTATTGTACTGTTGATGTAACATTTCATGTTTTCATTGACATTAGGATATGCATATATATCGATAATATCTACCACTGAGGTATCCTTGATGAATCTCCAATATTTATTTTCTATAGATAAATGACTACAAACATGCAATTTACATGCATGACCATACTGGCGGGCAAACTATCATGTATGAAGACATGCAATCTCCATGCATGGCCATGACTTTGCATAAAAGTATGAATAGCGTGAACACATCACATGAGTCTATAAATTACTCTACCTCGGTGTCTAGCCCGTAAACAATTCAGAGATTATGATGATATATAAGCACGTAGCAAGTCACGTACAAAAGAAAATCCATAGGATCTATCAGAGGCATAAGTTTGTGTTGGGATATTAGAAGACAACTGAGATGTTTCACCGAGATTGCCGGGAAAGTTGTCCCCTTGTGATAGGCTCCACGTCAAGCAGATTTCTTCCCTCAATGCTCACAATCTGTGTGGTTCAGAGTAGTGGTGTGACCAAATAGCGCCTATGGCTGGACGGCGTGGTTGATCTTTGTTGGAGCCAACGTTGTACAACTAATACATGATATGTATTTTGCTTCGATTGCAGCCAATGGCGCTGTTGAAGCGGGCTCGCCACTGATTTGATGAGAAGATGGCATAGGTTGTATTCTGTAAAAGGCTGGTGGCGGAGGATTTTCAGAGCCAATGACGAAGAATACGATTGAGCTTTGCTGTATGACCGTGTAAAAACGAAAGAGGAGGGAGGTGCTGATCCGCATGCGGAAGGATCTACCGGTGCATGCGCGGACGTCACGCACGCCATGCAGAAGGCCAAATTCCTTTATTTATTATTAGGATTGTTGGGATTCATGCATTTACTATGGAATACATCAAGGCTAAATTCTTGTTCCTCACTCGTGTTTTTACAGCTAATAACTAGAGTTTTGCTAAATTAGCCCTATAGTCCCGAATAGAGGGAGTACTGCTTATGATACTACCACTAGGAACATCCTAAACCATTCTCTACCGAGTTATAAATATAGTACTAGATTGTTTTAAACATGTAACTTGCATGACCATATTGACAAATAGACTATCAGGTATGTAGACATGCAATACCCATGCTTGGGTATGATTTTGGGTGACCAAAGTCTGAGAAGCATTAACGCATCACATCGGTCTATAAATTCTGTTGATGTCTAGCCTACAAATTAACAATTCGATGATATATGATATATATAAGCACGTAGCTAGTCCCGCACAACATAAAATCCATATGATTCATCTAAGGCATATGTATGAGTTGAGGTATTAGAGGAAGACTGAGATGTTTCACCGAGATTCACAGGGAAGTGGTTGCTGTGGGATATGTGCTTCGTTTTGGTGGTTTGCCCCGTCGCTGAAGGATCGTGGTTGCCCGTGACCACCGACATTGAGGCGAAGATGGCAAGAACGACCCTCTACTCTATCTCAAAGGCCGGTGGTAGAGGATTTTCGAAGTTTATGAAATAAAAACGAGGAAGATTGTGGTGAGAATTGAGAAATGGATTTCTCATCTTCAGACGGTGGTGGCAACACTGAGTACAAATGTCCTCTTGCGCGAGGCGCGCTTAGAGTTTCTCCCATGGCTAAGTATCCTGTTACCAAATTGGTATAGCTGGCATCCTCCTAGGCATACTTGTTGTAACATTTGACTAGTTTTTTAATTTTTCTAGAATTTTATCGGTTCTATTAGCTGTGTGCATCTTAGTTATACAAAGACTGGGTGTAAACATTAATATTCGTAATAAAACATCCATTTCCACAAAAAAAAATGGTATAGCTAGCCAATGTAGTGCTATTCTCTATTGAATACTATATATATGCACAAGCAAGGTTCCCTTTGCTTAGTAAAGAAACTGATACGTTGTGTTTGTACGAAGGTATTTTTGTAGTCCCTCTGTCTTAAAATAGATGTCACATTTTTTTAAAATTTGGATGTATTTAATACTAAATAGTGTCTAGATACATTTAAATTTAAACAAATTTTTAACATTTATTGAGACTAAGGGAGTACTGTTTTGGAAGTGACAGTAATAGCTACTCCTTGTGATGTGTATGCCCGCTTAGCATTTTTTAACCCAATACATTCAAGCTTGACCGTAGAAACACATTCACACCTAGAACAATACTAATAGAAAGAAGTCCTACATACCCTCCATAAGTTTCACAAAACAGAAAACTCACCCCCTGAAGTTTAAAACAGGAAACATAACCCCCGCATGTTTGCAATACCGGGCAAAACACCCCCTAGACAAAATTTAAGCTGTTTTGGCCAGCGGTTTTGGAGACGCGGCAATGAAGCATAAATAGCCTAAAGTACTTATATTGTGAAGCAGAGGGAGTCCTTAATTTCCGTCAACTAGAATTGCTATAGGCATATGATGCTCATGCATGAACATATACTGACGAACCATTATGCGTGTACAAATGGCTGCAGCATGCATGACCATTAATGTTTCATAACAAAGACATGAACACCACCCCCCATTGGTATATAAATTGATGTAGTCTCTACAATGCGTCAATTCAAAGGAGATACACAAAAGCCTCTTTTCAAGGCATACATATGCACGGTTGCATATGGACTATACTTAGTATGTGGGTGAGATATTAGAAGATAACTGATAGGTTAGTTTGCGATTTTTTAGGAGTATGTTTACGCGACTAATAGGATCTGGTAAGGTGTAAAATCAGCCGTGTGGGAGCTGTGCAAAGCCAAATCAATATTTGCTTGGATTCATGAATAACATAGCTGTAGAGACTTGACCGTATCCTAATGTAGCATGTCACTTGAAGTTCCATGAACTATATATGTTGAGGTTGTCTCAACGTTTGAGGAAGGCAACATTCTAGGTTTTATTTGATATATATTATTGCAAGGTTCTTCTTGTGGGGGTTAGTTTAGCTTCAAGTTATGCAACATCTCCGGTGTAACCACAAGAGCTCTTTAATTGTCATTGTGATTGTAGTTTGTTTGTATGCTTGTACGATTTCACACATAGTTTTGAAAAAATAATTATGAAGAAAACATATTGTTCAAAACGTTCCCAATTACATCGGGTCTCGGCTCTCGATTATGACACGAACATAAAAGAGCTCCCCACTCTAGAGCATCACAACGCTGCGCGGCTGAGGCCGGGTGAAAACTTTTGCACGCGAAAGCAGAGACTGGGAGCTGCAATTGTAGTGACCAGGAGCAACCTGTCACGACATGCACCTGACACGGCAGGACAATACGTAGCGGCGAAGGAGGTGTCCGGAGAGCGAGCTATGTTGGGTGTGGCCATTGCCCCCATCCTGGCACTCCCCAGCCCTGACGCCATAGTGGTCAGCATCGCTGGCGGTGTGGCGTCAGTCATATGTTCAGATGGCGGAGAACGAGCTAGCACATGTAGAAACACCCTGACGCCATGGTGGGCTCTAGTCTGTATCGCCCGGAGGTGTCGGGGTGCTCAATGGACTCGATGGTGGAAGCAGAAACTCTCTCTGTCACGCACCAACACAGGACATTGCCATTTATCAGCTAAACTACCATATGACATCGTAGTTAGAATTTGTTTTATTAGAAAGAATCGATTGGATGGTGATGGTAAAGCCTACACTAGAAAATGACACCTAGGGTTTATTGTTTGCAAACAACTCACTCATGGCAAAAATTGCAATGATCAAAAACAAAACTGGACTCAGTAAAAAAAATTGGATGAAGATTGTACGCATCAATGGAAAATTAATACATGTACTACCCAATGTTAGCCCACCATATTCAAGAATCAAGACATCATCCTATATAGTAAAAGGTGAGAAATATAATATTATGACGGGTTCGATGGAAAATCACCCTTGTGCCAGGGGCATTGATGCAGCTAGTGAGGTTCTACCGAGGCATGTCAATTGCTGGTTTTCAAAACTATTTCCAAACTCCCTCTCACTACTAGAATTTGGGAAGGGTTTCCTCCTTATTTATTTTATACCGTAGATGATTTTGTGTGTGTATGTTTAGCAAAAATTAACAAGGTTTAACTTTCGACTAAATTTATGCCTTAATTTTGGTACTATATGGGAACTCAGCATGGAGCCAAGAGATCCATATTTCAGATGGTTAATTAGTGCTTTATTATTGTTAACAGACACGATCGATATAATGCCTGAGGTAATGTACCGTTGACTAAATATACCTCTGCTATGTATCATGGAACTTGACGATAAGTTGCGGCCCCGAACGATAATACTGCACAGGTTTCTGCCCCTAGGGGATGGAGGCTGCAACTTAAAACCTTGTTGATTTATTTCAATTCCTGTCAGCATGTTAGCATCATGATGTGCACACATCGACGGAAAGTATATAATCGATGGGATTGTCTTTTCGTGTCGTCCGTGATTCTGTTGAATATGTATTTGCCTTCTAGATCTTCTGATTGAAAATTTAGTTCAGTGTCATGCTAATTTTGCAGGCTCAACAGTGTATGCTAGGTTGCTAACCTCTATTCGCGTCACTTTCACTTCACGATTGTTAATTTCTTTCTGTGGAAAATCTGTTATTTTATCAAGATCGTTTTTGCATGACCATACTGAGATATACACCTATTATGTATGAAGATATGCAATGTCCATGCTTTTGCATAACAAAAGTATGAATAACATCAAAATGATCTATAAGTTACGTAGGTGTGTAGCCCTCAAATAATTCAAAGAATATGATGATATATAAGCACGTAGCTATTGACGTACACAAGGAAATCCATATGATTTATCAAAGAATAAAGTTGATTTGGGATATTAACAGCTGAGATGTTTCGCTGAGCTTGACGGCAAAGTGGTTCCTGTGTGATAGGTGCCCGGTCAAGCAGATTTCTTTCCTCAATGCATGCTCATGTTTTGTGTGGTTCAGGTTAGTGGTGTGACGTAATAGCGACTATGGCTGAACGGTGTGGCTGATCTTGAGTCGCCACTGATTTGAGGAGAAGATGGAGTTCTATCAAATGCTGGTAGTGATGCTGACCAGAAATGACCTGCCAAGATCGTGAAGTCGCTCCCTGCATCTCACGGCTAACTGAGCTGTTAGGAGATGATATAGCTTTCCAATGTAATATTGTTCCCTTGTCAATGCTAAATGCAAGAGCTGAGCGCCGTTTGATTCATACAAGAACAAGCCGGTATGGCCATACTGTTTTGTACAAATGACAGTACTAGCTGCTCTACCTGATATACGTTGTCGCGTAGTATTTGTCAGTCCAATATATTCATGTTGTACCGAGAACAATATTAGTTGACGCTACCAGATTTTCCATAAACTACACTTGATAATTTTTTTTGAACCTGAAACAACATTAAAAATATAGCTAATTGTTCATTTGAAATATAAATCTCCTAAACTACGTATATTGTAGAACAGATGGAGTTGTTACTTCCGTTCCACTAAATTGCAATAGGCATGTGATGTTAATGCATGTAGATATAGTGACGAAACCATTATGTGTGTACAAAGGGGATATGCATTGTGCATGTCCGTTAATGTTACATAAGGAAAGCATGAACATCACCCCCAGTAGTATATAGTGTCCGCCCATGCATCAAATTTCGAAGGAGATTATTTGTGATACACAAGTGTTTTCTTCCAATGGAATACATATACGCATGTATATGCATATGCGTGGTGTGATATTAGAAGATAACTGATATGTTAAGTTAGGCTTGTCTGCGAGCTTCTTTACCCGAGTTGAAGCATTTGCTATGGCGTATGGAATTTCATTTGCTGACAAAGTGGGACATGGTTTTCTCTCCCCGGTATAATTAGCTGCGCGCGCTGAGCAACAAGAACATGTATTTTCTTGGATTCATGAATAACATCCACAACTAAGGCGGCCTGACTGTGTTCTAAAGTAGCAGGTCCACCAAAGTCCCACTGACTATGTCGATGTTGTCTGATTGTGTGAGGCAAGTGGACAGTCGGTAGGGTTCCTGTGGTGGGGTTTGGTTTGCTGCAAAGCTAGGGAGATCTCCCGTGTAACCACCGGCTCTTTAATATTTATTGTTTTTGCAATTTTGGATGCCCTTTACTGTTTTGGAATCAATCTTGAATTTTGTTCGATAAATAACACAAGGCACTCCTGACGCTGGAGCGTAACAACGCTGGCAGCCTCTCTTCTCTCTGGCAAATTAACGGCGGTTGGGTCGTGTGTTCCTATCGAACGAGGACGCCTCCAAGGCGGCAATGGTGACTTCCGTGTGGCAGATCATGGGAATGTCGAGATTTCTGGGATGCACGACCATGGCCGCATACACGAAGGACACAGCTACTACCCGAAGCATGCGAGATCCAGGGACTTGAGGGATGATAAATGCATCCAGCTGGCCCATCTAGCAGCAAACAAAATGGGCCAAGGCCAGCCCAAGCCCATAGAGGAAGAAGGCATTTCTCTATCTCTACTATATAATATTGCTTAAGGTGGTTTTCGTATGACCAGTTTTTCGTACGTCGTCCGTTGGACACATTTGCCCCTGACAATTCGGTGAATTTACAAGACCTGCTACCGCGGAGTTGAATATACACAGTCTGTGAAACGTCTGTCTCGTACGCCTCTGGCCGAGCCAAGATCCCGCCGACGGCCACGCGCGCAGCAGGAGTAGGAGCGATGGATTGAGAGTGGGGAGAGAAGAGGAGGCGTCGTCCCCTTGGAGCCACTCGTCGCCTTCATTTTGGTGCTGCCGGCTATACGCAGAAAGAGGCGAGGACGAGGCTCGCACGCGGGGCCACCTCGACCGCCCCTGCTCAGAGGTGAGGAGGCAGCGGCCACTAGTGGAAAAAGGGCCTTTAGTCCCGGTTTGTAAGGGCCTTTAGTCCCGATTTTACACCCGGGACTGTGAAATCGGGACTAAATGCCCCTATTTTTAGTTCCGGTTTGTTACAACCCGGGACTAGAGGGCCACCGCATGGCCGTTTTTTGCTGCGGAGGGATGAAGGACCTTTAGTCCCGGGTCGTAATATGGCCCTGGACTAAAGATATTTTTTTTCAATTTTTAACAAATTTTTTTTCGAATATTTTCTTGAACTTTTGAATTGTTGGACTCGTAATCCTCTCGCTTGAAACATTTTTAGCACTAAGTATATTTAATCTTACGTCAAATTACACTTGTGGTCAAACTTTCTATTCGGTCACCCATCCTAGCACTACTCCACCCTCAGCACGCTTAACTTCTCTGTTTCATCCGGATGTTCTTGCGCGAAGCCCATTTGTAGCTTGTTGTCAACACTATCATATCAATCCTATTAGCCCATATCAATATGCCATATATCTTTATTTATTAAAACTACAAACAACTATTTTAGTAAACAACAATAAATAAGTAATAATAATATTTTAATATAATAAAGTACAAAACTAAATAAAATAATATTTTATTCATTTTTTGCCATTATTCATTTAGTATGGCATAAATAATATCTTTAAATCTGTAAATCGAAATTCGACAAATAATATATTCATTATTATCAGAAAAATGTGAGGAATCAAAATATGGAATAAAAAATTGCTAAATAATTAATTTTTATAAATAACTTTTTTCCCTTTTTAAATTTTAAAAATGTAAAAGAATCAGAAAAATGCGAGGAATCCATTATTTATAATTTTAAAAATCTAAAAATGTGAGGAACCCAAATAAGGCTGTTAAAATCAAACTCAAAAAAATTTCCACATATTTTGATAGGTTCTACATTTTTTTTCAACATCGTACGCAAAAGTTATAGCAATTTTAAGTTGCCCGTGTCACACCCCTTTAGTCCAGGACCGTATCACGACCCAGGACTGCCCGGGACTAAAGGGTGTTGCCCATGCCTACACACTTTTAGTCCCAGACCATATCACGACTCGGGACTAAGATCCGGAATGACCCGGGACTAGAGTTTTCTCGGACTTCTGGGCACTGAAAACGGTACGAACCGGAACTAATGCTCACAGTAGTCCTGGCCCGTAATAAATCGGGACTAGTGTGAGACTCTAGATCGAACCGAAGTCTCTTTTTCTACTAGTGGACGACCGGGCGAGGTCGAGGGAGAGGGAGGCCGAGCAGCAACCGGGCAAGGTCGGGAGAGAGAGCGGCGAACGGAAGCGGATGTGTCGACACTGTCTACCTGCTACTGGCCGTATTAGGTGGAGGTGACCTTGTACCAACGACCTGGCCGGCAACGACGGCGGCGACCAACAAGCGGCGCTCCCCGACCATACCATCCTCCTGCGAACTCCTCAACGTTATCTTCCCCGACTCCAAGCAGAGACAACACAGAGGGATGGTGGCGATCCAAGAAAAACAATGAACACATACGAGCTCGTGTGCTACAGCCGATGGGCATTGACATTCTTAAGCCCAATCCATAACGGAAGAGCTCATGCTCAAAATCCAGTAGAGGGAATTGGATAGGCGGTGAATTTGGTCTTCCATATTGCAGTTTCTCTTGGTTTGGTATAGAAATCGGTGTCTTATTTAAGATTCTGGGGAGGCTAGAAGGGAAAATGTCAAGAGCATCCCGTTATATTTTATATTGTATAGACTACTAAAATCTAGATGGTGGCCACTAAAAACAGTGTCTATAGCAAGAAAGCACATCATGTTAGGAAAATAAACCGTGACACGTGTGTGTGCATGTCAAAGGTCTGGTTTAGGTCCGACGCCGGTATGTGGCCGCGTCCTGAGTTGTTAGCGAGTTTAGGGGGTTCATCGTGTTTTAGTTAGTTGATGACCGCGTCCTGTACGTAGGAGCGCGCAGAGCGAGCGGGATGTGTGCGTACGCTAGCAAGGTGGGCAAATGCGTACGTGCGCCTATGCCTTGCCTGTGTATATAGCCCCTACTGTAAACTGAGCACAGCTGAAACAAAAAAGAGATTAGTGCGTTGGTGCGTCCGCGGCGGCGTTCGTGCGTCGGCCCGGAAAAATCTGCTATCTCCACTTCTTCTTCTACTTTCGTCTGTGCGAGAGAGAGGGGACAGCGGCATTTGTCGCCGGAGGGCTGGTTCGGCGTATGTCGCCGAGGCCAGACCCAACATATCAGGCCACCGCTCGGAGACGCCAGTACCTGGTGGTCGCGCCAGCAAAAAATCGGCGGATTGTAGCGTTACACTACTGGAAAAACCATCTTCGGTTCGATCAGAACAAGCCTCCAGTCCCGGCCTGGCACAGCCCGCGACTAGTGGGAGCACTAGTCCCGGGCCGTGAGGCCTCGAACGGCTAGAAACGGCCGTAGTGACTAGTCCCGGGCCGGACCAGGTCATTAGTCCCGGTCCGTAATACGGCCCGGGACTAATAACCTGGAGTAGGCCAGCTGGTCCTTTCGTGGACTATTAGTCCCGGGTCGTATCACGGTCCGGGACTAGTTGTCCACGACTATATAAACTGCCTCCTGTCCTGCTGCCCTAAAGCATATGGTGGCCATTTTTCTCAAAAAAACAAGAGAGTTCATGCCATTTTTTTTCTCAAGATTTGTCAAGATTTAGTTTGCAACACCTAAATCCAAAGTTTTGAAAGGTTAGAACTTCATTCTTTCATCTCTTATTGCTACTTTAGCTCTATAATGCTCTATAGTCCCGGGTCGTATCACGGTCCAGGACTAGTTGTCCACGACTATATAATCTGCCTCCTGTCCTGCTGCCCTAAAGCATATGGTGGCCATTTTTCTCAAAAAGCAAGAGAGTTCATGCCATTTTTTTCTCAAGATTTGTCAAGATTTAGTTTGCAACACCTAAATCCAAAGCTTTGAAAGGTTAGAACTTCATTCTTTCATCTCTTATTGCTACTTTAGCTCTATAATGCTCTAGAAGTATAGAGGTATGGATCAAATGCATGCATGCTCTAGAAGTAGCTAGAAGGATTTTGATATATATGTGTAACAAATTTTGATTAGGCACATAGTTACTGAAAATTCAAATGTGTAATTTTAGAGTTTCAGAGCTTAGAATGAAATGAGGTTTTCACTGATAGAACAATAATAAAAAACTCCACATTTATCATGTTGATTGTTTTCTGCAATTCACATATTAGTGCATGTAAATTTTTCAAAATTCAAAATTAATGCTCTAGAAGCTCTCAATATAACTTGTAATAATTTTATCATGTTGTGTAATGGTTTTTGATATACTTTTACTATAATACAGATGGTCCGGGAATGGATGTACGGTACTGACCGACGCTCTGGCGAGTTCATTAATGGTGTGCATGAATTCATCCGTGTTGCTGATGCAAACAAGCGCAATGGTTTTGTATTCTGTCCATATAATGGATGTAGGAATCAGAAGGATTACTCTGACTCAAAAACCCTTCACAACCACCTGTTGAAGTTCGGCTTCATGCCCAGTTATAATTGTTGGACCAAACACGGAGAGAGAGGGGTTATAATGAAAGACAATGAAGAAGAGGAGGAGGATGACAACTATCATGGTTTTCCTGAGTACGGAGATACTTCCATGGGGGATGCTGAAGGGGAGGATGAAGAAGAGACACATGATGAACCCGCTGAAGATCTTGGTCAGACCATTGCCGATGCACAAAGATATTGTGAAACTGAAAAGGATAGGGATAAGTTCAATCACATGTTAGAGGATCACAAAAAGTTGTACCCAAATTGCGAAAATGTACTGAAAAGCTGGGCAGCACACTGGAATTGCTGCGATGGAAGGCTGAGTGTGCTATACCTGACTCCTCATTTGAAAAGTTGATGAAAATGATAAAGAATATGCTTCCAAAAGATAACGTATTGCCCGCCAGTACGTACGAAGCAAAAAAGATTGTCTGCCCTCTAGGTTTAGAGGTTCAGAAGATACATGCATGCCCTAATGACTGCATCCTCTACCGTGGTGAGGAGTATGAGAATTTGGATGCATGCCCGGTATGCACTTCACTTTGGTATAAGATTAGACGAGATGACCCTGGTGAAATTGAGGGCGATCCCCCCCGGAAGAGGATTCCTACGAAGGTGATGTGGTATGCTCCTATAATACCACGGTTGAAACGCTTATTCAGAAACAAAGAGCACGCCAAGTTGTTGCGATGGCATAAAGAGGAACGTAAGTCAGACGGGATGTTGAGACACGCCGCTGATGGGTCGCAATGGAGAAAAATCGATAGAAAGTACCTGGACTTTGCAGATGACGCAAGGAGTTTAAGGTTTGGTATAAGTATAGATGGCATGAATCCCTTTGGGGAGCAGAGCTCCAGTCACAACACCTGGCCCGTGACTCTATGCATCTATAACCTTCCTCCTTTGTTGTGCATGAAGCAGAAGTTCATTATGATGCCAGTATTGATCCAAGGTCCGAAGCAACCCGACAACGACATTGATGTGTACCTAAGGCCATTAGTGGAAGAACTTTTACAGTTGTGGCACGAACCCAGGATACGTGTGTGGGATGAGCACAAGCAGGAAGAATTTAACCTCCGAGCATTGCTTTTCGTAACAATCAATGATTGGCATGCTCTTAGTAACCTTTTAGGACACTTAAACAAGGGATACAATGCATGCACACACTGTTTAGATGAGACTGAAATTATATATTTGGAACATTGTAAGAAGAATGTATACAATGAGCATCGTCGATTTCTTTTGGCCAAGCATCCCTTAAGAAAGAAAGGCAAGCATTTCAACGGTCTGACATGTCACCAGGCGAAGCCTAAGGAGCGTACTGGTGCTGATATATTTGATATGGTCAAAGATTTGGATCAACTGGTAACCTTTGGAAAGGGTCCTGGAGGAAAATCTATTCCGAAGGACGCTAAAGGACACGCACCCATGTGGAAGAAGAAATCTATATTTTGGGAGCTACCATATTGGAAATTCTTAGAGGTCGGCTCTGCAATCGATGTGATGCATGTGACGAAGAATCTTTGCGTGAACCTGCTAGGCTTCTTGGGCGTGTGTGGGAAGACAAAAGATACACCAGAAGCACGAAAGGACCATCAACGTATGAAAGACCCAGATGGCCTGCATCCAGAATGGTTTCAAGGTCATGCCAGCTACGCTCTTACCAAACAAGAGAAGGAAATATTTTTTGAATGCCTAAGCAGTATTAAGGTCCCGTCTGGCTTCTCGTCGAATATAAAGGGAATAATAAATATGGCAGAAAAAAAGTTCCAAAACCTAAAGTCTCATGACTGCCACGTGATTATGATGCAAATACTTCCGATTGCATTGAGGGGGATTCTACCAAATAATGTTCGAGTACCCATTGTGAAGCTATGTGCATTTCTCAATGCAATCTCTCAGAAGTTAATCAATCCTGAAGATCTACCACGGTTACAGAATGATGTGGTCCAATGTCTTGTCAGTTTTGAGTTGGTGTTCCCACCATCCTTCTTCAATATTATGACGCACCTTCTGGTTCACCTAGTTGAAGAGATTTCCATTCTCCGTTCTGTATTTCTACACAATATGTTTTCCTTTGAGAGGTTCATGGGAATCTTAAAGAAATATGTTCGTAACCGTGCTAGGCTAGAAGGAAGCATCTCCAAGGGCTATGGAACAGAGGAGGTCATTGAATTTTGTGTTGACTTCGTTCCTAACCTTAAGCCGACTGGTCTTACTCAATCGCGGTATGAGGGGAGACTGAGTGGAAAGGGTACTCTAGGAAGGAAATCAATAATATGTAGGGACGGACATTCTTACACCGAAGCACATTAAACCGTTCTACAGAATTCTATCTTGACAGCCCCATATATCGAGGAACACAAGAAAATCTTACGGTCCAACAACCCTGGAAAGCATGACTCTTGGATTAGAGATGAACACATGAAGAGTTTCGGCGGTTGGTTGCAACATCTCATCAAAAACAACACTCTTGGAGATCAGCTATACTTGTTTTCTAGGTCACCATCTTCGACTATATCGACTTTCCAAGGGTACGAGATAAATGGGTATACATTTTACATGATAGCCCAAGATAAAAAGAGCACCAACGAAAACAGTGGTGTCCGCTTTGATGCAACAAACAACAATGGGTCAAAGACCACATATTATGGTTACATAGAGGAGATATGAGAACTTGACTATGGACCTACTTTTAAGGTCCCCTTGTTTCGGTGCAAATGGGTCAAGCTGACAGGAGGACGGGTTGAGGTAGACAAGAAATACGGAATGACATCATTGGATATCAACAATCTTGGGTACTTAGACAAACCATTCGTCCTAGCCAATGATGTGGCTCAGGTTTTCTATGTGAAGGACATGTCTACCAAACCTAGAAAAAGAATACATCAGACGATGAGCCAAAGCGCCACATAGTTCTTTCAGGAAAAAGAAACATCGTGGGAGTGGAAGACAAGACAGACATGTCAGAAGATTGTGATAAGTTTCATGAAATTCCGCCCTTCGGGGTGAAGGATGACCCAAGCATCATGTTAATGAATGAAGATTCTCCATGGATACGACGGGATCAGAAAGGAACACGCGCGAAGAAATGATATGTAATAATTGTAACATTTTATGAGTGAAGATGCTCCATGTGTCCATTTTTATAGTGTTGTCTGCAAACAATCTTGAGTGTGTTAGTCCCGTTTTGTGGCTGGACCGAGACTAAAGGAGGGCCTTTAGTACCGATTCATACTTACCATTAAGATCTGATCTCCAAACGCGTGAGGTCACATATTAGGGAGTGCCTCTATGACCAGTTTCTCGGAGATGCCGGAGGACTGGGATCCGGCGGCATCTCCCTGAAATTGGCCGTAGTGGTGTCCCTGCTCTCGAAAACCATCTTCCAGTTTGTAACTTCTCTAACTAGATCAATACGCCTGGGAGCTAACTAATTTCACATATTAGGGAGTGCCTCTATGACCAGTTTCTCGGAGATGCTGGAGGACTGGGCTCCGTCGGCATCTCCCTGAAACTGGCCATAGTGGTGTCCCTGCTCTCTAAAACCATCTTGGAGATGCCTCAAACTGGCTGGAGGACTGGACTCACAAGGATGCCTATTTATAGTACAAGCAGCTCGGTATAATGTCGACACTCACGACATAATGTCGACACTCAACCCTATTATTAGTGCTGACTTATGTTTTTTCCCGGTTGGTGTCTCCAACCGGGACTAAAGGTTCATCTTTAGTCCCGGTTGGTGACACCATCCGGGACAAGGTACAAGCCACACGATAATGTCGACACTCACCCCTATTATTAGTGTTGCCTGGCCCAGTCTGCTGCAATCCCTTCAGTCGCGGTTGGTTTCTCCAACCGGGACTAAAGATGAACCCTCTATTTATATAGGCATTTCCCTCTATGTATTAGGTAACACTCAAGACATTTATTAATATTAAAAACCGGGACAAACCAGGACTAGCTAACACTCAGGACTAAAGCCGCCCCCTTTAGTCATAATCATGCCTAGTCCTATAGTACGCAGCTTCAGGGTCTTCTTCGTCATCGTCATCGTCATCGTCATCGTCACCTGCCACTCCGGGGATCCTCAGCCCATCCATGGCATATACCAGGGGCCATTCCAGCCTCTGATTCACGACGTGCGGGGGAGGGGTCTCCTGGAAGACGATGCCGCTACCACCGGGCCGGTGTGGGGCCTTTTTGTGGCTCTATGGCGGGTGGACTCGTGGGCACTGCAGGCGAGGATGGTCTCCCCCGGCGATGTAGCGCATCACTCCGATGATAGTACGATTCGCCCACCACAGACATCGTCTGGCTTCATTGTGGTTCACCGGTGGCGGGCCATCACCCTCGTAGCTGGCGAGCTCCCTTTCCCGCCTATTAGCGAAGAAGGCATTCCAGGTGTCGTAGTTGTCGGGATCCCACTGGGGATCCATCCGCTGCTCCGGCGTGAGTTCGTGGTAGAAGTGGTTTGTGATGGCTGCCTGGCGTGCGGAACCTTGAGGGACAGGAGGGACAGGAACCCCTCAAAGGCGCTCGCATCCGGCCGTGAGCGGCCGACGAACAAGGGTAGTAGGAGGCACACAGCGCCTCGGTCTCCTCGAGGGTCAGAATGGCCCAGTAGGTGTTGTCCATTGTTCTAAGAGAGGAAGGTGTGGATGTGTGGATAACCATGGCGTGATCGCCCTAAATATAGAGGGAAATGGCAGGAAAACTTGGCGTGAAGCTTTGGAAAATGGCGGTAAATATCTTTAGTTCCGATTAGTGACTACATCCGGGACTAAAAGCTCTCGTAGAAAGGAAAGGGCGGGAAAACTTGGCAGGAAGCGGTGGGAAATGGCGGGAAATATCTTTAGTCCCGGTTTGTTACTACAATCGGGACTAAATGGATATTATATTAAGATTCTTTATATTTTTCTGATAATAATAGACATATTATTTGTGTTATTTGGATTATTACAATAAAAGATATGATTTTCCAAAGTTTTTAGATTTGATTTGAATTAAAAAAGAAAATTTACAAATGAAATAATTTATAAATGATGGAAACAGATAAATGGATATTATATTAAGATTCTTTATATTTTTTTGATAATAATAGACATATTATTTGTTTTATTTGGATTATTACAATAAAAGATATGATTTTCCAAAGTTTTTATATTTGATTTGAATTAAAAAAAGAAAATTTACAAATGAAATAATTTATAAATAATGCAAACAGATAAATGGATATTATATTAAGATTCTTTATATTTTTCTGATAATAATAGACATATTATTTGTTTTATTTGGATTATTACAATAAAAGATATGATTTTCCAAAGTTTTTATATTTGATTTGACTTAAAAAAGAAAATTTACAAATGAAATAATTTATAAATGATGCAAACATATAAATGGATATTATATTAAGATTCTTTATATTTTTCTGATAATAATAGACATATTATTTGTTTTATTTTGATTATTACAATAAAAGATATGATTTTCCAAATTTTTTATATTTGATTTGAATTAAAAAAAGAAAATTTACAAAAAAATAATTTGTCGCGGGTCGTGGCTGGACCCGGTACTAAAGGGTGCCTGCTTGGCAAAAAGCGGTGAAAAACCCTTTAGTCCTGTGTCGTGGCTTAACCCGCTAAAAGGGGTCTTTAGTCGCGGGTTAAGCCACGACCTGGGAGTAAAGACCCTTTAGTCCCGTCCCGTGGCTTAGCCCGGGACTAAAGGGGTGGCCCTTTATATTCCGCGCGCCAGGGCAGGTGCTGCCCAACACTTGGCATTCTCGACACAGCGAAGACGAAGAACATAGACGCCCACATCGAAGACGGCGGGGAGGTCTTTGTCGCCTCCGTGCGTGCCACTCCACCGCTGCCGCCGTGCCTTGACGTGCCGCCGCTCGACGCATCCTCGCCGCCGCCTCTCGCCCGCGTCCGCCTCGCCACATGGCCGCCGCTGCCGTCACCGCCCTCGTTGGTGAGCTCGATCGAGAGGCCGCGCGCGCGGGTGGTTTTTTTTATAGTTTTTTGTTATAGTTTTCTATATAGTTTGTTATAGTTTTTTTATAGTTAGGTTTATTATAATTAGGATTATCATTAAGATTATTAGGATTGTTATAATTTGGATTATTAGGATTATTATAATTAGGATTATTAGGGTTTTTGTTATAGTTTTTTATAGTTTTTTTATAATTAGGATTATAATTACAATTATAATTAGGATTATTATAACTAAGATTTGGTTATTAGGATTAGTATTATGATTATTATAATTAGGATTATTATAATTAGGTTTATTAGGGTTTTTTGTTATAGTTTATTTCTATAGTTTTTTTATATTAGGGTTTTTTGTTTTAGTATTAGGATTATTGTTTTAATTAAAATATTTGAATTAGGATTAGGATTATTGTTTTAGTTATTTTTTGTTTTATTTATTAGGATTATATTGTTTTATTTATTAGGATTATATTGTTTTATTAGAGTTATTATTTTGTTTTAGTTATTATGATTATTGTTTTAGCACAAATAATATTAGGATTATTATAATTAGGATTATATTGTTTTAGTTATTAGGATTATTGTTTTTTCTAACCTGTTTAACTCTCTTTTTGTTATAGATGATTAAGTCATGGATCCATCCGAAGATCCTGGTCGCATCGGTGAAGGTTTTCTTCAGGACATGATAAGAGGTGAAATTCCTCTTAATATTACTACCGGCGCCGAAGATATTTTGCTCGAGGAAGAGATATCCTCATATCTGAATCCATCCAGTGATGGACTAGAGGAAAACCTAATGTACCAAGGGGAAGACCACATGGACGAAGGGCAAACAAATAACAACAATAATAATGGCCCCTCGACAGGATCCGGCGAGGTACATATATATATAAAGTCTCGTGTTACCTCTATTCATTAACTGATTAAGATATATATTAATCACTCTCTCTTCTTCTTTTATCCCACCGGATCGAAGCAATCGTCAGCTCGAACGAAATGAGGGCCAAACAAAAAGTTGGATGGTAATCAGAGGTTCACCATCGAAGAAATAGATGATGATGGTGAACCGATTGCTCCAGAGAAGCACCGGAGGATGTTTATAAATCAATGCGGGGTGCTTGTTAGGGACAACCTGCCGAGTCTCTATAGGTTGTCTAGTGCATGCTGCGCTGCCGCTCAGTCCACCATACCTTTGTAGGCGAGGACCGCCGAATTCTAGCCTCGCCGTGTACTGGCCTCGATCGACGCTCCTCTTTTCCTTTGCCCTTTGTGGCACCCCTTTTTGTTAGCAGGTTTTGAGATCGACGCCGTTAGCGGGGTTACCCTTCCGCTTGGCGGGGGTTATGTACGCCATTGGTTATTCTTCAGGGCTCTTCGCCCCATTTGCATCTTGTCCGTAGTCGGACGCTCTATCATTTTCAAGGTGATTTGAATCTTTGTACATTAAATCTGTATTCTTGACTCATGGAGTCATATATATATATTCTCTCTATGGGTCCCATCGAGGACTGTTGTGTAATGTTATTACTTCTTTCCACCCGCATAAAGTTCTGGTGGGCACCTTTGAATCGTTTCTGCGGGTTTGGCGGGTTTCGCTAAAACTTGCATAGGTCCGATTCGAGGTGTTCTGAGTGGTATCGAGCTCAGTTTGCGATACCCCACAAGTCCAGCCTCAGAGGATAACCTAGCTAACGGCGCGATGAGAGTGTCAAAACTATTTTGAAAATCGGTTGGATAGTTCGATTAGGTCTGATTTTACTCCTTACCCTCTCGCTGTTCTCCTCTTACCTCTACGTGTTTTGAATCCGCTCTCGTCCCTCTCTTCGAGTCCAGGAATTCTCGTGGTTGGGTTCCGTCGTACCTTCAGGGTTTCGCTTCCTCCTCTGATAACGGTGTTCTACCATCCGGTGTTCAAGCTGCCTGATGAATCCGTCTACGGTGTTACCATTCTTTGTTCCTTGTCTGTGCCTTCCGGTGTTTTTCCGACGCGACGACATCATCTACGCCAGATCCGATGCAGAGTCTGCATCCCTCCTTTGTTTCCGAACCTCGATTGTCGAGATCTTCAGTCTGATTCCGAGAATGGTTGCACTCTTTTCTATTGATTGTGCAGAGTAATAGTTTGGGTGCGTGATGGATTGGCCCCCATGCCGACTACCCCTTCTATTCGCTTTTGTACACTGAAGTGGATGAGAATGCATCGGTTCCCTCTTTCTATCGAATATAGAGGTGGCTTTATTTGTGGATACCTCTACCTTCGTCCTTTTGTTTCCGGAGTGTTTCCTCGACGATCACGGACAACGACCCCTTGTTAGTGGTGTCGCGAGGATCTACACGAAGCGAGAAGACGCAGATCGCCGCCTTCCTTCCGGTACCATGAGGCGGATCTCGAGGGCGAGATCCATTGTTAGTGGTGTCGAATTGTGGCATCCCACAAAACCACTACTAGAAAATCGCGTTGTTTTTGTGCATTGCATCGTCATCATCATACATTGTTGTCTGAACTATGTCGAAAAGCCTAGTTTTGCTTTGTACAAATACCCCTCTTTATTTTCAAATACAAAACCCCGATCGCATCGGAGATTTTATTTACCTAAAAACTGTTTGCAAAGTGGCCTTGATTTAAAATAGACAAGACAAAACAAACACACATTTTAAATCAGCCCCTCTAAATCCTATCCCCACCCAAATCTATCCTACCCACCAACCGCAGGCCACACCTCACCCTCACCCAACCTCTACCCACCCTGCCACCTCACGATCCACCACCTCTCTCTCTCTTTTCACCCAGTCCCTCCTACCTCTCTCTCACCCACAGCCCCCACCCCTGGTCCACATCCTCTCCCCCTCCCCACTCTCCCACTCTCTCCACCTCTCACCCAGCGGCTACTCCCACACACAACACCCACACCTGCAGCCTCCAACCCGCGCCACTGGCCCTCCCGTGGCCCCCACTCTTCCCCAGCCAC
The DNA here is from genome assembly GCA_030063025.1 of Avena longiglumis. NCBI lineage: Eukaryota > Viridiplantae > Streptophyta > Magnoliopsida > Poales > Poaceae > Avena > Avena longiglumis. The sequence goes on along the minus strand of CP125974.1, from coordinate 86,863,925 downwards.
CCAACCTCTCTCTCACACCAGCCCCCACTCTCCCCTCAGGCCCTGCCTCTCCTGACCCCACGTCCCTGCCCCGGTCCCACCTCCTTTCCTCTCCTTCCTCCTCTCTTCCCCAGCGCCTGCAGCCTCCCTCGGCTCACCTCCCCGCCCGCCTGAGCGCCCCTGCCGCCTCGGCCACCGCCTCCTCTCCACTCCACTGCCGCCTCATGTCCCCTCGCTGCTCCCTGGCCTCGCCACCTCGGCTGCCAAGGCCCTCCAGGCGCGCCTCTCCTCCGCCTCCAGCGCCTCCCAACCGCCTCTGCCCGCCTCCCACGCTCCCGCCACGCCCCACCTCCTACCTCCGCCTGGCTGGCGTCGCCGCCCGGTCGAGCCAAGGCTCTCTGCGTCGTCCCGCCGCCCGCCTCTCAGTGCTGCCCCCCCCGCTACCGCCGACGACCTCGGCCTGCGACCGCCTCGCCGCCGCCTCGACCCGACCAGGCCTCCGCCGCCTCGCTGTGGCTCCTCCTCTAGCTCGCCACCGGCCCGCAGTCTCTCGCCGGTGCCTCGCCTCCCATCGCGACCCTTCCGCCCGCCATAAGCTCGACCTCGCCGGTCCAAAACCGCCTCCGAGCCCCTCCATCCTGTCGTTCCCCGCCTCGTCTGGATCCACCAATGCGGCGCCAAGTGAAGATGGCGTTGTGAACAAAGACAAACATGGTGCATCACCGACATGTAATTCAAGTCCGCCACCGATCCTCGAAGTTGGAACCCCTAGATCGCCACACGAACGCGAATTCCGAGACCCCGAACTCGAAAGGTCGATCTTCGTCTTGGACCAGCAAGATCTCCTTCACGGACTCGAGTACCCCGATGCCTTCGACACAGAGCATTGAGGATGCCGTCATGGACCCGGGGAAAAACCCACGACGCCAAGACCGCCACCGAACTCCGACAGGACGCCAAGATCTATCGACGCCCGAAGCCGAGGACCCCGACAAGAACCCCGACACGGACACACCGAGTTCTTCATCGAGGAAACCAAGGCCATCGACATGGAACCAAAGGGCGTTGAGCACTTCACCCCGGACGCCAAGACCGACCTGATACGCGGGCCCGACAAGTTCGACACCAACCCGGGGCGAGTCCGATGCGCCCCCGACGCCGAACCAAGTCCTTCTCCACGGATGCCCCAAGATCTACTCCGTTATCCGGGAGCAATCCCGCCGAGACCGAACCCCAGATCCGGATCCTGAGACCGACCCCGAACCCCGTCGAACCCTAACCAAGATCGTCGAACCCTAATGTGTGAACCTTTTCCCGAGCCCCTATTTTATAAATGCTAAATATAAAAGTTGTTGCATACCAAATTGTTCATGCAAGAATGATTATCATTGGTTTGGGGGCCTTATGCCGATTCACCTCATAATTAAATATGGGGCCCATATGCGGGCAAATCTAGTCTCATATTGGCCTCATTTAAATTCGTGTAGCGAACCGGTGCTATCTTCTGCCTTGCTAAAACAACATTTAATTGCGGGGTAGCTAAACAACATAAACCACCTAATTGTTTGTCGGGACCCCGATTCCGCTTAATGTGGCCTAATTGCATCGCACCTTTGCCTTGTCATACATCATGCATGCATCATGCCGATCTTTTGCCGTAGTATTAAATATTGCATCCGGTGTTTATTCTAGTGTTTTGCTTCTTCGCGGATAAGGCCGTTGAGTTGATGCGAGTGTCGACCCGATCTTCGGTTAAACCTTCGGCAATGTTTTCAGGCGAGCATCTCCCCCTTTCTACCTATCTTACTTTATAGTATTTATTCCCTCCTGTTGATCTATTGCTATCTGTGTTGCGATGCTCTATCTTCGTTCCCTGGATGTTCCCTGCAGCCTCATATTGCCTTGGACACATCCTATTACCTGTTGTTTGGTAGATAGTTGGACTTGCGCGTCGTAGTCGCTTGCTCAAGTGCTGCGTGATGACGCCAAGCCACAGCTTGTTGATGTATTGCCGCATGTTGATGTTGGAGATGATCATAGTTTTACTTATCGCTCACTTTGATTCCTGTTTAACAACTAAAATTGAAGTAAGCAGAGGCATCGGTGGGTGATAGATAATATTTGGTTCCGAGCCCACTTGTGTCCCGTGGGACCCCGAGTACTTGATACCTGTTCCTTGATTTATCGCGCTATCCACATCCGGGAGGATTATGGGACCCCCCTGAGCCAGAGCATGATTCATTCTTATTTCTTGGGGACACAAACTAGTTTGAGGTTTTATTTACCATCCTGTACTTATGCCATGCTACTACTGTATTTACGTTTGTGCGAGGAGCACACTGTACTGTTTAGGTAAGCGGAGTGTTTTCGCGGTATCGACAAGCCCAGCCACAATTTCGGGTTCCCAGTCGTTTACAGCCATTGACGCAAACCTTGAGTCCGTCTCGAAGCTAGCTTACTTCGTTGCGGGTCTACTCAATGGGGTTGCCCCCTGAAATATTAATGAATCCTGTGATTGCTTTGTCGTGAAGGCCTCGTTGGGTTTTGATTTGGTTTTTCCGAGGCTGATCGAGTGTGTGTTGCTATTTGTGCACCCCGGCCGGGTAAAACTTTCTGAAAGCCGTGTCCGCGGTTATGGACGACTTGGAGCAAAGTATCTCGACCATAGACAAGCATAACTAAAGTAGTGCTATAAATTTGACTTTATAATGACTAGTAATCAACTTCACTATAATGGAATGGCTAAATAATACTGCCCACAATTGCTTGTTTGGAGTGTCGCTTGCGACCATTGTACCTGACTAGTAAGTATTGCAACTACAACGGAATGGCTAAGTAAAAGTACCAACAACTGCTGGGTTTTGGGGTTATCTCATGCTAATTGTATCTGACTAGTAAGTGTTGCAACTATAACGGAATGGTTAACTAAAAGTGCCCACTGCTTACTTTATCGGGATGATTATCTAAACCTGACTAGTAAAGTGCCGCAACTATAACTGAATAAGTAAAACTGCCAACTGTGTGAGTTCCTCGGTTGACTTCCTCGTTTGGTCTCGAGGGGGAAACGCCAGGATGGGTTTGTTTGGTGTTAGTATCAGTCTGGTTCCGAATAGGTCTTTCTTACCCCTCTCTGATAGTCGCCAGTTGTATCGAGTCTCTATAGGTTGTCTAGTGCATGCTGCGCTGCCGCTCAGTCCACCATACCTTTGTAGGCGAGGACCGCCGAATTCTAGCCTCGCCGTGTACTGGCCTCAGTACTGACGCTCCTCTTTTTTCCTTTGCCCTTTGTCGGCACCCCTTTTGTTTTAGCAGGTTTTGAGATCGACGCCGTTAGCAGGGTTACCCTTCCGGCTTGGCCTGGGCAGGGTTATGGACGCCATTGGTTATTCTTCAGGGCTCTTCGCCCCATTTGCATCTTGTCCGTAGTCGGACGCTCTATCATTTTCAAGGTGATTTGAATCTTTGTACATTAAATCTGTATTCTTGACTCATGGAGTCGCTGTTATATATATCTGTTCTGTGGGTCCCATCGAGGACTGTTGTGTAATGTTATTACTTCGTTTTCCACCCGCACGAAAGTGCCTGGTGGGCACCTTTGAATCGTTTCTATGCGGGTTTGGCGGGTTTCGCTAAAACTTGCATAGGTCCGATTCTGAGGGTGTTACAATGTCTGGGACGGTGATGTACAAAAGTTACCCGGCCAAGTCTAAGTTCCATAACGATGGGGGAACTCAACTACTGTTATAGATTACTATAAGGGAATCAAATGCACAAGTTTACAAAGATTATGAATCATGCCCTAAGGTCTCCCCCATGCCGTTTATATATGTTCCTAGGGTTTACAGAGGAATCATATCTGGCAATGGTACATAATCATAGACTAAGGCGGCTATGATCGTGTGTTGTACTTCAAGGCATATATTCTTTTGGGCCGCAAGGCAGTAATTTTATAGGCCTTCCCATTACTAGCTAGACATTCATCTTGTCATCAGCAACTAGGCCGCCTACTACGCCAGCCAGCTACACCAACAATGCGCTACCCCAGCTTTCTACAACAGGTCCTCATGGTGGGTATACCCATTTGGTATATCTCCAATAATAACCCATGTAGAGATTTAAGATCATCAGACGGCTTGCTAATAATGCTGCTGTAAATCAGCCTTATGTCACCCGGCGAACCGTACAGAGAATCTTGAAGGTCTCCTTTTCCTTGAGACTCAGCGAAACCCCTAGCAATATCATCATTGCAAAGTTTCCGTGCACGGAGCACGAATGGTCGGTGCGATAAGAAAAAAATACAAATAGGTCCTTAGACCACCTAGCGATGACTATAGACAATAGCATGAGCTGAAGGCACGTCGATTCCCTCGCACCTCCATCGTTGGAGATAGGCAATGCTTGTCATAGTAGAGCTTGTTGTAGTTGAAAGCCGGAAATTCGTTGTGCAAAGGCCCTAAAAGACCAGCGTAGCAGAGCGACAACCATCGTTGATGATGACAACCGTAGATCGGAAGATACTTACTTGAAACCACACGAACATAGCAGAAAAATCGACGAGATCGTGGAAGACACGCTGGACACAAAACTGCACGTGCCCTCGTTGGCACTAGAGGCACCATCAAAACATGGATAGGGCGGAGACAACTTTATTTTGACACCAATATGTATCCACCGCCTTGCCATCCAAGTGAAGACACAAAAGCTTGCTAAAAAAAGAAACATAGACCCTCGGCTGACGAGAGGCCGAGATATGCCACCACTCCAAGGCTAAGAGGCAATCGAAGGTGGAGCTGACCAACGACATCATCCGTGGAAGGCACGTGAACCCTAGCCACCGCCGATGAGTATCTCCTATTTTTTTTTGTCCCGGTACCGGTTCGGTGTCACTTTCTTATTGTACTGTTGATGTAACATTTCATGTTTTCATTGACATTAGGATATGCATATATATCGATAATATCTACCACTGAGGTATCCTTGATGAATCTCCAATATTTATTTTCTATAGATAAATGACTATAAACATGCAATTTACATGCATGACCATACTGGCCTAGAAACTATCATGTATGAAGACATGCAATCTCCATGCATGGCCATGACTTTGCATAAAAGTATGAATAGCGTGAACACATCACATGAGTCTATAAATTACTCTACCTCGGTGTCTAGCCCGTAAAAAATTCAGAGATTATGATGATATATAAGCACGTAGCAAGTCACGTACAAAAGAAAATCCATATGATCTATCAGAGGCATAAGTTTGTGTTGGGATATTAGATGACAACTGAGATGTTTCACCGAGATTGCCGGGAAAGTTGTCCCCTTGTGATAGGCTCCACGTCAAGCAGATTTCTTCCCTCGATGCTCACAATCTGTGTGGTTCAGAGTAGTGGTGTGACCAAATAGCGCCTATGGCTGGACGGCGTGGTTGATCTTTGTTGGAGCCAACGTTGTACAACTAATACATGATATGTATTTTGCTTCGATTGCAGTGTTGAAGCGGGCTCTCCACTGATTTGATGAGAAGATGGCATAGGATGTATTCTGTAAAAGGCTGGTGGCGGAGGATTTTCAGAGCCAATGACGAAGAATATAGTGGTGATAAATCAGTTTGACCAGAAATGACCACCTGCAAGAGGCGCGCGCTGAGCAGAGTTATTGTTAGTTCATGAAAAGGATATGTCGTGTATGTACGACTGTCCTTTTTGTTTTTACAAATGAGAGTACTAGATGCTCCACCTGATATGCAAGCCCTCTTAGCATTTGTCGGCCCAATAAATTCAAGGTTAGACCGTCAATATAAACAAATTGCCAACATGAACAATATTAGTTGATGCTACTAGATGTTTCACGAACTATCGTTAAACTAGTGGTGTACGAGATCTTTTTTGTCATTAAGTATTCTACTAGTGTTACAGCATGTACAATGCTAGGAAAGGCATGCCTTCTCCTAGCTCTCCACATCATTTAGTGAAGACATAATATATAACTTGTACAATACTTATTTCTTGCTATCTTTAGTAATTAATGAAAATTAACTATTTTTAGTAAGAAATTCGTTTATTAAGAAAACACATATGATATAATGGAGAAAATAGTCTTCTCTTATTTTTTAAATATTATTCCTTAGTTAAGGGAAGACAATCTTATTTTTCTTATTTCTCTTTCCTCCAATTAAGCAAAAATTTCACATGGTAAGCATAATGAAAGGCTGACGTCACCGCATTGTACGTGTTCTTATGATACTGTATCATACTATGATACTATAACCACTTCTCACTTTATTAATTGAGGTGCCACGTTAGTTTTTTGCCAACTTAACATGCATGATACTCACTCCATTCCGGAATATTGAGCAAATCATGCTTTTGTAGATATTCCAAAAAATTAGGATGATGTATACATTGATTGCCCCGATTGAGTCCCCTCTGATTACAAATGCGGACTTAGTGCTTGGTAAGCGAGCTGCTGAGGAAGCCGAGATGCAGGGAAAGGACAACCAGGCACTGGCTCATGGCTGTGTACAAGCACTAGATGGATTACAGAAAAGAGGCAGAGGCGCGAGCGATCTGCAGGGTAGAGGTCATGGCTTTGGAAGGGGCGACGGAAGAGGACGTGGTGGCACTAGAGGAGGAAGAAAGTAACCAGCTACCGGACCTGGAGCTTCCGGTTATCAGGCGAAACCATACAAGTGGTTTCTCCAGGATCAATGAATTGTATATCGCTGAACTGTCACGGTGCCGGGAATGCTGCAATAGTTCGAGAGCTAGCCACTATTTCCCAAGTTTGGAGTCCTCGCTTAGTTTTCTTGTGTGAAACTCGGCAAAATAAAAATAAAATGCATCGTTTGCGTCATAGGTTAGGTCTTAAGGGGTTTGAAGGTGTCAGTAGTGATGGTAATAGTGGTGGTCTAGCTTTATTTTGGCATGAGTGCCTTTGTGTTGAAATTCAATCTTCGAATAAAAGATATATCGATGAGTATGTGCGGGTGTCCCCGGGTGCTCCACAATGGCGTATAACCTGCGTGTATGGTGAACCGAGGACGGAAGATCGTCCTAGTATGTGGGACAAATTACGTAATTTACACTCTCTGTCTAACCTTCCTTGGCTGGTTGTAGGTGATTTCAATGAGGCTTTGTGGCAGGAGGAACATCTGTCAAACACGCCGCGGCCGGTGGGACTGATGGAAGAATTTCGGGAAGTCCTAAGCGACTATAATCTTACTGACCTTGGCTTTGCAGGTGTCCCCTACACATACGATAACAGACACGTTGTCTTGGCAAACGTCCGGGTTCGTTTGGACCGTGCGGTGGCATGCCCTGCTTGGCGTGATCACTTTGCGGACACGAGTGTTCAACATCTGATTACACCTGTCTTAGACCATTGCCTGATCCTGGTGCAGATGGAGCAGGAAGTACGGACGGCGCCTCGACAACCGAGAAGGCAATACGAGATCCTATGGGAACGCGAGTCGGACCTGGCTGAGAGGGTGGCTGCCGCTTGGAATAATGCAGGCCACAAACACGACCTGTCGGACATAATGAAAGGCTTGGATCAATTCATGTCTACGCTACAAGGATGGAGTAAGAAGAAGTTTGGAAATATCCTTAAAGAACTTAACAAGGCTAGACAAAAACTGGAATTACTTATGGTAAATGATGGAAACCAAAGAGAAATTAGGCAATTTTGTGACCATATGCAGGAGCTACTGTATAAGGAAGAGCTCCTCTGGTTGCAACGTTCCAGGGTAACCTGGCTTAAAGAAGGTGACTCCAATACAAGGTTCTTCCACCAAAAAGCAAAGTGGAGAGCTCGCAGAAACAAAATTAAAAAGCTCAAGGAGGCGGATGGTACCTGGTCCGACGCCCCCTCTGACATGGAAAGAATGGCCTCCTCCTATTTCAAAGAACTGTTTACTAGGGATCCATCGCTCAACTCGGACGCTTTAATAAGTATGACACAGGAAAATATCACAGACGAAATGAATAATGATCTGTGTAGGGAGTTCTCTGATGAAGAGATCAGCGACGCCTTATTTCAGATTGGGCCTCTCAAGGCCCCTGGCATAGATGGCTTTCCGGCACGTTTTTACCAGCGGAACTGGGACACACTCAAGACTGAGGTAACTAACATTGTCAAGTTATTCTTTGTTACAGGGCGCTTGCCAGAAGGAGTAAATGAAACTATTATTGTCCTGATACCAAAAACGACCCAGCCTGAAACACTTAAGGACTTTAGATCTATCATCTTGTGTACGGTCCTGTATAAAGTAATTGCAAAATGTCTAGTAAATAGAGTTCGACCATTGTTGGGTGACATCGTCTCCCTTAACCAAAGCGCCTTTGTTCCAGGCCGCCTTATTACTGCTAATGCTCTAGTAGCTTTCGAATGCCTTCATTTCATTGAGCATAACTCTAACTTGTCAAAGGATTTTTGTGCCTACAAACTGGATCTCTCAAAAGCATATGATCAGGTGGATTGGGACTTTCTAAAGAAAGTGATGCAAAGGATGGGTTTCTCTTATCGACGGGTTGACTGGATAATGTCATGTGTCACATCGGTGAATTACAAAGTCAAGTTTAAAGGAAACCTCCTGGATTCATTTTCTCCTTCTCGGGGCCTCCGACAAGGTGATCCTCTCTCTCCATTTCTGTTTCTATTTATTGCTGATGGGTTATCTACATTACTACAGAACGAAGTGAGCTCACAATCGATTGAAGCCCTCAAAGTGTGCAGGAGTGCCCCTGGTATATCCCACCTGCTTTTTGCGGACGGCAGTTTGCTTTTCTTCAAGGCAAAGGAAACACAAGCTGCCCGAATCAAAGAGGTCCTCAATATTTATGCGGCTAGTACGGGCCAGCTCATCAATGCTTCAAAGTGCTCCATTTTCTTTGGCAAGGCGTGCCCGGATGATAGTAAAGAGGAGGTAAAGGCTTGTCTTGACATTCAAGAGGAAGCATTTGAACAAAAATATCTGGGCCTCCCAATCCCGGACGGGATTATGAACAAGGATAAATTCCAGAGCCTCCAATCTAGACTTGCCAGATGCCTGGTTGAGTGGGATGATGATCACAAGTCACAAGCAGCAAAAGAAATACTGATTAAGGCAGTCGCACAATCTATACCAGTCTATGTTATGATTGTGTTTTCAAGCTGCCGCTGGGCCTGTGTGATGAGTTGACAAAGATGATAAGAAGCTACTGGTGGGGAGGATCAAATGGGCAAAGGAAAACACACCGAGTCGCTTGGGATATTCTTCTACGGCCAAGAACACATGGTGGAATTGGCTTTCGTGATATGAGACTGTTTAATCAGGCGCTCCTGGCTCGTCAGGCCTGGAGACTCATACAGTTCCCCGACACCCTATGTGCACGACTCCTAAAAGCCAAATACTATCCCAATGGCTTCCTCATGGACACTGTGTTTACCGGTAATGGCTCCACGACCTGGCATGCAATAGAACACGGATTAGCCCTCCTGAAAAAAGGCATGATTTGGCGAGTTGGGAATGGAATTTCAATACGGGTGTGGAGGGACCCGTGGATCCCAAGAGAAACAAACCACCTTCCAAGGTCTGACCGTGGGAGATGTAGGTTTAAGTGGGTTGCAGACTTCCTGCTACCTGATGGCTCCTGGAATCACCAGCGCCTCCACCAGGCCTTCTCCCAGGATGACATTTCCTTCATCAATCAGATCACGCCATCAAAGAGAAATGAGTCCGAATTCCTGGCATGGTTCCCTGAAAAAATGGTATTTTCACGGTTAAGAGTGCATACGGACTAGCTTCTAGTCAGGCTATGCAAGAGCATGATCGAGGCGCCACAAGTGCTAGACCAGATGGAGAAAGACCATGTTGGAAAACAATATGTAAATGCCCTGTTCCTCCTAAAGTTAAACATCTTACTTGGCGTGTTTGCCGTAATGCTACCCCTTCACAAGCAAACATGAGGTATCGAGGCTTGGTACACACAGGACTTTGCCAAATCTGTGGACAAGAGGATAAGGACACCAGCCATATCTTCCTGAAGTGTCCGCACGCCGCTGCCCTTTGGCAGGCGATGAAGGAGGTATGGGACGTCCCTGACGCCCCATTGAGACACCTGACGAGCCCAGAATGGCTGCTGCATTGGCTCCTAAATATGTCCGAGGACCAAAGAGCTCGTACCATGCTCATTATATGGAGGATATGGTATAGCCACAATGAGATGACTCATGGGAAACAGTGCCCACCAATCGAAGGATCATGCCGCTTTCTGGTAAGTTACCTAAATTCCCTAATCGTGACTAAGCAACACCCGAATGCTGATGTAGGGAAGGGCAAGATGGTGATGAACCTGGAACAGGGTCTTTTTAAGAAGCAGAAAGAGGATGACGGCAGTCAAAAGCCCCAGAAGAGATGGTGGCCACCGGAACCAGGAGAGGCCAAGCTAAATATTGATGGCGCCTTCTCACCGGACGGAAGAGCAGGCACCGGTATGATCATGCGATATCACTCGGGCCAGGTCATCTTTGCGGCCTCGAGGCAGTTGCAGCAGTGCTCAAGTGCTACCGAAGCGGAACTTGCTGCGATTGAGGAGGGGGTGCAGCTCGGTTTGGCCTGGACAAACCTGAAATGTTCAGTTGAAACAGACTGTGTCGAAGCCCTAAACCTCATAAACGACCGAGCTTCGAACCTGTCAGCATGTGCTTTCCGTATTAATGTAATCCGTGATTGCCTCAGTGAGAGAGAGAGATAGCTGCCTGGTTAAAATTCATAGAGACTCTAATAAGGTGAGCCATGAGTTGGCTAATCTAGGAAAAGTTCATTGCTGAACTGCTGTTTGGCTAAGGCATGCTCCCCTGGAGATTGTGGAAGCTTTGGCATATGATTGTAATCCTGTTGCTATTTAATATATTCCTGATTCCGCAAAAAAAAAGAGTCCCCTCTAATTACTCTCACCTATTCCTTTCTTTTGTGAAAACGATTGAGTTTTGCTGCATGACCGTGTAAAAACGAAGGAGGGAGGTGCTGATCCGCATTCTCTACCACTAGGAACATCCTGAACCATTCTCTACCGGAGTTATAAATATAGTACTAGATTGTTTTAAACATGTAACTTGCATGACCATATTGACAAATAGACTATCAGGTATGTAGACATGCAATACCCATGCTTGGGTATGATTTCGCGTGACCAAAGTCTGAGAAGCATTAACGCATCACATCGGTCTATAAATTCTGTTGATGTCTAGCCTACAAATTAACAATTCAGAGAATACGATGATATATGATATATATAAGCACGTAGCTAGTCCCGCACAACATAAAATCCATATGATTCATCTAAGGCATATGTATGAGTTGAGGTATTAGAGGAACACTGAGATGTTTCACCGAGATTCACAGGGAAGTGGTTGCTGTGGGATATGTGCTTCGTTTTGGTGGTTTGCACCGTCTCTGAAGGATCGTGGTTGCCCGTGACCACCGACATTGAGGCGAAGATGGCAAGAACGACCCTCTACTCTATCTCAAAGGCCGGTGGTAGAGGATTTTCGAAGTTTATGAATAAAAAACGAGGAAGATTGTGGTGAGAATTGAGAAATGGATTTCTCATCTTCAGACGGTGGTGGCAACACTGAGTACAAATGTCCTCGTGCGCGAGGCGCGCTTAGAGTTTCTCCCATGGCTAAGTATCCTGTTACCAAATTGGTATATATAGCTGGCATCCTCCTAGGCATGTGGAAATACATACTTGTTGTAACATTTGACTCGTTTTTTTTATTTTTTCTAGATTTTCATCGGTTCTATCAGCTGTGTGCATCTTAGTTATGCAGAGGCTAAGTGTAAACATTAATATTCTGAATACTATATATGCACGAGCAAGTTTCCCTTTGCTTCGTAAATAAACTGATACGTCGTGTTTGTATGAAGGTATTTTTGTAGTCCCTCTGTCTTAAAATAGATGACACAATTTTTCTAAAATTTGGATGTATCTAGCACTAAATAGTGTCTAGATACATTTAAATTTAGACAAATTTTTTACGTTTATTGAGACTGAGGGAGTACTGTTTTGGAAGTGACAGTAATAGCTACTCCTTGTGATGTGTATGCCCCCTTAGCATTTTTTAACCCAATACATTCAAGCTTTGACGGTAGAAACACATTGTCAACTAGAACAATACTAATAGAAAGAAGTCCTACATACCCTCCATAAGTTTCACAAAACAGAAAACTCACCCCCTGGTGTTTGAAACAGGAAACATAACCCCCTCATGTTTGCAATACCGGGCAAAACATCCCCTAGACAAAATCTAAGCTGTGTTGGCCAGCGGTTTTGGAGACGCGGCAATGAAACATAAATAGCCTAAAGTACTTATATTGTGAAGCAGAGGGAGTCCTTACTTTCCATCAACTAGAATTGCTATAGGCATATGATGCTCATGCATGAACATATACAGACGAGCCATTATGCGTGTACAAATGGCTGCAGCATGCATGGCCATTAATGTTTCATAACAAAGACATGAACACCACCCCCCATTGGTATATAAATTGATGTAGTCTCTACAATGCGTCAATTCAAAGGAGATTTTTTAGAATACACAAAAGCTTCTTTTCAAGGCATACATATGCACGGTTGCATATGGACTATACTTAGTATGGGGGTGAGATATTAGAAGATAACTGATAGGTTAGTTTGCGACTTTTTAGGAGTATGTATACGCGACTAATAGGATCTGGTAAGGTGTACAAAATTTCATGGCCGTCCAGCCGGCGAGGCAGACCGTGGTTCATCTTTGGTAAAATCAGCCGTGTGGGAGCTGTGCAAAGCCAAATCAATATTTTCTTGGATTCATGAATAACATAGCTGTAGAGACTTGACTGTATCCTAATGTAGCATGCCACTTGAAGTTCCATGAACTATATATGTTGAGGTTGTCTCAACGTTTGAGGAAGACAACATTCTAGGTTTTATTTGATATATATTATTACAAGGTTCTTCTTGTGGGGGTTAGTTTAGCTTCAAGTTATGCAACATCTCCGGTGTAACCACAAGAGCTCTTTAATTGTCATTGTGATTGTACTTTGTTTGTATGCTTGTACGATTTCACACATAGTTTTGAAAAAATAATTATGAAGAAAGCATATTGTTCAAAACGTTCCCAATTACATCGGGTCTCGGCTCTCGATTATGACACGAACATAAAAGAGCTCCCAACTCTAGAGCATCACAACGCTTCGTGGCCGAGGCCAGGTGAAAACTTTTGCACGGGAAAGCAGAGACTCGGAGCTGCACTTGTAGTGACCGGGAGCAACCTGTCACGACATGCACCTGTCACGGCAGGACAATACGTAGCGGCGAAGGAGGTGTCCGGGGGTGTGGCCATTGCCCCCATCCTGGCACTCCCCAGACCTGACGCCACAGTGGTCAGCATCGCTGGCGATGTGGCGGGCGTCATATGTTCAGATGGTGGAGAACGAGCTAGCACATGTAGAAACACCCTGACGCCATGGTGGTCTCTAGTCGGTATCGCCCGAAGGTGTCGGGGTGCTCAATGGGCTCGATGGTGGAAGCAGAAACTCTCTCTGTCACCAACACAGGACATTGCCATTTATCAGCCAAACTACCATATGACGTCGTACTTAGAATTTGTTTTATTAGAAATAATCGCTTGGATGGTGATGGTAAAGCCTACACCAAAAACTGACACCTAGGGTTTATTGTTTGCAAACAACTCACTCATGCCAAAAATTGCTATGATCAAAAATAAAACTGGACTCATTAAAAAAATTATGAGAAATATAATATTATGACGGGTTCGATGGAAAATCACCCTTGTGCCAGGGGCATTGATGCAGCTAGTGAGGTTCTACCAAGGCATGTCAATTGCTGGTTTTCAAAACTATTTCCAAACTCCCTCTCACTACTAGAATTTGGGAAGGGGTTTCCTCCTTATTTATTTTATACCATAGATGATTTTGTGTGTGTATGTTTAGCAAAACTAAAAAAGGTTTAACTTTTGACTAAATTTATGCCTTAATTCTGGTACTATATGGGAACTCAGCATGGGGCCAAGAGATCCATATTTCAGATGGTTAATTAGTGCTTTATTATTTTTAACAGACACGATAGATATAATGCTTGAGGTAATGTACCGTTGACTACATATACCTCTGCTAAGTATCATGGGAGTTGCAGCCCCAAACGATAATACTACACAGGTTTCTGCCCCGAGGGGATGCAGGCTGCAACTTAAAACCTTGTTGATTTATTTCAATTCCTGTCAGCATGTCAGCATCATGATGTGCACACATCGATGGAAAGTATATAATCGATGGGATTGTCTTTTCATGTAGCCCGTGATTCTGTTGAATATGTATTTGCCTTCTAGAGCTTCCGATTGAAAATTTAGTTCAGTGTCATGCTAATTTTGCAGGTTCAACAGTGTATGCTAGGTTGCTAGCCTCTATTCGCGTCACTTTCACTTCACGATTGTTAATTTCTTTCTGTGGAAAATCTGTTATTTTCTCAAGATCGTTTTTGCATGACCATACTGAGATATACACCTATTATGTATGAAGATATGCAATGTCCATGCTTTTGCATAACAAAAGTATGAATAACATCAAAATGATCTATAAGTTACGTAGGTGTGTAGCCCTCAAATAATTCAAAGAATATGATGATATATAAGCACGTAGCTATTGACGTACACAAGGAAATCCATATGATTTATCAAAGAATAAAGTTGATTTGGGATATTAACAGCTGAGATGTTTCGCTGAGCTTGACGGCAAAGTGGTTCCTGTGTGATAGGTGCCCGGTCAAGCAGATTTCTTTCCTCAATGCATGCTCATGTTTTGTGTGGTTCAGGTTAGTGGTGTGACGTAATAGCGACTATGGCTGAACGGTGTGGCTGATCTTGAGTCGCCACTGATTTGAGGAGAAGATGGAGTTCTATCAAATGCTGGTAGTGATGCTGACCAGAAATGACCTGCCAAGATCGTGAAGTCGCTCCCTGCATCTCACGGCTAACTGAGCTGTTAGGAGATGATATAGCTTTCCAATGTAATATTGTTCCCTTGTCAATGCTAAATGCAAGAGCTGAGCGCCGTTTGATTCATACAAGAACAAGCCGGTATGGCCATACTGTTTTGTAGAAATGACAGTACTAGCTGCTCTACCTGATATACATTGTCGCGTAGTATTTGTCGGTCCAATATATTCATGTTGTACACATGGATATGCATATGCATATGTAGAAGATAACTGATACGTTAAGTTAATCTTGTCTGGGAGCTTGTTTACACAAGTAGAAGGATTTGGCACGGCGTATGGTATTTCATGGTGGACAAGCTGACAAAGTCGAACATGGTTCGTCTCTCCAGTGTAATTAGCTGTGCGCAAAATTGCATTTGCTTGGATTCATGAAAAACATCCACAATTGCACAGGCCTGACTGGCCGTGTTCTAAATTAGCAGGTCAGACTATGTCGATGTTGTCTCATTGTGTGAGCCAAGTCGACAGTCGGTAGGTTTTATTAATATAGATCAACGCAAAGTTCTTCTCATTGTGTGTTAATTACTTCCGTTCCACTAAATTGCAATAGTCATGTGATGTTAAAACATGAAGATATAGGGACGAACCATTATGTGTGTACAAAGGGGATATGCATTGTGCATGTCCGTTAATGTTGCATAAGGAAAGCATGAACATCACCCCCAGTAGTATATAGTGTCTGCCCATGCATCAAATTTCGAAGGAGATTATTTGTGATACACAAGTGTTTTCTTCCAATGGAATACATATACGCATGTATATGCATATGCGCGCGTGGTGTGATATTAGAAGATAACTGATATCTTAAGTTAGGCTTGTCTGCGAGCTTGTTTACCCGAGTTGAAGCATTTGCTATGGCGTATGGAATTTCATTTGCTGACAAAGTGGAACATGGTTTTCTCTCCCCGGTATAATTAGCTGCGCGCGCTGAGCAACAAGAACATGTATTTTCTTGGATTCATGAATAACATCCACAACTAAGGCGGCCTGACTGTGTTCTAAAGTAGCAGGTCCACCAAAGTCCCACTGACTATGTCGATGTTGTCTGATTGTGTGAGGCAAGTGGACAGTCGGTAGGTTTCATTAATTTAGATCGATGCGAAGTTCTTGTGGTGGGGTTTGGTTTGCTGCAAAGCTAGGGAGATCTCCCGTGTAACCACCAGCTCTTTAATATTTATTGTTTTTGCAATTTTGGATGCCCTTTACTGTTTTGGAATCAATCTTGAATTTTGTTCGATAAATAACACAAGGCACTCCTGACGCTGGAGCGTAACAACGCTGGCAGCCTCTCTTCTCTCTGGCAAACGGCGGTTGGGTCGTGTGTTCCTATCGAACGATGACGCCTCCAAGGCGGCAATGGTGACTTCCGTGTGGAAGATCATGGGAATGTCGAGATTTCTGGGATGCACGACCATGGCCGCATACACGAAGGACACAGCTACTACCCGAAGCATGCGAGATCCAGGGACTTGAGGGATGATAAATGCATCCAGCTGGCCCATCTGGCAGCAAACAAAATGGGCCAAGGCCAGCCCAAGCCCATAGAGGAAGAAGGCATTTAGCTTGTAATCAATTATCACGTCTTTGACGGAACTAGTACGTCAAATTCTACCTGAATTCCAACATGACACTGGAACCGTGTATCTGGCTACTTGAGCTCATAATAATGACACATGGACTTGATTGTGTTTATATTTTAGGAGACACCGATCACTCAACCGTAAGCATACACCACCACCATATAGACTTGCACACATGGATGGACATATAGACTGTTTGACACGAGAAATAATAAAGATGTGACGCAAATATTATCTCTCTACGAACCGGGGAAAATAAATATGCGGGCGTGCCAGTGTACTAAGTACACAAATAAAGACATAGAGAAACATGTATTTTTATTAAAATCTCTCAATGGAGAAATAAAATTACATGATCCCTTTACATATGCGCTCTGTGGCCTGCTAGGCCGGCCAATATGACTTGGGCGATTGTGTGTTATGGTTCACGGGGCCTCGGAAGGCTCCCGATTAATTACATGCGTGAGTCAAGATCGCGAACCACCTCCGATTAAGCTGTTGCAATGGTCGTCTTCGTCGTATTTGCTTCGCGTTCTCTTTGCATGATGTGATGGTGGTGTGTGTGTGGGCGGCGGCGTGTCCTCGTCGGTACACACGCCGTGAGTAGCGTCGCATTTGCTCCGGCCACGCCCGCCCTCGCCGTTGTGCCTCGTCGGTCTTGACGGGGTTGTTGTAGTTGGAGTTGAAGTAGCATTGGTCCGCTCAGTTAGGACTTCTCGACAACCAGCAGCCTCGTTGGGGTGTGCAAGGGTATGCCTCACGGGAGTAAGTATTGGTGGAGATGGGCATCGGTGTGAAACCAATGCACGCGTACAAGTCGGTGCAACCAGTGTGGTCGACACCTCGTCTCGGTCCGACGCCGAGTGCACGACTGTCGTCCTAGACAAGAGCGTTGTCTCACGGGCTTCGGGAGAAGAGGTGTCAGAGGTGTTGTCTCGCCTCAGCAGGTGTGGTTGCTCGCCGATCGTTGTTGCCGCGCCTCGTAAGAAGTGGATCTGGGGTCTGTCGCGGCCAGAGGGCAACTCTCGAGCTGGTGGTGACAAGGTTGAGGAGTCCTTATCCAGCGGACGCCAGGTTGCCCAACCGTGGAGACAGGGGGTGTGAGGATGAAGTGGAAGGAAGGGCGACACGTTCTTTGCCCCAACGATGCCTAGCCGTGTTTCCCGGCTTGTCGATGTCCGATGATGAAGATGTCTGGCCTTGTCGGCTCAGACAGGTGGGCGACCTTCGCCTCGTCGGTGCCTGGCCTGGTGGTGTCCGTCTTGTCGGTGTCGGACTTGATGGCTTGCCTTCGCCTTGTCGGTGCTTGGCAAGAAACAAATTCCTTCATCGGAGAAGGACATGTCGGTGAAGTGGCCTCGCCTTGCCGGTGCTAGGTCGAGGTTGAAGAAGAATGTTGGTGTAGGAGTCGATGTAGACTTGGGTATTGCTGAGCAGTAGTATGGCTCGATAGCGACGGTGTAGGGTTTTGGCGATGTAGATCTCGTGATGCCAGAGGTGTACTTGGCCTCGTCGGAGCTTGAGAGGTCATGGTTGCGTGATTTATCTCGGAGTGGGATACGGTGTGTTGTAGTCAGTTGTTCGGTGTCGCAGAAGATGTTGATGAAGACATTGCCGACGCTGTCGATGTAGTCTAGGTCAGGTCGGTCGATGAACATTCTATGTGTTGTCCTGCCTTGCCGCCAGATGAGGTAGAGTAGTCTCGGGCTGCCTCCGCAATAATACTAGTACGCCTTCACACGTTTTTGCCTGATCCATATTTGTACCTGAAATTGAACACTACTCCAGATGGGCTAAAGTAATTTATAAATAATTAGGGACTCTAACAAGTTTACCACACAAGTATTAAATTTCCGGTTAATACAATTATAACATGAATATAAACATTTATCATAAACTCAAAGATATAATAATAATTACTTTTATTATTGCCTCTTGGGCATATCTCCAACAGAGGCCGTCACAGACAAGCCCGGGGAGCTTGACTTTGATGACAGGGACGGTAAGAAATATTTTTCAATTTGTACATAGACAATTACTATAACCAGCTTGCAAGTAAACATCTATCACTACGGTACACTGGCCCTTTGCCGTGTGTGCAAGAGGACACATCAAATTCCACACGGCAACTTTCGCCATGGTAGAGGCCTTTTGCTGTGTGTTTCCTAAATAATACACGACAAAGTCTTTGCAGTGTGTCTTACGCATAGATGATACGTCGGAAATGTATCTATAATTTTTGATGTTTTATGCTTGTCTAGTATCTATTTTGCTTTGCTTTGTATACACTTTGAGGTGTTTTTATATGTTTTCTGGTACTAACCTATTAACAAGATGTCACAGTGCCAGTTACTTGTTTTTTTTAGTTTTTGGTTCCAGAAAGGCAGAAAATCAATATTCTCGGAATTGGACGGGACAAAAGCCAAAGTCAATATTTTACCGTGGGCAACACGAAGCCAGAATACGAGACGGAGGAGGCTCACCAGGGGGCCACACCCCCTGGCCGCGCGGGTGGGCCCACCCCGCGCCTGGGGGGTGCAGCCGCCCTAGCGCCCCCTGCCTCGCCTCTAATGTTTGATAATCTAAGGATAACACCTCTAATGAAATATGGACCCCGGTCCAATATTTACCATTGATACATCTTCCATTGTTATTTTTTATTTTATGCAAACCACCATCACCTTCCACACCATACAGTGAATCCTTTGTTACAGCAACCAGTGAGATTGACAACCTGACTATTCATTGCGAAAAGTCTTGATTTTGTGTTGTGTAGGTTTCCACATTGCTTGCAACATCTTTGAGATGTTTCCTTTCTCCTCCTGATTCGATAACCTCGGTTTCTTACTGAGGAAAGACTTGCTGCTGTGCTCTTTACACCTTGATCTTGGGGTTTTCAACGAAGCGTCCCACATCAACACTGGGTGCCATCAATAGACACAACAAAGTAAAGCGAGATGACGGTGTCTATTCTTTGTCGTGTGTCTTCTAGAAATGTACACGGTAAATGGGCTTCATTTGCCATGTGTCTTGTAAAAAAGTACACGGCAAAGAGGCGTGTTTTAAAAAAATGAAAACAAAATTCAATTGTTTTTCAAAATTGAAGACACACACACGGAATAGAAACACCAAAGGAAACCATTCGAAAAAGAAAAGAGATCAAAAAAATTTGTACAAGGCCGAAGACTCCGGGGTCTGGGCACGGAGACTCCAGGGTGTAGGGCCGAAGACTCCGTGTCAGGGGCAACATGATGAACAACTCGTGTTCTTGAGCGGAAATTCGACCCTATCAAACCTCTTAATTAATGATAATGAAGGTGTCAAGCCTTCGGGGACTCTCCTTGTTAAAAAAATGTTTTACTCGAACTACTTCCCCTGATCCTTCTGAACTACGCCAATCTCCACTGTTTGTATAAATGAGTGAAATACTAAATACGTGTTTTTTGACAAAACAAACCAATTCTACATATATGTGGGCTGGGCTTATTCTGGACATCCACATTTGGTTTGAGATCTGTGCAGGCGTTGTTGCCAATTGCAGAAAAGACCCTCAGTACATCCATATCTTGTGAACCAGTCCTAATTTGTACAGCATAACTTGTACCGCATCCATACATTGTTGCCAATTGCAGAAAAAATGTGACAGAATTTCTCCTCAAATTCGTTACTGGGAATCTGGATATTAGATGACATTTTTTCTGGAAATAGATAAACCCCGGAAGTTCCTTTTTTCATAGTTTAGACCGAATGAAAGGATTAAAAATTTCTAGACAAAATCGAGCAATTATGAAAAATAAGGACCAGATCAGATCTGGACTATGACCGACATGAACAGAAGAGTAATAGAACTTCCACGATGTACACGAATAAGTTTGTAAGAGCATCCCCACTCGCTGGGAGTTTTTAGGGCGAAATTCGGACCAAATTTTGGCCGAACGAAACACATTTTCGGCCTGGAAACGCCGAGTTATCCACTCGCGTTCTCAGGCGAGTTACCGGGACGCTTCTCCGTCTAAATTTGTCTCAAATTTGTCTAGATTTCAGCATAATATGAATACAGAACATTGTTCGGCCTAGTTCGGCATACATTCGACCATAGTTCGGCAAAATTTTAAACATAGTTTAGCGTAAATTTAAACATAGTTAGGCCTATAGTAAAAATACAATATATTTTGGCCTAGTTCGGCCAGTTCATGCTCGGCATCTACGTGTTGCCCTGCGTATCTATAGGTGCTCAACCAGATCATCCTGCAGCTGTTGATGCACTGCCAGATCTCGGATCTCCTGGCGCATGGCGATGAAGGCAGCTCAGGTTGGAGGCACCTGATGATCAGGCTCGGCAAGAGGTCCCTGTCTGTAGTATGGCTCATTCTGCTCGGTCAAACTCACTCGATCCTTCCTCTCATCCTTAATGATCATGTTGTGCAAGACCACATAACAGTTCATCACTTCCCACATCTGATCTTTCGATCAGGTCGTAGCAGGGAACCGGACAACTGCAAACCTCTACTGGAGCACATTAAATGCCCGCTCCACGTCCTTCCTGCAAGCTTCTTGTTCCTTGGTAAACTGAGAATGCTTGGGGAGCATTGGGCTTAAGATAGTCTTCACAAATGTTGGCCATCTTGGATAGATGTCATCTGCTATATAGTACCCTTGTTATAGTGGTGCCCATTGGTCTCAAAGTTCACAGGGAGGGCATATTACCCTCAACAAGCTTGGCAAAGACATTTAAGGAGTTGAGGACGTTGATGTCGTTGTTCGATCCTGCCATGCCAGAGAAGGAGTGCCAGATCCAAAGATAATGTGTAGCAACTGCCTCGAGGATCACAGTGCAACCTCCTTTGTGGCCTTTGTACATTTTCTGCCATGCAAATGGACAGTTCTTCCACTGCCAATGCATGCAGTCTATTCTTCCACGCATACCAGGAAATCCTCTACTTTCATTGACTGCGAAGATCTGAGCAGTGTCTTCAGCAGTGGGTGATCTCAAGTACTGTTTTCCAAACACTGCAATCACTACCCTGCAGAACCAATACAAGCAATCGATGTAGGTGGGACTCGGCCATGCGGAGGTATTCATCGACACTATCACCCGGCGCTCCATATGCAAGCAACCTCATCGCCACTGTGCACTTCTGCAGTGAGGAAAATCCAACCATGCCGGTACAATCCTTCTTGCAAACGAAATAGGGCCTCTCCGTGGAGTGGCTCATCGGCGAAGTAGTCGGCATACAACAAGCAGTAGCCCTTTATCCTTTTCCTCGCCTTGCACTTCCGGCGACCCGGCGCCGAACCACCGCTCTTTGGCTTCGCCATCTGCAGTATGAAGCGAGGGAGGCGAGGATCTCCATGAGCTCTGCATCTTCGGCGACCTCGGCGTTCTCCTCCTCTAGAAATATGGCGAGTATCTCCTCGTCGTCAGAGTCCATGGCCGAACCGGCCAAATGCCGAACACTTGGAAGGCGTGGTGGTGGGAGCTCGCAGCGAAGCAGAGCTACAACAAAGTTCGGACGGCAAAAGCGGCGGCGGAATGGGCGGCGACTACGGCGAGCATATCTAGAGGCATGGGCATGTCTCGGCGTGGAGGAGCTCCACCGGCGAAGTCATGGCGATAGAGGCGCTGGGAGCTTTTCTTCGCAGTCTGGACGAGTGGAGTGTGGGGGGGAGGGGAATGGGATTGTCTCACCGACAAAGCGAGGGGAGAGGATAGGAAGATGGACATGTCCACTTCGGTGTCTCTAGGGAATCGAAGATGGACTTGTACATGATCAAAATGCAAACGACAAAGCATCAATCTTGACACAGTGTGCCACTACACTCTTTTTTTACAGGTTTGCAATTAAATATGTACATGTGTTAAATTGAGACGGTATTACAGAATTATAAACCGAACCGGTACGGGACCTAAAGATCTCTCCCAAGGGCGGTGGCCAAACCCATCTAGGGTTCCTTCCCTCCGCCGGCGATGCCACCGGTTCGTCCTGTCTCCAGCGGCCATAGGGCCTTGGAGGCGTGGCGAACCATGAACCCTCGCCGGTGGGAGGTCGTAGTGTTTTTTTAGACTATTTTTAGTGTCCTTTTTAGGATGTTGAGGCGGCGGCTACGTCCTGAAGTCAGAATAAGGTACTCCCCGTTCTATCCTCACTCCGTTGGTGCGTCTAGCATCGAGGAGGGCGTGTGGAGTAGTGTGTTCGACAGATCCCTTGGGATCTGGTCTTTTTTCATTGGTGTGTTTTGAGGTCAGTCTCTTCCGATCTACGTTGGTCATCTTCGACGATGGTTGTTGCTCTGGTGCGCTGGTCCTTTAGGGCCTTATCATAACGACTTCCCATTTGTCTACTACAATAAGCTCTACTATAACAAGCTTTGTCCGGTTCCGGTGATAGAGGGTCGAGGACGGCGGCGCGCCTTTGGCTTGTGCCAGTGTTTGTAGTCGTTGCTAGGTGGTCCATTAACCTATTTGTAATTTTTATTATTTTTAGCACTCTTTGTATTACTGTTGACTAGTTGAATACCCGTGCGTTGCTATGAGTAAATAAATTTAAATCTAAATATGTGGATACTAAATTTCACCAATATATCCATTGGCTAATCTTCATTAGTGGAATCAAAATGGTGCCATCTTCTACATATCTTCATTAGAAGAATCTGGTCGACACCGCTAGGTATTACTGAGATATCGTGGGTTGCTACGAGATAACGATCATGATATTCTACCGCACCTCTGACTAATTATATTACTTTTGCTCCAATAAAGACCACGCATCCCTCGATAAACTCTTGGTATAGTTTATGTTTACTAACCTTCTCTGTATTAACACCTCCGCGCTCATGCTTACCGGCGCATTTGTGTGGCTAGATTTCTTAGGTATTAAATACTATTCTTGTATTTTCCAAAATTCATAATAAGTTGACTTGCATCTATCTAGATATGTTTTGAGCATTGAATTAAATAGATTCATTGTGTCCTTTGAAATTTTACTTCCATTCTTTTTGTTTCTCAAGTGCAAGTAAATTATGTGGCTTATTTATCTATTTAGTTTTATTTTTGCAATAGCACTTTTCTCTAAAGAAACATTTGGTCGATTTCTTACTGGCCCTTGCTTCACCGTCCTCGTGCACAACTCGGATTTGAGTTTTGTTTAACTAAAGAATTGGCTTTGGATCTTTATGGCGAGTATTACTAGCCATATTTCTATACTGTTTTTAAATACACCTTTGCGCCAAAATCTTTTAGCTATTTTTTTGAAAGAAAATTTTATCTCTTACTTGTATTTTTGCCAACAATTTTCTCACTTCTTTATTCTGTACATGCTTCTGGTCCATCGGTAAATCACGAACCCAACTGCACCCATCTCTACATCTTTCTTGAAAAGCCAGCACGAACAATCCACTTTCTCCTCCTACCAGTGAGAAAAGCCAATGTCTTTGAGGCGAGGTCTGACCAAGGGGGACACCAATCCTCGACATACTTCCTCTTGGACAAGAAAAGCCAGCAAGAAAAATCCCCTTTGTCTTGAAGACAAAGGTCTGACCAAGGCATGGACGTGGGTGCCGCTTATTTGGGAATTGAGAAGGTATAGATCAACGACGCCTTTGCAAGGTGGCGAGGAGAACAAGGAAAGAGAGCAATTGATTTGTTTGATTTCGTGCTCTTGTTCAATCAAATCTGGAGAAGCTTTCTAGATATTATGTCTCTCCATTGTGGCGTCGGCTCCCGCGACCTCGTGCATCCTCCGACAGCTATGCAACCCTGAATACCGCTGTCAGTTGTAGGCGCCTTTGCTACTTCGACACCAAGAAGATTCCTATTTCGCCGGTCAAGAGCGAACACCACAGCGACAGCAAACCTACAGCTCTTGAACATAAGCAGCAGCAGCATGAGCAGACATTGCGCCGGCGTTGTGCAGCACGGGGTCGGCGCATGCTGGTAGAGCTTGGGGTCGCGGGGCTTGAGGGCTCCAGGAAGGCGCGCCCGGCGGCTGCAAACAGGGTGGAGGTTGAGTTCAGCGGTGGCTCTTAGCCTCAAACGAGTGCCGCCTCCACTTCCCACACGCACGTGAGTCTACGCCGGCCCAGCTCCTCGACCCCGAGCTCGCCCACCTCGTGTCTCCGCCCGCGCTCGACCCCACAGGCTCCTCGGCGCCTGCCTGCTCCACCTCCTCTTGAAAATTGAACTGGTAAAAGGAGGCACATAGATTCTGAATCCATCCCAGGTCCTCTCGTCGAAGGCTGTAAAGCAGGGCAGAGAAGCTGGCACGGCGCGGAGTGAGGAGGCTCGATCTGTAGAGGGTCGGCGGCTAGCTGTAGGAGGAAGGAAGAGGGAAGTGGTGATGGAAGCTAGGTCGGGTAGGCAGGAAGTGAGCGGCGCGGCGGCACGACATCAGGGCAGGCGAGGGTGTCGGGGAAATCCGGCTGAGGCTAGGCAGAAGTGCGCAGTGCGGGTCGGTCTGACACAGGAAAGAGTGGGACGACGGACGAAATTCTGGAGGTGATGAAAACCACCTTAAGAAAAATTATATAGTAGAGATTATGTACCTTGATCGTGGTTATTAGAGGGCTATAGACGTGATGCATGAATTTGCTCCTTGCGTACGTGGGCATCTCTTCATGCATATTTGCTGGTGACTTTTACGGTACCTTCTACTGGACACTAGAGAGGGAGCAGTATGAATTGAATCAACGGTTCCGATTGATCGAATGCAATTAGGGCCAGAAGACCCAACAATCAATGATTCTTGGGAAAAGAATTGTCCAACTCGTAGGAGCACCCTGCAAATCGCAGGCGGCCACCGCCCACCACACGCTCGAGCAGCCCGCCGCCACCTCCACACGGCGCTGCGGCCAACGCCTCACCGCCCAAACGCCAGAGCACGCCGTCACCACGTCCACACGCCGCCGCCGCCGCCGCTGCCTCCGCCGACCACACGCTAGAGTACGCCGCCGAACCCTATCTCCCCTCTCCAAATCTGCCTGCACGAAGCATCAAGAACGTTTTTATGTCATATTTTGTTATCGAATCTGATAGTCAGAGATGATTGCTGCAAATTGAAAGAAGTCTAGGTAACCCCTATAAGTTTTACAAAAAGGACGCAACACCCCCTATGTTTAAAGTGGAACACTTAACCCCCACATCTTTCCAAAACCAGGTAATTGACCCCCTCAACCCTTTTTTAGCTGTTTTGTAGACCAGTTTTGTTGACGTGGTGGAGGGGAAATATTCGAGTCGGCGGTGCTTAGGTCGACTAAGAGCGAGCATACACGGAGGGGCCTACCCGGCTGGGACGCTTGTGTGGTCTTCACGTGTTCCTAGGTCAGTATGTAACTGGCCTGAGCTCGCATGTGTGCCAGTGCCTATGATAATCCCGTCGAGATGTTGTCCTCAACTCGATTCACGGGTCATCTTTGGTTGCTGCTCTCGCGGTCGTGCGTGTCGGCATGATGATTGATGAGCCGCTCTGCCGCCAGCATGTGCATGCCGCCATGCCTGCCTGGATGCATGTGCATCGTATGTCCATGCCACAGCGTCGCAGCTGAGAGTCGCCATTTTTAGGTTGATCTCCCGTTCAGGCCCAACGGCCCGAACAAACCTTGGACTCGTGTCCTGATTGGGGACGCCCAACGTTGCAATCGTTGGTGGGCCCCCGTCGCGCAGCGCAATAAATAGAGGTGGGGGCCGGAGGCACGAACGCCAAGGTTCGTCATGCCCACTCTCCCCACCGAAACCCTAAACCCTAGCCACCGATCCGGCTTTGCGCTGTAGCGGCAGGAATCACCCCTCACCGCCGCCACCACTCCGATGAGCACAATGGCGAGCTCATCGTCGACCCCGAAGGCCGATGGTAAGGTTCTCTCTCTCACTCCCTAGATCGACCCCTAGAGATCCTAGCAGATCCTATCAGCCATGTCCGCGTGTAGACTCAAATGCCAAGATCGCGCTCGAGTTGACTGTCAGCGACACCCAGTACAGCGCTATGTCGTACGCCTTCTTGGTGCGCGTCTCGGTGAGTCACCTCACCTCCACGCCGCTCGTCCTGTGCCTCCATGAATTTCAACTGGTTCCGCTGCATCATCTTGGCAAGGAGGACGCTAAGCATGCCGCAGACAGCGACAGGTGCCAGCCCCGGCAACGCAGACCGACGCCCGTGTAGCCCACGAGTTTGCCCAGCGTGCCCATGTCGGTGACGAGGAAGACCTTGCAGTACATGTGTTTTCATGTGTTGCATCGAGCTAGCTAGCTGCGCTATGGATGCATTAACCTGTGTGCTTGCTTAGCTAGATGTGTGTCTCAGCGAGTTAGTTGTTGCTATGCGCGTGTCTCACCGGACTAGCTCGAGCCAGCCTTGCAGCGTCATACTCGTCAGAAGGTGAGCACATGGAACTGCGCGAGGATGATGTGTAACTACGCCTGCCACCAATCGCATTGCGGAGAAGAAGCAATGTGAGATTAACGGGTCAACAAAACCACCGTCCACCACTAAAACCGCTCTACAAAACAGCTAATAATGGGTTGAGGGGGTCATTTACCTGGTTTTGAAAAGATAAGGGGATTAAGTGTTCCATTTTAAGCTTAGGGGGGTGCTGCGTCCTTTTTATGAAACTTATAGGGGTTATCTAGACTTCTTTCCTGCAAATTCTGATAGTCAGCAATCTGAATGAGGTTATAGGCATTACGCAGTGTATGTGACCTGGCGCTTGTAGGCGTGAGGGCATGGTCCATGTACCCAACTAAATGGTGAAACACATTGTATGTTGAGCTTTTTCTCCTGATTACTAACCCATTTACCGAACGGAACCACATGGTGTGAAAACTTTACTGGTTTATCAAAGATTAGTCATGTCATGGTTAGCCCCAAGTTTCTGTGCTTGTTTTCTCATTTGAACGAGAAAATGACGCAAAACTACCACATTTAGGGCTAAGGTGACAATCCTTCACAAAAAAAACTACCGAAAACATGCATTTTGATACGTTTTTGGTCACTTTGCCTCAAATGTGGTGGTTCTGCGTCATTTACTCCATTTGAACCAAACCAACAACATGTAGGATTTGTTCTGAAAAGGAGGAACAAACAAGTAATACCATATGTGCAATCTTAGTTGTGATTGATACTAAAAGTTATCTTGATGGCGCAGTTAAGTAGGCAATAAGTTGAAGTCATTGCGCTGCCTTCTTATTCTTCACTTCAAGTAATTCTTTTAGCTGAATGCTCTCAAGATTCTGACACAATGCATTCACAATAAAAGTTCTAAAAAACTAGTACTTGTTGTTTATATATTTACGTACTGCACAAACAAAACTCAAGTTAAGTTTGGACATCACAAAAGTAGAAGTATAAATTTTGAAATATATTCTCTGGATCTGAAAAGCAACATGTAGATTTTTCGTGAGAGCCACGTAGGAATGCTAGAATCAATGATCAAGCAAAAAGAATACTCCCTCCGACCCATATTAATTGACTTGTATTTGTCTAGATTCGGATGTATTTAGACATGTATTAGTGCTAGATACAACCGAATTTAGACAAATTCAAGTCAACTAATATGGATTGGAGGGAGTATTAAAACTTAAAAATGCAAAAGAAAAGGGCCCTTCTATTAGAATCTCAGATCTTTCCGTGTTAGCGTCTTATTTTCTTACATGTATGTTTAATCTTATTTGCAGTCAAGTTATTGTAGAGTGAGGTTGAATTGAAGAAGGCAATTTGTTAATGCTCAAGGTTTTGTGTTTTGCTTGCTGGAAAACAGGTGAATGCAACAACGACCTGTGCACTCCTTGATCCTAGCTAGATTAGGAAAATAGATGAGGAAGTCGTATGCATTAGGCTTTTCCTCGACACGCCCATATCGTTCCCTTCCTTATCCTCTCAGCCCCCACCGCCCGCGCTTGGCCGTTGACTGGAGAAGACCGGCCCGATCCCGACCCATCTCCGGCGGCTTTGCTGGCCGGAGATGGGGAGAAAATGCGAGTAGATGGTAGGATTAGTTTTAGTTGTTTGGGCGAGATGCCCGTAGTTTGGAGTAGGGCATCGGGCTGTTCGGGCCAGTCTCGATGCATCTGGTGGCGGTGGCGCGACGGCGGCGAACTC
The DNA here is from genome assembly GCA_030063025.1 of Avena longiglumis. Classification (NCBI taxonomy): domain Eukaryota; kingdom Viridiplantae; phylum Streptophyta; class Magnoliopsida; order Poales; family Poaceae; genus Avena; species Avena longiglumis. Next base: position 86,835,233 of record CP125974.1, on the reverse strand, counting down.
CGGTGGTCGGAGGTGCTGGCGGATGTCACAACTCCAGGGATCTCCGCAAATAAGCCCCTGCTTTGGCCCTTCTTCTTCTTCTTCTGCTGCTGGGGCCTTTTCTGTTTTCTCTCTCTGGCCGGCCATGGCGGCGAGGGGAGGGAGAAGCTGGAGAGGTGCAGCAGCTCGGAAGATGGAGGGTGGGGTTCCTTTGCTCTGGTACATCGGCGCTGTACCAGTAGCTCGCCGTCGAATCTCGCTGTCAGGCTCTCATGGTGGGAGTTTGCGGCGGAGGTTCCTCTTGCAGGACCCCTGCATAAGCGCCCGTGGCAACGGCGTATCGACGACATCAAGGGCGTCTTCTTCGACCTGGCCGGCCAAGGTGGCGAGGAGGGACAAGAGATTGGCCTTGTTGTTGCTGTTCGCGTTGCTCTGCTGCCTTCTCGAGCTCCCAGCTCGGTGGTATCGATTGCCACCGGCATCCATGCCCATGAAGGGCTTCTTCCACGCCGCGAGGGCGTGATCTCAACCTCCAAGATGGAGGCCTCTGGGGTGCTGCGCGTCGGACTTCACCAGCTCTTTCTGGCCAAATGGTTCGTCCCCGGCGAGATCGAGATGGCCGGCGGCGCTAGCACATCGTCGGTGGAGGGTTTCAAGGACCTGATTGCGTTTTCAGGATTTTCTCTAGGGTCCACCTTGCTTATTAGCAGGACTGTTCTGCAATTTTATTTTTGTAGAGGTCCTTCTTGTAATTTATTCCCACCCACTGAATATTAATGGCAGCATCGGGGTCCTTCGAGACCCCTCTCTTGTGTTCAAGAAAAAAATATTAGGCTTTAAAAAAAAAGTCGTATGCATTCATTGATTGGACCGAGCTACCGCTATTGGGCATGCACCGCCGTTGGGCATTCACTGCTACACCCGATCGGTGCAACCTTGACGCGCGGAGGCAAACCGTCCTGGCCTGCGATCGGGACGCCGCCGCTGCCTCCAGCTAGCTAGGATACCTAGACTCATACACACACATGTGCCCGTACCCAGCTTCCTGCATGCATGTAAAGCTTGTAGGCATTTAATCAAGGAGATTAATTAGTACTGGCAGGTAATTAGACCACGCCTTGTTCTCATTTGCTTGAAAATAATATTAGTATATGATTAATGACAATTGTGTGCCACATAGTATTTATACGTGCATACACGCCAAAATGCCATGGGATTTTTTATGTGCCGAGTACAAAATCACGTCGAACACAGACCCACATGGCGTTATTTTTACTAGTTGAATGCCCGTGCGTTGCTACGGTTTTTAAGTTTTTTCCATCCTTATAAAATGTCACACATGTAAATTAACATACAACAAAATGTTAAATTGATCCAAAATAAACTGACATGTGTTCACAATGTGTGAAAAAAAATGTATCAATATACATCTTACATTTTTATTTGCTTTTTCCTTTAAATATTTGAAATATTTAGAATTAGTTCCCATGTAAAACAATTTTTTCAAAAGAGAGCTCACTAATTAGTTTCTAATCATCCTTGTTCACATCATTTCGTTTCTATATATACTAATTATCATGCATATGGTGCAAAAACTGAGTATAGGTTTACAAAGAAACAATTTCAAGTTAAATTTGCTAAGTCACATGGGAAAATCAATAAACAAAGGTTAAATCACAATAAAATTTCATCTCACATGGAAAAATTCCAAGGTTTGTTTGTATGATATGAACCCCCAAAAGCTAGTTTTTAGCGCGGGACAATTACATATTATAGCTATACATTCTAAAATAATTTTACAAGTGTCAGTCAGGCCCTGCAAGAATATCTCACATCCACTCATAAGTAGACATGGCTCTCCGAGGGGTATCCAATCATGGCATCAAGTCAGATTGTCTTTCTCTTTGCCTACTATTGTTGTTTTTCCCTTGCTCAGTGTGGTCTCTTCTGCTTGTATCCAAGTGGTAGTAACCGCACACCATCCATGGAATCTGGTCATGCCATCCACATCTAGAGTACACTACTACTCATCAGGTACAATACACTAAATCATCCTAATGACAAGGAGATGAATATTACCATTTCATTCGGCATTGCACACGCTTTCCATAACAATTACTCTTAGGTAAACTAATGATACGAAAATGAAGAAAAAGTAATGGAAAAACATTTAGTAATTCAAATAACACTTTAAATGAAGAGTTACAATAAGGGTAGATAAACAAACATGATGCTATTGATGCTCTCGAAGTTTGAGTGAGAAGTGCATCACGGTTCTATGGTAGTTCTTTTTAAAAAAATGACTATTGATCATGATATCGTATGTTCTCATTGGGTGTTTGAAAAATACCATTCTCTTCTCAAGCGATCATCTTGCTCCCTCCCTTGTTGCTATCCATTCTTAAATCGATGTACCAGAAATACATCTGATAATTTCAGTAAGGAAAACATCTGATGCATGCCTTCCTTGCTACATTGTTCCGCCCAATTGCACAACAATATAATTCAGTAAGAAGGATACTTTGGATTGAATTCAGCATCACCAGCTAGTTATGTATCTAAGATATTTTTTTATCAATTAATCATCAACGCACAATGGGGTAGCCAAAGTACAGTATTTTCAAAACTATATACTTCAGTACTTGACTTCCTACAGCCAAGATACATTTTTGCTAACAATCTTTGCTAATAGCTAGCTAATTTTTTTGTATTTATATGAACCAATAATCAACATATATTGGCCAAATAGTCCCATATTATACCTCACTTAAGTAGAAAGAAGCATCACCAGGGGTTTTATGTAATTCTTCTTCCATAAATGTTTAGGCTAGTCTCTAATGCATATAATATTCACATCCTATTCTAAAGTAAATACATGTAGGTTACAAACTCCTAGTACCACCGATAACCCTACGATAAGTCTATCCAACTAAATTATTTACTATATCATTTCTAGCACATTGATTTCTCTAAAAATACATCAAGATGTTTTAGCAAAAAAGATTAGCTACATTACATAACCGCTTTAATACTTCATCAATGTTATATATATATTTAGGAGGCAAACCTGTTGGCAGCACATCATCTCACCACACACTCGACCTCAAAACCCGACAATGCTTTACCACATGCAAGGAACCTGCATATGACCTAAAACATACAGCGTTACCACTAACTCTTGCATTCACCATTAATGAGATCATTTAATTGAGATGAGCATGCATGATGACCCACAAGTGTAGGGGATCGCAACAGTGTTCGCGGATAGTATTATCCAATTTATTGATTCGACATAAGGGGAGCCAAAGAATACTTGCAAGCCTTAACAACTGAGCTGTCAGTTCAGCTGCACCTGAAAATAGTTCTTACTCACAGAAGTTTATCAGTAGCAACAACAAAGCAACAGTAACAGCAACAACAACAGTGAAACAAGAGCAATAATGCTTGATATGATAGTGAGGATTCGAGTGCGGTAGGCATAGGGATGGATGGACGGGCGTTGCATGGATGAGTCTAAACATGTAACTTCAAAGAACTAGGGCATTGCAGATAAATAATAACAAGCATCCAAGTACTAAACAATCATAGGCATGTGATCCAAATATAGTCATACCTGCTCGCAATGAGAACTTGCACAACATCTTTTGTCCAGCCAGCCCATGGCAGCGGGGCCTCTAGGGAACTACTGGCAATTAAGGTGCTGCTTTTAATAGAGCACCGGAGCAAAGCATTAACACTCCGTGAACACATGTGATCCTTACCACAGCCATCCCCTCCGGTTGTCCCAATTATTGTCACTTTGGGGCCCTTGGATCCAAACAATGATATGTGTACACAACTTGTAGATAAGATCATAAACAATACTATCATACTGATTCAATAATAAGTTCAGATCTGAGATCATGGCACTCGGGCCCTAGTGACAAGCATTAAGCACAACAAGTTGCAACAAAGTCAAATAGCACTAATAGAGATACTAGGCAATATGCCCCTAATATATCTTATTCAATTACATGATAGAACTCATCCAATCCCTACCATCCCCAAGCCTATAGCGGGGGATTACTCACTCATGGATGAGGGAAACATCGGTGGTTGATGGAGATGCGTTGGTGATGACGACGGCGATGATCCTCTCCAAATTCCCCGTCCCGGTAGGGTGCCAGAATGGAGTTTCTCGATCCGAATCTTGGTTTCTGGTGGTGGCGGCGGAGCGGAACTCTTTCTGGAAAACTATCGAATCCCTCTAAGTTTTTAGGTCAGAAGGCAACTTATAGACGCGGAGGGAGGCCGAGAAGCTGCCTGGGGTGGCCAAACCTCCTCCAGGCGCGGGGTCAGTGGGCCCGCGCTTAGGGTGGGTCTGGGCCCCTTAGGCCTTCCCTCTGTCTCCCCTTCTGGCTCCGTGGATCTTCTGGTGAAATATAATTTTTGGCATATTTTCCGGGATTTTTCCTGATAGTTCATTTTCTGCACAAAAACAAGACACCAAGGTAATTCTGCTGAAAACAACGTTAGTCCGTGTTAGTTGTATCCAAATCACACAAGTTTAGAGAAGAAACAATAGCAAAGTGTTCGAGAAAGTAGATACGCTTTGGATGTATTAATTCCCCCAAGCTTAGCTTATTGCTTGTCCTCAAGCAATTCAGTTGAAAACTGAGTGCGATAAAAGAACTTTCACGAACACTTTGCTTCATAGGATTTATATATTCTTAGCACATGAGTAGATTCTTAGACAAGTCATAATAAAGAGTATGCAACTAAGTCTACTCAATAGTCATTGCAAGCTATGAAGAGAAACCAACTCAATAATAATAAGTAGCATGAAACATAAACATAAGAAACATTGCAATGCGCATAATAAGGTATGATAGAATGGTATCTCGCTTGCCTTTGTTTGAAGTGCACAATATAAATGCTGAGGCACCTCTGAAGTTCACATGAAGACTAGAGATAAATATATCAGAGATACAAGCATCAAAGTCATGACATAATTAACCAAGTTTTGGAACAAACACAAGAATGACAACTATGCTCTCAAGAAGGTGATCATAGAATAAGTGGTGACTCAACAAAGTTGTGAAAACGGTTTTGTGAAGGTTTAAAAGGCTTCCCAATGCTGAAAGGAAGGTACTCGTTAGATCTGAGCTCTCATTGTCCCTATCATATTCATCTTCATGTGGTTAAGGTGAAAGTGAGGTCCACTCTGAATCATATGCTTGACAGACCATAGACTGGAAATCCCAAGTCCCTTGAGTACGTGGGTCGCTCCGCATGCTACTCAACTTTGGTCACCTGAAAGTTCTTGTCATTGTAAATACATGCATATCATCGAGAACCGCCAACGGGGTATCCCTTGCACATGGTACAGGAGCTTTCCCATAACCAAAATGACAAGGCACAAGCAGACAATGAGCATCTCAGCAATCTTTTTATTTACTATATGCATAGCTTTTTATTGAGGAAGCTTCATAGATGCTCATTATAGTGATGCTGCAAGTTTCCACCATGATTAGGCATGGCTTAGGCTAGCGGCCCTGGCGTTTCTCTAACACAATGTATAAACTCCATGAACTAACAACTTCCCCTTTTATTTCACTTCGTCGACATCCATAAACAAAAGACCAAAGTATCAACTGGATAAGATATCCAAAAGAATGTTGAAAGCGTTCCCCATGACAACACGGTTCTGCTGACTCCCGGTATATAATAAGCAAGCATATAACTTTCATAGACTAGTCACAATGATTCAGGATTATTAAGCGCAAGGAATAAAGTGTGCCATCAAGTTCGTGAGAGATTTACTAACTAACTTTCTCAAAACAGACAAACATTTTATTTTTGAAGAAAACATGGCATATTGAATATGCGCTGAAGTAGCAAATGATGCTAATAGGTAGGTATGGTGGACACAGCTGGCAATATTGGTTTTGGAGAGGTGGAAGCACAGGTAGAGCACATACTCAGTGCAAGTGAAGGCTAGCAATAGAGAGGGAGCGACAAACGAGAGAGCAATAACTGTCATAATCATGCTTGCAACAAAACATGATAATTATGGCATGAAAGTGATACAAGAATTCTGAGGCAAAATAAATCATTGAGGCTTACTGACTATTTATTAGTCATATGCATGCGTGAGCATGTGCCAAGTCGATTCACATGAACAGTCAGAGGAGGATACCACAATATCATACCAAAGTATGAATAAAACAATGAAAACAAACATTCATATGACATGCTACAAACTATTAGCAAGCTGGAGCTAATCATAGACAAGCAACAACTAATAAGCATCCATAATGACATACAACTTACACAAACAGGCTAAGCATGCTCACAATGATGAGTATATGTACAAAAATGAAACAAATAGAGTTCGTTACCAGCCTCTTACCACACCTCGAGTTGTCTTAATTTTCATTATTGCCCTTCACTTGTGTGACTTGAATAATTAACATGAAACCAAAACCCATTGAGGACGGCTGAACCCTGCAAAGAACTCACAAAACAAAAGAAGAACAACAAATATTTTTGGTGTTTTCGATTTTTTCGAAACAAGCAAACAAAGAAAAACCAAACAAAAGCAAAGCAAACCAAACAAAGCAAAATATTTTTGGATTTTTCTTTTAAGGAAAACCAAAGCAAAGAAACAAACCAAGAGAAACAGTGAAAATATTTTTGGTATTTTTGGGTTTTTAGAAAGAAGCAACAAGAACCAAAAAGAAAGCGAAAACAAAGGATATACAAAGAACCGACCGAACATGATATATAGATGAGTGTGACGTCGGTGTAACCCCCCCAATCTTAGGCTTTTGGCCTAAGTGGGGCTCAATCCCATGGTGCCCAAGTAATGCACCTCCATAGTATGTCAAGGGAGCTCCCTCGTCCTGGTACGAGCTCGAAGCCTCCCCTGTGTAGTGTATAGCGGGGTCATAAGCGGGCGCTCCCCCCTGATAGTGACCGTGGAAGTTAAGATAACACAACAACTCATCCATCTCCACCTTCGAGCGTGACCAAGGTCCCTGATAAATACTAAACAAAGTGGTTTGGGATAGAGGGATCTCTCTCTCTTCCCCGTCAGTAAACAACATTCTATGAACCAATTTCTCAAGAGTAGAGCTAGAGGTGACAAAGTGGTGCGCCTTCATGGCAGCAAGATCAAGTATCTGGGGAGCCAAAACTGTATCATGGGGATCAACAACAATGTTCAAGGCAGCAGCGATACGAGTATCAATAATTCCCCCATAAATCGGTCCTCTAGCAGCTAAACGACGAGCAATGAGGGAACCAAGATTATACTTATCCTCACTGTAGAGCGCGGCAGCTAAGAAGGCCAATTGATAGTTGGATATATTGCTAGTGTTCTCCCTACCAAGAACACTGGTGGTAAGATAGTAGGTGAAGTACCTGATGGCTGGAAGTTGAATGTTCCTTTTCTTCCCTCGTTGAGCTCTGCGGTCATCATCATTGGTTATTCCTCGGTATAGTTCCAACAAATCAGCGGGAAGAGCTATAATCTTCTTTGATGACCCATTTGTACCAAGTCCCAGGGCCTTTAAAATTTCTTCAAAGGCATAGAATGAGCCCTGCTATAAAGTCTGAAAGACACAGAAGGATTGAACAAACTATTGGTGAAGGAGAAACTCTCCACAAATGTTTTAGTAAGTGAAGCATATTGTGCACTCTCATCCTGCATGAAATTTTTTAGACCAGCCCTCTCAATCAAAGCTATGAAATCATTAAGAATCCCAGCAGCTCGCAAGAAAGTTTGACAAGGAAAGGTGGAGGGGTGAGCATCCCCTTCATCTCCTAAATCACCAAACCGCGGAGTGATGAGATCCTCATTGTATGAGGGTCTGGAGCTGGTAGATGACCTTGGGAGCCTTGCCCTTATAGGTGCATCACTCTCAAAAATGTCACCAAAGGAGTGATGTTCCATGACTTCCCTTTGCTGAAATTTTAAACAACCATCAAACCAAGTGATTTCTAAGTTGATAAATGATGAGAAACTACTATAGGAACTTGCTAGAGAACTACACATGCATCAAAACAAAGTTTATAAGCATATAAATAGCATGCAAGCTCAAACAACCTGTCACCTACATTAGCAAAATACTCAAGATATAATCTACTAATCACAAATCTAATTGGACAAGTGGAGGAGACACATACCAAGGAACAATCCCTCCAAAAACCAGCACTTGAGATGGGCTGAACAAGGAGATCGAAAATCACGAGCAAGAACTCGAGCTTGAGCAAGTTCTCCGGTGTTTTTTGGGAGAGAGAGAAAGAAGGTGGCTTTGAGGAGGCAGCCTGGAGGGGCCTAGGTGGGACAGACCCCCCTAGGCGCCACCACTAGGTAGGCCGCGCCTACCATGGGTGTGGGGCCTAGGGGTGTCCCCCTGGGTCATCTCAGGTGCCACTCTACCCCTTTTTTCGAGGAAAAATTTATTTTGAATTTTTTGGGATTTTTCGGGAAACTTTATTTTTGGCCTATTTTCAGGGTATGAAAATTGATTTTCTCGCAGAAACATTTTTTCAAAAGAAACAAAAGCAAACCAAAAGCCAAACTACAGGAGCTCTGAGAAACTCAAACAAGCAAACTACTAGCAAAACTAAAGCTAAAGCAAGGACTAGGAAAGAGAAAGGAAAAGGAAAGCAAGTATAACCATAGTAGAAACATTATTTTGTTCATTAAAATCCTTTTGTTAACAAGGTTGATCAAGTCTTGTTACCAAAACAATCTTATATGAAACAAAACTTTGCATTCCACAAGGTGATTATGTTACCTCATACTTGATAGGAATGGTCCCAATCATAATAGTTTCAATATTTTCTTGTGGAATGGGACAATATATTTCTCCAACCTTGATGCCCTCAATATTTTCAATAGAATTCAGGCAATAGCTTCTGACAACTTTCTTGGGGAAATAGACAGTGTGCTATTTGTCATTAATATTGAATGTTACTTTTCCTTGATTGCAATTTATGATAGCACCTGCAGTATTAAGAAAAGGCCTCCCAAGAATAATAGACATATTATCATCTTCAGGCATTTCAAGCACAACAAAATCAGTTAAGACCATGCAATTATGAGAAACTTGAACAGGAACATCCTCACATATACCAACAGGAATAGTAGTTGACTTATCAGCCATTTGCAAAGAAATGTCAGTTGGTATCAAATTTTCTAGTTGGAGTCTTTTATAGAGAGAAAAAGGCATAACACTAACTCCAGCTCCCAAATCACATAAAGCAGTTCTAACATAATTATTCTTAATGGAGCAAGGAATAGTTGGTATACCTGGATCACCAAGTTTCTTTGGAACCTTACCTTTGAAGGAGTAATTAGCAAGCAAAGTAGAAATCTCCTCATTAGGAATCTTCCTTTTATTAGAGACAATATCCTTCATATACTTTGAATAAGGAGGCAATTTAATAGCATCAGTCAAAGGAATTTGCAGAAATAAAGGCTTTATCCACTCATAAAACTTGTTGTAGTGTTCTTCCTCCTTTGACTTGTGTTTCTTACATGGAAAAGGCATAGGTTTCTGCACCCAAGATTCTCTCTCTTTACCATGTTTATTAGCAATAAAATCTTCCTTAGTGTACCTAGTGTTCTTAGTGTGCTTTTCAGGTTCTTCCTCACCTTCCTCCTTATCAGGAGATTCATTTTTATCAATACCACTATCAGTTTCAACATCAGAGACAGATATACTATTAGGATCTACAACAGGTTCAAGTGGTTCCTCAACTTTCTTATGTTTCTTTTTCTTCCTCTTACGAGGACTACCACTATCCTCACCTTGTTGGGAATCCTTCATGATATAAAGGATCTTGAGTATTTGCACCACTCCTAGTTCTAATTCTATAAGCATGTTTATTTCCTAAAGCATTAACTAGCATATCCTTTTGCACCTTAGAAAGTTGATCAAGTTGGGTTTGAACCATTTGAAAGTGTTTACAAAGCATTTTAATATCATTAGAAGTTCTTTCCACAATATCTTTCAACTCATGGATAGATCTAGAGTTTTCCAATAAATGATTCTGAACTTGTTTATTAAAATGACCTTGTTTAACAATAAAAATGTCAAGTTCCTCTATGCATTGATCATGAGGCTTACCATAAGGAATATCACCTTCATTAAATTGGAGAGAGTGTACCTCAATAGTAGATGAGTGGGGAATTGGCTTACATAATTCTTCTATAGGACGTAGATTCTTCACATCTTCAGCTCTAATACCTTTCTCGTTTAGACAATTTTTAGCTTCCTTCATCACTTCATCATTTAATGCAATAACTCCCCTCTTATTTGTTGTTGGTGTTGGAACTGGTTCAGGAACAACTGGTTCAGGAGTAATAGGCTAAGGTGTATTCAGCTTAGTTGAAGTCCAATCATCATAATTCTTGCTTATCTTGTTCATTAATTCTTCAGCATCTGTAGAAGTCCTTTTCCTGAAAACACAATCAGCAAAGCTATCTAGGTAGGTCCTGGAATCATCAGTTAGTCCATTATAATAAATATCAAGAAGGTCATTCTGAGGTAATGGACATCCAGGATATGCATGAATCAAGGAACACAATCTTTTCCATGACTCAGGCAATTTCTCTTCTTCTTTCTGTTTAAAATCAAAAAGTTTTTGCAAAGCAGCATGTCTAGCACTGGGAGGAAAATATTTATGGAAGAAAGAAGCAATCAAGCAATCAAGGCTATCAATAGAACCAAGAGGTAATCTATTAAACCAAGCCCTAGCTTCTCCTTTTAGTGAAAAAGGGAAGATCTTAGAAACAAAGTACTTACGCATTCTTAAATCATCAGAGAACAAATCACTCATAGTAGAAAGCTCATTCATATGAGCCACAACACTCTCATTTTCAGTACCACAAAAGGTTCTTTCTCAATAATATCTAAATAAGTTAAATCAAGAGAGAAATCATAATCTTTATCTTTAATATCTATGGGAAAGGTGGAAAACTTAGGATCATAAGACTTCTTGGGCATAATAGTACATCTAGCAAGAAGACTCTTAATAGCACTAGCACCATGTGTGTTTCGGCACTCTTCAACAAATTCATCAGTGAGCTCTATGTAACCATCATTAATATCAAAACTCTCACTAGACTCAGGTGAGCTAACAGGTGTAACAGTGTCTTCACTAGGAGTTTCAGTATTTCCTAGACTAGCCATATTAGCATATAGAAAAGGACCTAATGAACCACTCGCATCAAGCATAGTAGAAGTAACATCATGAGCATCAAAAGAAGTTTCAGATTCAGCAGTAGTAGCATTGTGTGTAGCATGAGTATGTGGTGGTGGTGTGACAAGCTTACTTATAACAGACGGTGAATCAAGAGCAACTAAGGTGTTTAGGACTGTACCTCTTCTTGTAGTGGATGGTAAAATAGGGAACTTTCCATCACGAGACTTCCCCATGATGAAAGGAGTACCAGTGAACAATAATAGATCCAAGAGAACTTAGAAATAAATCTATGCTCCCCGGCAACGGCGCCAGAAAATAGTCTAATCATGTAACTTCAAAGAACTAGGTCATTGCAGATAAATAATAACAAGCATCCAAGTACTAAACAATCCTAGGCATGTGCTCCAAATATAGTCATACGTGCTCGCAATGAGAACTTGCACAACATCTTCTGTCCAGCCAGCCCGTGGCAGCAGGGCTTCTAGGGAACTACTGGCAATTAGGTGAGCCACGGGTAGGGGTACATGGTGCTCCACGGATGTGTTTTTCAAAAAACAAAAAAATGCAAAAAACATCCTTGTTTTGAATTGCGAAAGCAATCGGGTCCGTGCATCGCCGCCATCGGGTCACCTCGCCGGAGCATGGCCGTGGCCACGACCTACCACCGCAGGAAGGTGCAGGAGGCCGTGTCTGCTCTAGTCCTCGCTGGCGTCGAGGTGGTAGGAAGGGTGTGGTTGGAGAAAGGAAGGTACAAAGAGAGGGAGGTAGGAAGAGAGGGAGGTAGGAAGAGATGGAGGAAGGGAGGTCGGTGAGGAGAAGGATGCCGCCGTCGCCCGTTGTCACTGCGAGGAGGAGGAGAAGGCCGCCGTTGCACTGCCGTCACTGCAAGGAGAGGAGGAGGCCGCCGTTGCACCGCCGCCGTGCCACCATCACTGCAAGGAGACGAAGAGGCCATCGTCGCACCATCACTGCAAGGAGAGGAGAAGGGGAATGAGGAGAAGGAAAAGGAGAAGGAGAAGGAAGAAGGAGAAGGGAGAAGGAGAAGGGAAAGGAAAAGGGAGAGGGCAAAGGGGGAAAGAAAAGGTAGGAGGGCAGGGATTGAAATTTTGAATCCCGCCCAACTTACGCGTAGCGCACAAGGTGGTGGTGCGCTACGGGTAAGTTGCCCTCTATTTTTTTTCTACAGGAAAAAATGGTCTTTTGACTGTAACTTTTTACTCTTTTAGAATTTTGAAAATCTAAATAATCGCTAAATGGATGCGAAATCTCGCTCTCGTCATTTTGGTATATTATACGATTTTTTTCGACATCGTATGCAAAAGTTACGGTCATTTTACCGTGGCATGACTTTTTTTTGCAGAAAAAGTGGAAACTCATGTTTGTTAATTTTCCTAGAAACTATACCACATTACCTACCTAAAGATGAAAGGATTTTATTTTTTGAAGTGTTTATTATTTCTTTTATTTTTTTGCAACACCTAAAAAGGCGATCCACGGGGGGGGGGAGTTTTTGGTCGTTTCTCTCAAACAAGTATCGGTTTCTTACGAGGCATGCAAATCCTCCTGGAACCCAAAAACTGTGGGCAATAACTCATGAAAATGACCATTAAACACGAAAACGATGAGTTTTTGGTCATAACTCTTAAACATGTATCGGGTCTTAAGGTTGATGTGAGTCGCCCTAGAACCATCAAACTGTGGTTAATAGCTCATGAAAACAGACATAAAACGTGAACACTACGAGTTTTGGGTCATTTGATTCCAACGTGTATCAGGTCTTAAGGTCGTTATAAATAGCCCTGGAACCCCTAAATAGAGGGCAATAGCTCACGAAAATGGCCATAAAACACGGAAACTACGACTTTTTAGGCATATATCTCAAAAATGTAACGGGTCTTACAGGCCCTGCAAATCCAACTGGAACCAAAAAACTATGGGCAATAACTCATAAAAATGGCCATAAACACGAAAACGACGAGTTTTTGGTCGTATCTCTCAAACATGTACCGGGTCTTAAGGTCGTTGTAAATCACCCTGAAACCCGAAAACTATGGGCAATAACTCCTGAAAACGACCATAAAACGCGAGAACGACGAGTTTCAAGTCATATCTGTCAAACATGTAAGGTCTCTTACGAGGCATCCAAATCCGCCTGGAACCCCAAAACTATGGGCAATAACTCATAAAAATGACCATAAAACACGAAAACGAGGATTTTTTGGTCATAAATCTCAAACATGTATCGTGTTTTAAGGTTGCTGTAAAACGCCGAAGAACCATAAAACTATAAGCAATAGCTCATGAAAACAAGTATAAAACACGAAAACGACGAGTTTTGGGTCATAACTCTTAAACATGTATCGGGTCTTAACGTTGCTGTGAATCGCCCTAGAACCATAAAAGTGTGGGCAATAGCTCATGAAAAAAGTCATAAAATGCAAACAATGGGTAAAACGAGAAACTCTGGGTATATCTCAAACACGAAATGGGTCTTACAGGCCTTCAAATCCAACTAGAACCCAAAAACTCTGGGTAATAGCTCATGAAAACTGCCATAAAACGCGAAACAACGAGTTTTTGGTCATATCTCTCAAACATGTATCGGTTTCTTACGAGGAATGCAAATCTGCCTGGAGCCCAAAAACTATGGGTAATAACTCATGAAAATGACCCTAAAACACGGAAACGACGAGTTTTTGGTCATAACTCTTAAACATGTATCGGGTCTTAAGGTTGCTGAAAATCACTCTAGAACCATAAAACTGTGGCAATAGCTCATGAAAACAGTCATAAAACATGAACACTGCGAGTTTTGGGTCATATGATTGCAACGTGTATCAGTTCTTAAGGTCGTTGTAAATTTCCCTGGCACCCCTAAACAGTGGTTAATAGCTCATGAAAATGGCCATAAAACACGAAAACTACGACTTTTTAGTCATATATCTCAAACATGTAACAAGTCTTACAGGCCTTGCAAATCCAACTAGAACCCCAAAACTGTGGGCAATAACTCATGAAAATGACCATAAACACGAAAGCTTCGAGTTTTTGGTCATAACTCTCAAACATGTACCAGGTCTTAAGATTGTTGTAAATCGCCCTGGAACCCCAAAACTATAGGCAATAGCTCATGGAAATGGTCGTAAAACAAGAAAACAACGAGTTTCAAGTAATATCTCTCAAACATGTAAGGGTTCTTACGAGGCATGCAAATCCGCCTGGAACCCAAAAACCGTGGGCAATAACTCATGAAAATGACCATAAAACACGAAAACGACGATTTTTTGGTCATAACTCTCAAACATGTATCGTGTGTTAAGCTTGCTGTAAATTGCCCTAGAACCACAAAACTATAGGCAATAGCTCATGAAAACAGCCATAAAACACGAAAACTACGAGTTTTGGGGTCATATATTTCCAACGTGTATCAAGTCTTAAGGTTATTGTAATTCACCCTGGAAGCCCTAAACAGTGGGCAATAGCTCATGAAAATGGCCATAAAACACGAAAACTACGACTTTTTAGGCATATATCTCAAACATGTAGCGGGTCTTACAGGCCTTGCAAATCCAACTGGAACCCCAAAACTATGGGCAATAACTCATAAAAATGGCCGTAAACACGAAAACGACCAGTTTTTGGTCGTATCTCTCAAACATGTATCGGGTCTTAAGGTCGTTATAAATCTCCCTAGAACCCCAAAACTGTGGGCAATAGCTCCTGAAAATGACAATAAAACGCGAGAACGACGAGTTTCTAGTCATATCTTTCAAACATGTAAGGTCTCTTACGAGGCATGCAAATCCCCCTGGAACCCAAAAACTGTGGGTAATAAATCATGAAAATGACAATAAAACACGAAAACGACAATTTTTTTGTCATAACTCTCAAAAATGTATCGTGTGTTAAGGTTGCAGTAAATCGCCCTAGAACCATAACACTGTGGGATATAGCTCATTAAAATGGCCGTTAACACGAAAACGACGCGTTTTTGGTCGTATCTCTCAAACATGTATCGGTTTCTTACGAGGCATGCAAATCCGCCTGGAACCCAAAAACTGTGGGCAAAAACTCATGAAAATGACCATAAAACACGAAAACGACGAATTTTTGGTCATAACTCTGAAACATGTATCATGTCTTAAGGTTACTGTAAATCTCCCTAGAACCACAAAACTATAGGAAATAGCTCATGAAAACAGCCAAAAAACACGAAAACTACGACTTTTTAGTCATATATCTCAAACATGTAACGGGTCTTACAGGCCTTGCAAATCCAACTAGAACCCAAAAACTGTGGGCAATAACTCTTGAAAATGACCATAAACATGAAAGCTTCGAGTTTTTGGTCATAACTCTCAAACATGTACCAGGTCTTAAGATTGTTGTAAATCGCCTGGAACCCCAAAACTATAGGCAATAACTCATGAAAATGGTCGAAAGCGAAAACAACAAGTTTCAAGTAATATCTCTCAAACATGTAAGGGTTCTTACGAGGCATGCAAATCACTTTGGAACCCAAAAACTGTGGTAATAACTCATGAAAATGACAATAAAACACAAAAACAATGAATTTTTGGTCATAAGCATCAAACATATATCGTGTGTTAAGGTTCGTAAATCGCTCTAGAACCATAACATTGTGGGAAATAGCTCATGAAAATGGCCGTAAACACGAAAACGACGAGTTTTTTGTGGTATCTCTCAAACATGTATCGGTTTCTTACGAGGCATGAAAATCCGCCTGGAACCCAAAAACTGTGGGCAATAACTCATGAAAATGACAATAAAACACGAAAACGACGAATTTTTGGTCATAACTCTCAAACATGTATCATGTCTTAATCAACTGTAAATCGCCCTAGAACCACAAAACTATAGGCAATAGCTCATGAAAACAGCCATAAAATACGAAAACTACTAGTTTTGGGTCATATCATTCCAACGTTGTAACACCCTCAGAATCGGACCTATGCAAGTTTGAGCAAAATTCGCCAAACCCGCATAGAAACGATTCAAAGGTGCCCACCAGGCACTTTCGTGCGGGTGGAAAACGAAGTAATAACATTACACAACAGTCCTCGATGGGACCCACAGAACAGATATATATAACGGCGACTCAATGAGTCAAGAATACAGATATAATATACAAGATCCAAATCACCTTGAAAACGGTATAGCGTCCGTCTACGGACAAGATGCAAATGGGGCTAAGAGCCCTGAAGAATAACCAATGGCGTCCATAACCCTGCCCAGGCCAAGCCGGAAGGGTAACCCTGCTAACGGCGTCGATCTCAAAACCTGCTTAAACAAAAGGGGTGCCGACAAAGGGCAAAGGAAAAAGAAGGCGTCGTCGATTGAGGCGATTACAGCGAGGCTAGAATTCGGCGGTCCTCGCCTACATAGGTATGGTGGACTGAAGCGGCAGCGGCAGCATGCGCTAAACAACCTATAGAGACTCGATACACTAGCGATTATCAGAGAGGGGTGAGAAGGACCTATCCGAAACCAACCTGATACTATCATCAAACAAACCCATCCTGGCGTTTCCCCCTCGAGACCAAACGAGGAAGTCAACCGAGGAACTCACACAGTTGGCAGTTTTATGTATTCAGTTATCGTTGCAGCAATTACTAGTCAGGTTAGATAATCGTTCTGATAAAATAAGCAGTGGGCACTTTTAGTTAACCATTCCGTTATAGTTGCAACACTTACTAATCATATACAGATGACATGAGATATACCCAAAACCCAGCAGTTGTTGGTACTTTTATTCAGCCATTCCGTTGTAGTTGCAAGATTACTAGTCAGGTACAATGGTCGCAAGCGACAATCCAAACAAGCAGTTGTGGGCAGTATTATTAGCCATTCCATTATAGTGAAGCTGATTACTAGTCATTATAAAGTCAAATTTATAGCAGTAAACTTTAGTTATGCTTGTCTATGATCGAGATACTGTGCTCCAAGTCGTCCATAACCGCGGACACGGCTTTCAGAAAGTTTTAACCCGGCCGGGGTGCACAAATAGCAACACACACACGATCAACCTCGGAAAAACCAAATCAAAACCCGAGGTCTTCACGACGAGCAATCACAAGATTCGAAATATTTGGGGGCCACCCTTTGAGTAGATCCATAGCAGTAAGCAAGCTCGACGGCCTCAAGGTTAGCGCCAATGGTACATGGCGGGAACCCGAAACTCGGGGTGTCGATACCGCGTAATCACTCCGCTTACCTAAACAGTACAGTGTGCTATCTGTCGCACAATTTAAATAAAGCAGTAGCATGGCATAAGTACAGGATCGTAAATAAAACCTCAAACTAGTTGTGGCCCCAAGAAATAAGACGGAATCAAGCTCTGGCTAAGGGGGGCCCATACTCCCCATATGTGGATAGCGCGATAAATCAAGGAACAGGTATCAAGTACTCGGGGTCCTACGGGACACAAGTGGGCGTTCGGAAACCAAATATTTTCTATCACCCACCGATGCCTCTGCTTAATTCAATTTTAGTTGTTAAACAGGAATTTAAAATGAACGGTAATTAAAACAAGAACCATCTCCAACATCAACATGCGGCAATACATCAGCAACTGTGACATATGACGACACGCAACAGCACTTGAGCAAGCGACTACGACGCGCACGTCCATCTATCTACCAAACAACAGGTAATAGGATGTGTCCAAGGCAATATAAGGCTGCAAAAGGGATATCACGGGTATGAAAACTAGAGCATCGCAACACAGATAGCAATAGATCAACAGGAGGGAATAAAGACTATAAAAGTAAGATAGGTAGAAAGGGGGAGATGCTCGCCTGAAAACATTGTCGAAGGTTCAACCGAAGATCGGGGCGACGCTCACATCAACTCATCGGCCTTATCCGTGAAGAAGCAAAACACTAGAATAAACACCGGATGCAATATTTAATACGACGGCAGAAGATCGGCATGATGCATGTATGATGTATGACATGGCAAAGGTGCGATGCAATTAGGCCATATTAGGCGGAACGGTTGGCAATTAATTAGATGGTTCAAGTTATTTAGAAACCCCGCATTTTAAATGTTGTATTAGCATGGCAAATAATAGCACCGAGTTCGCTACACAAATTTAAATGAGGCCAATATAAGGCTAGATTTTCCCGCATGTGGGCCCCATATTTAATTATTAGGTGATTCGGCAGAAGGCCCCCAACCACAGACAAGGATGCATGCGAGATGAATGATTAATATGCAACAGTTGTTATCATGTTATGAAATAGGGTTTCGGAAAAGGTTCACACATTTAGGGTTCGGCAGATCTTGTTAGGGTTCGACGGACTTGGGGTTCCGGGGTTCGGGGTTCGGGGTCGGTCTCGGGGTCCAGGGTTCGACGGTTCGGCTCGGCGGGATCGTTCTCGAATATCGGGGTAGGTCTTGTTGCGTCCGGGTTCTCGGCGAGATCGGCGTCCGGAAAGGAGTACTTGTCGCGTCTACCGTCTTCGGGTCGGTGGTCTCGACGTCTTTGGGTCCGGGAACCGCTCCGGAAACCGTGAGGCGATCTTGGCGCTCGATGTCCGGGAGGCAGATCTTGAGTCCAGGACGGAGATCTTGTCGGGTCCACAGGGTCGGCCGGTCTTGTCGTTCTGAAGTAGAACTTGACATCCTTTTGGCGGTCTTGGCGTCCGAGGGAAGATCTTGGCGACAAAAGGGTTCGTTGCACTCGTGAACAGGGTCGGTGGTGTGCCTCTGAGGACGACCAAAACCAGCTTCATCCATCAAGACACACGTGCACCACACATCACTGGGTACCAACATGGAGGTACGGTCCCCGGAGGCAGCACATGAAGTGAGCTTGGCGATGGGGCGACAACGCCGGCGAGCAGAATCTGACGGCGGGCGGGCTTGGCGGCGGGGCGGGCGCGGCTTGTGGTGGAAGCCGCGGGCGACGCGACGAGCACCCGGGCGGGCGGGGCGAGGCCGGCGGCAGCGCGGCGTGGCGGCGCTGGGAACAGCGGCGGAGGTCTGGGGCGAGCAGGCGACGGGCAGCCCAGGCGGCAGCTTTGAGCGCCAGGGCAGCAGAGCCGCCGGGCGGCGAGACGGGCGGCCGGGCTGGCGGCGGCGACGGGTGAGGACGGGCGGAGCCGGGAGGCTGGACGGGCGCGGCGTGGACCTAGCGGGCGAGGCGTGGCGGCGGCGGCGCCGGCGGGTTGAGGCGGTGCTCGGAGGGCAGCGGAGAGAGGTGGCAGGTCGGCCATGCAGGAAAGAGGCGGCGGCTCAAGGCGTCTGGCGAGGAGGCGGGACTCGCGGAAGAGAGGGGAGAGGAGCTCGGGCATGGCGGGTCGGGCCGGAGGAGCTTGGGGGAAGGTGGCTGCTACCGAGGAGGACGGACGGCAGATCCGGCAGCGGCAGCGCGGAGGGAGGAGGCGGCAGCGGGGAGGCGTGGTCTTGGCCGGGAAGGTCGGGCAGGAGCGAGATGGGGGAGGGGACGCGGGGGGGGGGCGGTGGAGCCCAGGGGACAGCTGCTGTGGGGGGCCGGTGGGGACGGGCCCGGGGGAGGTGGACCTGGGGCGGGGTGGTGCGGTGTGGGGCTGGGGCGTGGGACCGGTGGGTCAGGGCAGGCGTGTGTGAGGTGAGGAGTGTGTGGCTGTGGGGAGGGGAGAGAGAGGGATGAGTTGGCAGAGGGGGATTGGTTAGAGGGAAGGAGTAGGGTGACGTGGCAGCCTGGTATTGGAGGGGGTGATGTGGAGGTTGGGTTGGGGTAGATTAGTTGGTAGGTTTAGGATTTGTTGGGGTGTCCAGTGGACCGATTTAAAAACAGGGGTGGTCGTTCGGGTCTACTCGGCCCGTTCGACTGCCCCACTAAAATAATTAATATTTTTATTTATTTCAAACAAGACTTTTGCAACCCGATAACAGACAAAACAAAATAGTCCGGCGAACCGGGTTTTGGCATTTGAATAAAGATGGGGCATTTTAGAAAACAAAACGGGCGTTGCGAAAATAGTTTTGGCAAACAATGCATGATGATGACGATGCAATGCACAAATTCAACGCGATTTTCTAGTAGTGGTTTTGCGGGATGCCACAATTCGACACCACTAACAAGGGATCCCGCCCTCGAGATCCGCCTCATGGTACCGGAAGGAAAGGTCGGCGATCTGCGTCTTCTCGCTTCGTGTAGATCCTCGCGACACCACTAACAAGAGGTCGTTGTCCCTGTTCGTCAACACTCCGGATAAACAACGGACGAAGTTAAAGGTAAGGCCACCTCTAACTTCCATGGAAGGAGTAAAATTGCATCGATCCACCATTCTATATACAAAGCAAATGATAAGAGTAGTGGTATGGTCGCGACTCCATCCCGCACTCAAAGCATTACTCTGTACACGAATAGACAGATTATGCAACCAACCCTCAAGATTCAGACTGAAGATCTCGACAAGCGAGGTTCGGATCAAAGGAGTGATGCAGACTCTGCATCGGATCTGGCGTAGATGCTGTCGTCGCGTCGGAAAACACCGGAAGGCACAAACAAGGAACAAAGAATGGTACCACATAGACGGATTCATCAGGCAGCTTGAACACCGGACGGTAGAACGCCGTTATCAAAGGAGGAAGCGAAACCCTGAAGTGCAGCGGAACCCAACCACGAGAAATCCTGGACTCGAAGAAAAGATAAGAGAGCAGATTCAAAACACGTCGAGGTAAGAGGAGAACAACAGAGGGGTAAGGAGTAAAATCAGACCTAATCAGAACTATCCAACCGATTTTGCAAAAATAGTTTTGACACTTCTACTTCGGCCGTTAGCTAGGTTATCCTGAAATTTGGACTTGTGGTATCGCAAGCGCTGAGCTCGATACCACTCTGTAACACCCTCGAATCGGACCTATGCAAGTTTGAGCAAAATTCGCCAAACCCGCATAGAAAGCGATTCAAAGGTGCCACCAGCACTTCGATGCGGGTGGAAAACGAAGTAATAACATTACACAACAGTCCTCGATGGGACCCACAAAACAGATATATATATAATGGCGACTCAATGAGTCAAGAATACAGATATAATATACAAGATCCAAATCACCTTGAAAACGGTATAGCGTCCGTCTACGGACAAGATGCAAATGGGGCTAAGAGCCCTGAAGAATAACCAATGGCGTCCATAACCCTGCCCAGGCCAAGCCGGAAGGGTCACCCTGCTAACGGCATCGATCTCAACACCTGCTTAAACAGAGGGGTGCCGACAAAGGGCAAAGGAAAAAGAAGGAGCGTCAAGATCGAGGCCAAGACAGCGAGGCTAGAATTCGGTCCTCTCCTACATAGGTATGGTGGTGAAGCGGCGGCGGCAGCATGCTAAACAACCTATAGAGACTCGATACTGGCGATTATCGAGAGAGGGTGAGAAGGACCTATCGGAACCAACCTGATACTATCAAACAAACCCATCTGGCGTTTCCCCTCGAGACCAAACGAGGAAGTCAACCGAGGAACTCACACAGTTGGCAGTTTTATTTATTCGGTTATCGTTGCAGCAATTACTAGTCAGGTATAGATAATCGTCCTGATAAAATAAGCGGTGGGCCGTTTTAGTTAACCATTCCGTTATAGTTGCAACACTTACTAATCATATACAGATGACATGAGATAAACCCAAAACCCAGCAATTGTTGGTACTTTTATTCAGCCATTCCGTTGTGGTTGCAAGATTTACTAGTCAGGTACAAGGGTCGCAAGCGACAATTCAAACAAGCAATTGTGGGCAGTATTATTAGTCATTCCATTATAGTGAAGCTGATTACTAGTCATTATAAAGTCAAATTTATAGCAGTAAACTTTAGTTATGCTTGTCTATGGTCGAGATACTGTGCTCCAAGTCGTCCATAACCGCGGACACGGCTTTCAGAAAGTTTTAACCCGGCCGGGTGCAAATAGCAATACACACACGATCAACCTCGGAAAAACCAAATCAAAACCCAACGAGGTCTTCACGACAGAGGAATCACAAGATTCAGAAATATTTCAGGGGCCACCTTTGAGTAGATCCATAGCAGAGTAAGCAAGCTCGAGACGGCCTCAAGGTTAGCGCCAATGGCTGCATCGGGAACCTAAAACTCGGGGTGTCGACATCGTAATCACTCCGCTTACCTAAGCAAAGACAGGTGCTATCTCAGTCGCACAATTTAAATAAAGCAGTAGCATGGCATAAGTACAGGATCGTAAATAAAACCTCAAACTAGTTGTGGCCCCAAGAAATAAGACGGAATCAAGCTCAGCTGGGGGCCCATACTCCCATATGTGGATAGCGATAAATCAAGGAACAGGTATCAAGTACTCGGGGTCCTACGGGACACAAGTGGGCGTTCGGAAACCAAATATTTTCTATCACCCACCGATGCCTCTGCTTAATTCAATTTTAGTTGTTAAACAGGAATTTAAAATGAACGGTAATTAAAACAAGAACCATCTCCAACATCAACATGCGGCAATACATCAGCAACTGTGACATATGACGACACGCAACAGCACTTGAGCAAGCGACTACGACGCGCACGTCCATCTATCTACCAAACAACAGGTAATAGGATGTGTCCAAGGCAATATAAGGCTGCAAAAGGGATATCACGGGTACGAAAACTAGAGCATCGCAACACAGATAGCAATAGATCAACAGGAGGGAATAAAGACTATAAAAGTAAGATAGGTAGAAAGGGGGAGATGCTACTTTGAAAACATTGTCGAAGGTTCAACCGAAGATCGGGGCGACGCTCACATCAACTCATCGGCCTTATCCGTGAAGAAGCAAAACACTAGAATAAACACCGGATGCAATATTTAATACGACGGCAGAAGATCGGCATGATGCATGTATGATGTATGACATGGCAAAGGTGCGATGCAATTAGGCCATATTAGGCGGAACCGGGGTTCCGACAATTAATTAGATGGTTCAAGTTATTTAGAAACCCCGCATTTTAAATGTTGTATTAGCATGGCAAATAATAGCACCGAGTTCGCTACACAAATTTAAATGAGGCCAATATAAGGCCAGATTTGCCCGCATGTGGGCCCCATATTTAATTATTAGGTGATTCGGCAGAAGGCCCCCAACCACAGACAAGGATGCATGCGAGATGAATGATTAATATGCAACAGTTGTTATCATGTTATGAAATAGGGTTTCGGAAAAGGTTCACACATTTAGGGTTCGGCAGATCTTGTTAGGGTTCGACGGACTTGGGGTTCCGGGGTTCGGGGTTCGGGGTCGGTCTCGGGGTCCAGGGTTCGACGGTTCGGCTCGGCGGGATCGTTCTTGAATATCGGGGTAGGTCTTGTTGCGTCCGGGTTCTCGGCGAGATCGGCGTCCGGAAAGGAGTACTTGTCGCGTCTACCGCCTTTCGGGTCGGTGGTCTCGGCGCCTTTGGGTCCGGAACCGGCCCGAAACCGTGAGGCGATCTTGGCGCTCGATGTCCGGGAGGCGATCTTGAGTCCAGACGGAGATCTTGTCGGGTCCATTGTG